>OX940981.1:34993696-35376196 GCA_954871275.1 Leptopterna dolabrata | reverse complement strand
TCCCCATTTATATTCTATTTCAGATTATTTTTACAGTATCAGTGTCTTGTAAAATGATTATGTTTCTAAAAGTCCGACGTGCTATTAAACCTAAGCTTTAATAATTAGGTAAATATTGAGGTTTCCCTATCATGAGATATTTATTTATAAGCAAAAATAAGGCAATGCATGTAGGTCCAAACGACTTGTTAATGACATCTGTAAATTTGTTGTTCCGAATGAGCTCGAACATGGGAAATTTACCCCAGTAAATTTGGCTTTATCAGTGGTATTGTCAAAAAGCATTGGTAAAGTCGGGAACTTTCCACTAATATGGTTTTTTACTTTCCTTACCCAACCTAAAGAGTATTATCATGTAGGTATTTTATTTCGAAAATTCCCTCGATTTGATTCGATCTGATTCGGTTTTTGAGCATTATAATTCCTATACTAAGTAGGTTAAGGAATATGTTTCGCTCGAAATCAGTGCAGTACCTACCTACCTGTATGTGTCGATGAGAAATGGTCTTTAACGAATTTAGTCCGGATGAACCAGTGTTTCGGACATCACTGTACTTACAGGGGCCACCTTGGGGGGGGGGGGGGGATAAATGTTGATTATTTGAGGAATTGTTTAATTTGGTTCTTAGAGTGAAATGGACTCTTCGATGGCGTTAGCCTTAGAACAAATTTCTCCGAGTCGGTCTGGACTATTCCAAGTCATCAGATGACGCATCACGTAGGTCTTTGTCCATGTTTCTCCAGACAACGCTGGGCTGAACGTTAACTGTCAGTATTGCTTGTATAAATAGGTACTTGAAGAGGTATAGTTAGATATTAAGAAATGGAAATCAGCAAAAGGATGGAAATAACTCGAAAACTACATACCTTATGCATATACTTCATTTCTAATAAAAACTTCCCTCTTCCTTCTGGTGGTCAAAAGTACTAGTGCGATGGCCGGGAATCGAACCCGGATCAACTGCTTGGAAGGCAACTATGCTCACCATTACACCACCATCGCAACTGCTGGGTTACCAGTTTTCCACTTTCACTAGCCTCTCTGCTAGACCTTGCGGTTTATTATTCTGTGAATAATACGCCTCTGTACTCGCTCAGCAAACAAATTTTCGAACACCCCCTCAACATTTTTTCTTTTACGTTTCAAGATGCGTAGATTCGTAAAATTCAATGACCATCCGCCGTCCGCCGTATCAGCAATATACCATATCTACTTTATTTTCGCTCTAAAAAATTCTTTCGCACGCACGCAAATTTGTTCGCCCACAGGCTTCGTTTGGACCCTAGTTGTGTCCCGAAACTTTGCAGCCCGATCAGAATATACCCAGGGGTGTTGTGGGTGAAAAATTGGTATAAAAATAGAGTTTTTGGTGTTATAGTAACATGAACTTGTGAGGTATTGTTTTCCATGTTTTTGAGGGCGAGGAGACCGAATGTGAATTCGATGTTGACCAGCGAGCGAAGAAGTGAGGTTCTACCAAAGTTTCAGCCTTAAATTTACGTTTGGTCTGAAATCGTCGTTATTCCGCACACGGCTCCATTTGGGTCATAGTTGTGCTCCGAAGCTCGGCAACCAGATCGAAATACACCAGGGGCATTGTGGGTGAAAAATATTGGTTTTTCGAGTTTTTGAACCTTTGTTACAACCTCAATTTTTCACTCTTTGGTCAAAGTGAACTTCGTGTTCAGTCTTCTCCCCCTAACAAACATGGAAAACTATACCTCACAGGCTCATGTTCACTAAGACCACAGCAAAAAAAAAACCTATTTTTACACCCATTTTTTCACCCCTGGGTGTAATCCGATTGGGCTGCAAAGTTTCGGGACACAACTAGGGCCCAAATTTGAGGTTTTAGTGAGCGTGAGCCACATGGGACATGGGGCCATGGGTAGTTTTGGTGAACATAGGATTATTGCGCAGGGAAGAATCAATAAATGAATAGCCCACATTTCTCTAGTTGTGTCCAATAGAATAATAACTCATTTGACAAGGGATTTTCAGCGTTTTTCTGTTTCCATACAGTGTCGTCAAAACGTATTGGTAGGAATGTGGACGTCTGAAAGATGTGGTTGGGATTGCTTGAGTTGTGGCCGTTCCAACCCCAATAACTGTTGGATAACTTCAGGTCTTTCTACCATGAGCTGTTTTCTCAATAATATATATATCTTCTCTGTACATTCGTGGAACCTCTTACCAGAGCCTGTTCAAGGGCAAGGACACAATTACAATCCGTCTTATGTGGAGATCGAGAATAATATTCCCGTAAAAACATGCCTAATCGTTCCTCGTTGGTTTGTGTATCAGTAATAGATAGGTACCTACCTACTTGTTTATAACTGAGATTTTTAGTTAGCTCTATTTTCTAGTTACTCATCGTTTTTAACGTTCTACTTACATGATGCTGTATGTAAATCTGACCTATCTCGATTTATACAATACGACCTCGTTTTCTTATTTAAACTGTTTATTCTGCTCTATTTTCTGCAGTGCAGTTTTTTCGAAGATGACAGTCCCGGACCAAGTTATAGATGAGAACCCTCTCCCACCCCCTTCTTGAAGAAACCTGGATGAATAGGTCGTAACCCAGAAAATATTCAACTATTCACGTCATATGACACCAAAACTATTTGTGGGCCGAATCGAATGGGTTTCGTAGGTTGAAATATAATCCTTAAGGATCTACAGTATTAAATAATAATTTCATAGTTTCTTCGATTTCTCGTTTTCCTGGCATCGTCATGAAGAATTCATTGCATCTCCTCCTTGTTCATGCAAGGCCCACGTTTGATTGTTGAATTAGGCACATGGAGTTAATAATAGGTAATTCATGTTTGGCTGATGAATTAACTCTTTACTTCAAGCTCCCTTCCTTGTTCGCAGACCGATTTTCCATCGTCGTGCGCGTCAAAAAGTTTCGTGCGATGGCCGGGAATCGAACCCGGATCAACTGCTTGGAAGGCAACTATGCTCACCATTACACCACCATCGCAACTGCTGGGTGCGCAGTGTAGGATCGTGTCGGTCAGCCTCTGTTGGGGTTGTAAGAATAGTCAGCCCAACTAGGTACGGAGTAGTAGTTGTTTTCCCGGGAAACGACACAATCATGTCCGGTTTTATTCAACGTAGATTTTATGCAGTTATCCAGGATCATGCATGTTGTTCCCCTTTTGATTTATTAGTTTCAATAATGAGCCTTTGTAATCGAGCGTGAAAAAATAAATTGTAACCCCCCAAATGTGGTGGTTTGCGTTTCAAGATGCTTACGTAGAATACGAAGTGGAATAAATACATTTCTGTCCGTACGCCTTACCTATTCGTCTGTTTCTTAGTAAGCATGAAACAAAATTAATGATATTTGGTTTGTATGTCCCATTTGGGGTCTAGTTGGTCTGTGAAGCTCGTTATTACTGTCAGTCATCTCTGCGGAGTGAAAAATAGGGGTTGGCATTTTCAGGACGCCGTTGTTTGAAAACTTCCGACAGAAGGGTATGATTTTTATGATGTTTCAGTCGATTCCAAACTTGAGGATTTTTTTAAGACATCCGACGTTAAATTAAGAGACCTAACGTTGTACAAAGTTAGGTTATGAAGTTTGATCCGAAAAGCTTTGTCAACGTGAGTGTGAATCGTATGGTGTACATCCAGCCCAGATATAACTGCTAGGGGTCACCTGATTATGGTCACGCATTGCTTTATGAAATAGTTTATTGTGCCGTGATAATTATTATTTCATTTGAAGAAAGGTGGTTTTTTTGAATTTTGTTGGTTTATGTACGAGTTACTTGTGCTTTTGCAAGTTGAACAATTTCGGTGTTAGTCTATCCGTCTGTGTCCGCAAATCTGCCACACGCAGAACTTCCTCACTTCGAACCCGATTTTGCTGGAAATTTCAGAAATCGTGCGGGTTGGACCCCCAGATGGTCCCGTATGAATTACAGAAAGATCGAATCATTGGTACGGCCACTGCGCCTGCGCAAACGCGAATCCGAGGTTCTGAATTTCTCGCGAATCAGTGACCCAATTTTTCTCCGGTGGGTAGTTGGGGGTGTAGCTCCTAGATTCACCCCTATGAATTGCAGAACAATCGGGTCATTAGTACGGCCGTTGCGCATGCGCAAACGTGGGTCCGAGGTACTTACTTAATATTCACGAATAAATGGCCCGATTTTCTTCGAACTCGTTGGTACTTGGGATGTAGCTCCTAGGACCCCACATGGTCCCGTATGAATTTCAGAACGATCGGATCATTGGTATGGCCACTGCGCAAACGCGAAATATGAGATACAATTTGTCACGAATTATCAGTGACCTGAATTTACTCAGATTCGGTGGGTAGTTAGGGTGTAGCTTCTAGATGTTCCCTTATATAACTATTGGTTTGATTGTTCATTTCTATGGCTATGCTTCTACCAAATATGAGGAAGTTAGATATTACACAGAGGGTCAGAATGAAGAAGAAAACAATAGTTTATTGACAAAAATAACCTTTAAATTTGATATTTTTATAATAAATTACAAAATAAACAATACGGATATGGTTTTCAAACCGTCTGTCGGAGCTGCCGGTGCAAAAATAACACAAATGTGCCTACTGCAATGAAAATTAATTAATACTAACTATACTGGGTACCAGTACAAACGATTTTTGAAGAAAATGTAGAAATTGATCTCATAATTATGTACTAACATAGAACGGTGTTTCCATGCCAACCTACAAAAATTTACCTACTGAGACCTCTCATCTTGAGGGTCAGAATGCAGTATATGTAAAGGACGAGCATGGACACATACTTATTTACAGTCGATGTCAGATCAAAATGGTGTCATAACGTTTATCGACTGCAGCTATTTTAATTGTTAGGCAATCATTAATTATTCACCTATCATTCGAAAGCTGAGATTCTAATTAATATAAACCGCCTCATAGTATTATTTGCTGAAAAACCGTTGAACTAAAAGAAACTGCCTATTGGACCTCCTCTATGATAGAGATTTCTACTGGAGATTTCTACCGTCCATCCGGCACCTTCTTTTCTAACTTATTAGATTTATGAATCAATAAGTGCTTATCTGCTTATGTATCTTGACACTAGTTGGCCTGCGTATGGATACAAGCGCTACTGTCCATTAGGCTCACGTGGAGCCCCCTCCGGATTCGATCCGCCTCGTAGATCAAACTCGGACTTTTCGCTCCTGTCGCAAACCTACATGTCAACTCTATTTACGGCTCTGTTTGGGTCCTCTTTTTCTCTCCATGAGCGCCCCGGTCGGCAGCGAACGCGTGCGAACATCGTCCTTCGCTCGCCTGTTAGTCCGGGCGCCTCTCTCTTCCGTTGAGCTAACGAGGATCGGGGAGAAGGTGTGTCGCATTGTTGGGCTAACTCGTGATGTACTTTACCGGTGTCTGAAGACCTTATTTATAGAAAGTTGCTGCTGGAACAGTTCTAGGCCGATACAAGGAATGTAATAAGCTTGGTTCTCATGAACCGACCGTGCGTTGCGTCGATGTGTTACGCGAGGAGACTACAGCGGTGCGGCCATATGTGCAACTTATGGATATCATAGGTATATCCTGGCTGTGTTGGCCTGTATCCTGATGTAGCCTGGTTCGTTTGGAGCGGCAACGATGCGTCTACATGTTGAGGCACTCCTTCTACGTGTCCGTTTGCCGCAGAGGCGTTCATATGGCCCCAGAACGGGAATCTTGTCAGGCCAACCTCTAAAACATACCCTTCATTAATCCTGTTTACGAAATATATGAAGATATTATTCATAATATTGTGACAAACCGGATTAATGAAGGGTATGTTTTAGAGGTCATATATTATTGTACATATTCATTGTACTTGAGGTCATATTTATTGTACATAAAGGGATTGACGATATCCATCACCAAATCATGGTTCCACGCCCAAGTTCGTACATCGTTAGTATTTTTCTTCTGCCTGTTTGACTATGGTTTTTGCGGCCGGAGTCCAAGTATGAGCCTTCGGTAAGATATAATAAATAAGCATGCATCTGTCAGATACCTTGTACCTAATAAGGTTCATGGGCACTTTCACTACCTACAGAAGCTAAGACACAGTTTTCATCAGTTTGGGGGCCAGTTGCGACGATAATGTTCCATGATCATCAATTTCAAGTAGTCAGCTATAAAAATTTGAATTGAACATTAAAACTCAAAACGTTTCAGTTAATTATTAGCAGGCGATTATATAGCAGCTAAAAGAACTTGGGAGAATACTCAACGATTCCACGTTCCGGAAACGTGAGAATAAAAATCGCGCTTTTGATCTATGTACAACATACGAAAAGTTGACCGGGTGAATTAACTTACATTAGAAGCCTTTCGTTATAGGAAATTGTGATACATTTTGATCAATAAATATGATAATTATGATTGATAAAGATTGCTTAAATACAAAATGTAGAGTTTTACGAATATTTAATTACTTATACAATAATTACGACTGTTATACTACCTATGTGAAATGTAGAGTTCCTGGCATGCATTATGACGAGCGAATTCTCAAAAAACTATTGATTTTGTCCATTGTAGGTGAATGAGGTCCCGCAGTCGGTTGGTATTTACGCGTTGAAGGGGGTGACAGTCGGCCACTCAAAAGTCCAGTTGTTTGGTTATTTCTGCGTGAAAAATATGAAACAGTTAGTTCCCACCGTGATGCCAATAAGGTTCCTTACAACTCTTAACTACCTTACAATTCATTAACGCGCCCAGCAAACTAATTCTTCTCACCGTTCTTTCCTCGGTAAAAACGACCAAACCTTTATCTTTTTTCCCTCCGAAGCCGACTAAAAATATGTACATGTACACTTCCTCTACCGCCTCCGTTGAATTTATTATGAGGTTAATGTTCAGCCGCTATCTCTACGGTGTAACTTTATTTGCATTTGACCGGCTTCCCTCCTACTTGCTGCCATTTGCTATACATATTTTCTCCGCACGTTCCCCGGCGCCAAACCTTGTACCGCTGTACTCTGCTCGCTTGTATCTTAATTCAGTTAAAATGGAAGTTATTTGATTTCCCTCGCACTTTTTGACTTCTATTTTCATTATAGTTCCTCTCTTATAACGCTTTCCACCCCAGCCAGGTTAGCAGGAAAATATTTTCATTGTTTTCTTCAACTCGTATAATTTATTGTCATTTAGAAAAATATTACTCGTACCACGCCACACTCCAAAATTGCCCTTCCATTTCTGTTTTGTTGTTGGAGACATGACTATATTACTTATTTCAAGCATTCACTTCACCTTCTCGTAATCATGTTGATTCTGTGATCCATTCAAATACGTCCATTCAAACGTAACGTAGGTGATACCCTAGTCAAAAAGTGCATTGCATGTCGTTGAACGAGGAACGACTGGGTGACCACCCAGCGAACTAGCGATTCTGGAGTAGTCTTCAGAGCACTCTGGCGGCTCTCACCGTACTTATAAATTAACTACTATTTATACCTATTAATCAATAGTTGAACCAAGATTACAGTACTTGCTTGAAGGTCTTGACCGGGCTTGAAGGTTTTATGTTCTTGTTTTCTGCATTGTAGGTATAATGGCTATTCTACATAACTATTCTATATTTTTCTGAAAGGACTAGTTGAGGGATTTTTTGTTCTCCAGAGATGCGAGCGAAGCTCGCAACCAGACCACTCATCTATTCCAAAGAGATAGATAATAAATAGATTTCACTGGATAAAAGGTTATCTCTTACACCGTTCATCAGGTGCTCCCTTGCCCGTGGTTCTATTGTGCCCTACGATCCTCCAATGCTCCTGCTTTACATTCTTCTGATTAACGTCTGCGATTCACTGCCTGCCCAAAAACTGGAAGAAGAAGGAAAAAAATGTCAGGGTCGTTGTTAGGAATAACCCGTAAAAGGACTTCTGAGTTTGTTGAAATAGCGTTCTCCATTCGTAGTGATCGTCTGCTGTGAGAGTATGGGCGTAAACTCTGAGTAGGTAGTTTCGGTGCCCGATTCTGGTGATCGAAAAATTCGTTCGTAATAACGCCTTAATGGGCCTGTGCGCCTTTCGTCCAGACGTCCTAGCTTGTCCCATCCCCTGCCAGCTTCCATACACAGCTATACCCTTCTATACACAGCATCTGTACGACAAAAGGAGGCAAAAGGTTGGTTGTAGTGGCTGCCGTTTTCGAAGCCACAAAAGCCTCCGCACGCGCCCGAAAGCATCTGTCCTGACGGCATCTGTTCCCGTCTTTTCCCTTGGGGTCCTTTCCGTAGACCGAAGATAATCTTCTCTTTAGGTCTCGAAAATCGTTTGCTCTTTTAAAAGGGCCCAATGGACTTTAAAGGGCTCAGCAGTCCGTAAAGTTTCTGACTCACATCAGCAGCCTTCCTGTGTTTACCGGCTTTCTTTCGTTGACTGTGTCGTAACAATAATCTCAGAGCCGTTATGAATCGATGAAGTGCAAGTCAATGTCCTCGCCCATCTCCACACCTCGTATGAATCTCAAATCGCGTCTCGGTTAGACAATTTAAGTATTACTTACTGAATTTTCGGGGAAAATACGCTTATTAGGACTAACATGAATTCGTGAAAAACAACTTTCCCGTTTCAGAGCATTCTGAATCCTTCCCTAGATTTTATTTAACGTTTATTATAATTATTTTGTACCTTCCTACCTATTCATCTTGGTGCTCCAACTGCTACACGGTAACAAGAATATTTATCGGTTTTCTTCGCCAAACATAGGTAACTTCGTCTACTTTTTTGGGTGTTTTTGTCAACAAACTCGAAGAGAAACTCTGTTGATTACTATCTCTTGATGAACCTCGTAGAATTAGGTAAGAAAGCTTGACGCAAAAATGTCCTTTTGCATATAGGTACCTGCTAAATATCTGCACTATCTACAATCCATTTTTGCCACAAATGCTCTTACCTACAATAGGACCCGTGGCTCAACACCATGACCCTCTTTGATTGCTTTCCTACCTAGTACATCCTCAACGACATTTATAGTGCTGAAAGTGATTCATTTCCGAAACTGTTGACGTCTCCGAACTCCTGCAATCTCAGGGCAACTAATCTTGAAGCAGCTAACCGTTTTTCCGGTAGATTTGGCAGGATCATTTATAATGACGAAACAGTCGCCCAGTAGACGCTGGTAAAATCCAGTAGATCTACAGATTTTCGAGTTGGGTTTACAACCCTGGTGCCACAGCTTAGGATATATTTACCCCGGACTTGAGCATGACTTGACAGGCACCGGTACAATTGCATTGATAGTACAGCATGAAGTAATTTGGCACTGTTGTACATTCAGTGGAATCCGAACTGCTCCGTCCTACTGCTTGGATGTAACCAGTAAATACACGATCCTGGAGAAAAATCAGATAAATTTTGCCCCAGGTCCATTATTGACAGGCTACTCTGTACATAATTCGCATCCCAGTCATGTACGCCACAAACAGCTCCTTCGCTCTTCGATTTGCATTTGTTGATTTGCATTTACCGACTGCAGCCTTGACTAACTTGGAACACGCCCTTCATCTGAGTGGTACGACGACTGGGCGAAGATAAAAAGGAAAATGTGGAAGTAATTATTGTCTGCTGCTCCGGTAATGGGGAGATAACAGTAGGGAAACCTGGTTGATGCAAAGGGGATCCGCAATGCAGTCTTCTTATTTCGAAACCTCCAAGAACCCGATTGGATAAAGGGTAGAACTCATGTTTACGAATGAGTTTGCCTTCAGCTGAATAGTAGTAAGAGTAAGTTTTATGACTATGGCCCGGATTTATGCAATTAGGTATTTGTAAGTAAAAATGTAGAATTATGTAAAAACAAAAACCATTGTACAATACGAGTTTTATAGCTTGGAAACAAGAAATTGATATTCTGGATCAATAAATTGGTATTGTTTTAAGAACCATGTTTTGTTTAAAGACAAGAATCATTCCAAAATTGTTCAGAAAGTGCATAATTACGCTCTCAAAGTAACAGACACAAAAGAGTGCCGGTTCTGCAAGGAGTCCAAACTCTCTCCTCTGTGGGTTTCTGTTGAGCACATCTTGCAGTTTCTTCTTCATTGTATTTCCGACTTCTCCTGGCTTCTTCTACGTACCTTCTCAATACCGCAGTCAACGTGAGCAACGCTGTCAGTTATTGGCATATTTCGAGTTCCGAGCTTTGTTATCAAGTCTGACTACAGTAAAAACGTTTAAATAACAAATCCCTATTTTTGACCAGACATAGTTCGCCTACTTTTATAGTCTGATTGAGTTGGTAATCCTCATGAAGTGAATTACTAGTTTTACCTACTTTTAGGGAATTTTTATCCACTTTAAGGAGGAAGGGTAATTTTAATGCTGAAAACATTCTATGCAAAAAGTATGGGTACCAATTTCAGTTTTGAATTTCTAATATTGCTCCAAAACTTGCTATGCAATGCAGCATTGCCCTAAATATGTGGCAAGTGGTGTAGGGAAGGGAAGATGGTGGTGTCTTCATAATAGCATACAAAAGGGTTCAATAGTTATTTTGGGGGCATATAATTGTTACTTAGCTAACAGATAGAAGGCTCTGGATGAAAGATGCCCCTCAAGAAATTTCGTGCGGGTGGCCACTGCATTTATGGAAAATCGTTCAAATAAGGTTGTCGTAGGTTCCATTGTTCTGGGAAATACTGAGGGTGCAGTGCGATATCCGTGTGCGTGTGTGGCCACAAGTGAAAACTAGAAGCGAGGATGAAGCGATATGTGATTTAAATGAATCGGGTAGATCTTGGTGGGATGAGCCGTTAAGCATCGGACCCGCGGCAGCAGCAACGCTTGCACTAAATAACTCACATTAACCGTCTAAACCTGACATTTCCATTTAGAGCCGACGGCTCCGAGATGAAACAAACCTCGAAACAGTACAGTACCAGCTTCGGTATTCCTTATTATGGACGAGCTAATAGTTCGAAAACACGACACGGTAGGGTGTCCACAATTGAGCGTAAATAGCGAACTCGTAACGGAAATAACGATCTTCTGAAGAAGGTGGTATTTGTGAACTCTTCAGCGAAATTGCATCTTCGAAGTTGAACGACCTATCTGAACGAGCAACACGATTCCTCTGAATGAAGTATCATTACGTGGAAAAGATTACGGTAACGAGCATTGCTTCGTGTATTTCACTTCCACTTTCACTCGAACCTATTACAATTTATTACATTATGTTGGTAGTTGGTGAAAAATTATGGTTTAGTTTATAAGGGACAAGTGAGAGGTTTGCGGGATGACTGGGTTTATGACGGTACGACTGGCATTCTGGATGTTACTAGCTCGGCTTGCGACCTCGGTTCGGTCGATAGCTTGGACGACTGTGAAGCAATTTATTTCCATTAACCTCCTTTATCATCTGAGAGGGCACCAGAAATGGGGTTTCTCGATTTTCCATCGATATTCGCAGGGAGTTTTTCGATTTAATAATATTATCATGAGCCCAATCTTCAAATTCGATCAGACTTTCAAACTTGTTCAGTTGAGTTGGTCAATATCAACATTTGGGCAGTATTGTACCTACCGTTCGTATTATAATGTGGTTTACCTGAGGCGTAGGCGTGGATGAAAGTTTCCAAAATCATCATCATGTAGTACTTGGAAGAAAAGCTGCAAATTATTCCACAACGCTTTATTATTTACATGTACATATGCCCCTTCGGCGTAGATCATCACTGACTTCTGTGGTTAATACCTATCATCGTGGCCCCCCCCCCCCCCCCCCCCCCCCCAGGAAAACCCTAAATTGAGTACTGGAGCCCGCCCGGGAAATACAGTTTCCTAAAAATGCGCGGGATTCAATACTTCAGTCATTAATAATTATTTGTTGTTATTCATGAAGCATAAAGATTGTTGAAGTTACAGAAGTACTTATATCTACAAAATAAAAAAGGGCCACCACTCTTCAAATTAAATAATATCACAGAACATTCACCTCGATTTCATACCGCCATGCGTGATTATTATAATCAGGTGCTCCCTAGCGATGATATCTGAGCCGGATTTCTACCGTTTCATTCACGATCATGTTGACAAAGCTTCTGGGTGCGAACGAACAGCTGTTCGTACAATGCGGCGGGTGGTCTCAAAACATTCTTTAGTTTGAGATCAGTTTAAAAACCAAGAAAACCCCATACCCTTCTATTTTCCAGCTACGGCGTTCTGAAAATGTAAACCCGTAATCTTCACCCCTTAGCCGAGCTTCGCGGACCAACTAGTCCCCTAGTGGGAAGAAACCAAATTTCATTTTGGTTCATTGTGACTAAGGTAAGTGCGAAATACGGCGCACGGGGACGGACGGAAAATATTGGTTCATTATTTTCACTAATGAACCTTTGGAATGGAGCATTGGTCCCCCCTCAAATTTTTGTGGTTTCCGTTCCAAGGTACGTAGAATCCGAAAACGGAATAAAAAAAATTTCTGCCCGGACGCCGTACTTCTGTTTTCTTAGTTTACATGAACGAAAATTTATGAAATTTGGTTTGAGGGTCCCATTAGGAATCTAGTTGGTCCGCGAAGCTCGGCGTTTCTGTCAGTCGGGGCTAAGGGGCGAAAAATGGGGGTTAAAATTTCCAGGGTGCCGTTATCCCGAATTATTTTAGGTTTTTAAATTGATCTCGACCTTAAGAATCTTTGAGACCAGTCGGAGTGTTGTGCGTCCAGCCGTTCGTTCACTGTAAGCCCTGAAGTTGCGCCGAAAAGCTTCGTCAACATGATCGTGAACGAAACGGTATACAACCAGCCCAGATATCATTGCTAAGGAACAGCTGATCATAATCACATGGCTATGTGAAAGCGAGTTGGTTGTTCCGTAATATTATTTAATTTGACGAATTATGGGTATTTTGGATTTTGTTGATAGTAACCTCAGCAAACGTTATGCTTCATGAATAAAACAAATAATAATTAATTATTGAATTATTGAATCCACCGCATATTTATGAAACTGTAATTCCCCGGCTGGCTCCAGTACTCGATTTAGGGCTTTCCTGCTGGGGAGTACGTATCGACCACGGAGAACAGTGATCCACGCAAAAGGTGCATCTTTACATGTAAATAATAAATGTATGTGTAATAATTAGCAGCGTTTTCATTCCATTTTAGGGTTATGCATGCCTTGAAACGGAAACAATCAAATTTTGAGGGGGGTTAAAATTTTGTTCTTGCTCGATTCCAAGGGTTCATTATTGAATGTAATAAACCGAAAGGGTCCAAATGAATAACTTATTTTTTCGAAAAATCATTGAAGATGGTGGGTAGTGTAATCCAACTTCTCCAACCGCCTATCAAACTCTGCTATAGGATCGGTCTGGTTTTCCACTACAAATTGTGTTAATATAGATTCGCGCATTTTCAGACTGATTATTGCTCCGAACACTGTGGAATTCAACTTGAATTGAACCATATTCCTCAATTTCCCACATTCATTCTGTTTTAGACCTCACTTGCATAGCAACTGAATCCGATTTTGAGGTAAAAAAAATACCTACAGTATTCTCACCCATGCACATCCCTCAGCTGTTTGCAGATTTGACGCAAGTAATAACTAACATGGGAGATAGAATTTATTCTGAGATGAGCCAGGATCCGTGATTAGGTTTACGGATCGATCGACAAAGTCTTCTTTGTGTGATAAGAGGAAAAAAGGGATGAACATGATTCGAGAGAAGTCGGGAACGTGACGCCGTTCTGAGACGTCCTAATGACGAAACGAGTTGATAAGGGTCTGCTCGTTAGAGGCATTGTGAGTTTCTGATTGGTCCGCGTAGGCGGATCCTTCCCAGTCGGGATCACTTGAGAGCTCACAGGATACGTGTCTTTTCCATAGCCACCACAAGCTTGTAGCCCCTTTACGTCCAGTATCCCCTGTTGTGGTGAGATTCAGCGAGGCCATTCGCACAGTAAATCAGTTGAAGTTTTCGTTTGATTTTCCAAGGAAAACGTCGAAGGAAAGAGTTCGGTTACGAATTTATAGTTGATGGTTTCTGAGTGAATCTAGTCGCAGGTGCGCCTAATTATTGTAGTCAACGGAATGGGGTCTCTAATGAATGAACATCTAAGTCGTGCTTTCGGACTGTTATTTTTTCTCTTCAACGAGGTCTACTCCATTATGACATGTTTTTTTTTTAAAGTAGGGGGTGGAAAACAGATAGTGAGATATAGAGGGATCGCGAGAAAGAGAGAGCGTCCAACATGAGTCAAGCGGGAGAACTGGAGTCGGATTTCCTCGTTCCCACGAGCGGTGAACGATTTTTGCAAGATCTAAACTGAGACAGTTGTTCCAACATTACAACCAAACGGTTGTACGAGTACGTGAAATTCACCAGAAAATTGTATGATGGTTGTAGCTATTTCCCAGCTGAAATTAGGTACCAAACCGTCAGTAGCAGCACTATCGACTGACCAGATTTGCTGGTAGTTCTGAATATAGGAGTTCTTGTTCATAACACTGAATGTCTAGGACACTATGTGTATGACACTTTTTCTAGTTGTTTATAAAACTGTAATATTTACTGTAGTTCTTCTTTAATGGAAGATCTTTGTTGAAGAAGTGTCTTGGAACGATCAGTTGTTGGAACTGCTCCTTTAGAATACCATATATGTTAGCTGTCTCAAAAGTATTGGAGTTTCTTTTTATTTTATAGTTTTCTTTTTCGAAACGTCTGGTAAGAAAGGGCTCTTATGGAGAATCAATTAGCTTCTTTCGTAAGCACTTCCCACTAAAATCCAATCAGGCCAAATACGGGAAAGGTGGTGTTCGAATCCGCGTTATTATTACTTCTTTTTTTTCGCCGACTTGATGCGAAAACTCAGGCAGGTGGGTGTGGGGATTGAATCAGGAGGTCGACTCACGTTCTGTTGTAATTGTTATGGCTTGACATGCAGAGGCCAGGAGGTAGTTTCCATTCAAGACCTCTAAATATAGACAATTCTTTCGTCTACGGGCCGTACAAGCACCGCGTTTTCCTCGTTTCTCAGTCTGGCAAAGTCGTCCGGTAAGGGGGAACGATGGAAAGCACCATTGAGGTTGGATATTAACGATCCCTGTATGTGGTGGTTTTGTTGTGGACTCCTTCCCGAGAGAACTGTGTGACCAGCTTTCTACATAATAGCAATGCTATAGTATCCCACGACTGTAGATGGTATCCCATGACTGTCGTGTGTACCAACCGAGGATGGATCCACCTGGAGGACCAGACTTCGAGGGGTAATTTGATAAAAGACATGGTACGAAAGATCCTAGAAATCACATCCCGAATCAGATGAATAAGATGTTATCATCAGATGAATGAGAATAAGACTCTGATGTTAATCTTATAGTATGTAACTCACTTTCCATTCTCTGATTTTAATCCATAAATGAATCAATTTCATCAAACTCTATTTATGTGTTGATATAAAATGCTGTGCATCTGCCCCAGCCTAAATAATATTATACGTTATACCTAAGAACGATGGTTAAAGGAGTGTTCTTATAGTTAGCATAATACAATCTACAGCTCACAATAATCGTTCTGTTGGTTAAGATCCGGGTTTTGATCGACTGCACCGAGGTTCAAATCATCTGCATCGGAGATCGACTGCACCCTTAACTCTTGACTTATCGACTGCACCAGAAGAATATAAAGTGGAAAAATGCCTCCTCCTCTGCCCCACATATACCACCATTATTTTCCTATACTTAGAATGGCAATTTTCACGCAAACGCGTATCTCCAAAAATTCTGGCCAGCGAACTCCTCCATTCTTTTGATATTACTTACATTTTGCCACCGGGAAGGGGAAACATTTGAAATGATTGGATTGTACATAAATATAATACATTTCGATAGGTATAGGTATAATATTTGTGTAAATAATAATAATGTCATACCGAATACCTCTATAATTTTCTGCCATATTGTTTTCTTACAGCCTTCAAAAAATGTAGACGGGTTTCCACCATTTTTCCTTTGTTGATAGGTAACCCTCAAAATCTCGTTTCATGGTACGTAGATCCCAAAAACGCTGCAAAGTTTTTGCAGCGATTTGCACTTCGGTTTATCATTATATCGGACATACCTACAGAAATGTTGGCGGTTCATTTATTGTTTCTTTCATGTGCAATAATTGAAATAGCTATTTCTGAGGGTTTCGACCAATTTTGGCCCCAAAATCACGAATTACGTTCTTTTTTTTTCAGATTGTCTTTGATCATTGATAGTGCCATTTAACTTTCTTGATTCACCTGTTGAAACTTTTTGTAGTGTTATTATACAAATTGATGGTGATTTCAGACAATTTCGCAGGTTTTTGACTCATAAAAAATTAATTTTGGGAGCTGAACCTTCGTAACAACCTCAGTTCTTCACTGCACACCCATTTTTCACCCATAACTCCCCTGGGTATATTCCGATCAGGCTGTAAAGTTTCGGGACACAACTAGGGCCTAAATGGAGCCTTTGTGTGAATGAGCGAGTTTTTTAGACCTTAAATGAAGTAGTTATGCATGACAGGCGGACGGCGTACTGCGGACGGACATACCGTTTTTGGAATCAACGCACCTTGAAACGTAAAATAAAAAATGTTGAGGGGCTGTTATAAAAATGTTTTGCTGAGCGAGAATACATAGGTGTATTATTCACAGAATAATATACCAAAATGCAATGTTCATCCGCCGTATCATCCATATCTACCGTTATTTTCGGTGTAACAAAAATTCTTTCTTTCGCACACAGGCTCCATTTGGGCCCTAGTTGTGTCCCGAAACTTCGCATCCAACCGGAATACACCCAGGGGTCTTACGGGTGAAAAATGGATATAAAAATAGGTATTTTTTGTTTTTTAGTAGAGCATGAGCTTTTGAGGTTTCGGTTCCCATGTTTTTACGAAACGGGAAGACCTAATATGAAGTCGATTTTGACCAAAGAGTGGAAAATTGAGGTTGTGTCAAAGGTTCTGCTCCCAACATTGGTTTTTCATGACTCAAAAACCTGGGAAATTGTCTGAAATCACCATAAATTTGTATATTAACACTAGAAAAAGTGTCAACAGGTGAATCAAGACAATTAATTGGCACTACTAATGATCAAAGATAATTTGAAAAAAAAAGGAGCGTACCTATCTCGTGTTTTGGAGGCCAAAATCGGTGGAAACGATCAGAAATAGCTATTTCAATTATTTCACATTGAAGAAACAATTGAACAGCCAGCGTTTCTGTAAGTTTGCCCAGTAGAATAATAAACCCATGTGACAAGGGCTTTGCAGAGTTTTTTTTTTTTTTTTGAGGTAGGTACCTACTTACAATTTTCTGGGGGGAATGGTCATGTGCTTACTTATTATGCTTGTGTCATCATTTTTATAAAATCCCATTCCGTTGAGGACGGCTAGACAATTTTTGGGTTGGCAACACAGGTGCACATGTCACATCTCTCAAGGACAGCCTGATTGACACTGCTTCATAGTGAAAGGTGGGACGAGAGTGCAGATGATACTCGGCCTTTGCTACCAGTTGTCTACTGTCGATATGTTTATTTAAACTAATGAGCCTCGGCCGGTGGTGGAGTTGGTCGCTACTCTTTTCGGCAAGCCCCCTAGCTGTCCTGTTCGGTGAATTAACTGTCCTCGCACGTGGCAAACCTCTTTCAACTGGAAATGGGTCTGTATACAATAGCTTCATTCTCAGAACGGTTAATATTGCAGCCGAGCATGTCCTGGCCAGGCACTGATTCTTCGAATACAGCTTTTCTTAATGAGTTCCGAGGGTGGGGATTCTTGAGCTACCTGAAAAACTGATGAGGTACGCCCCTTTATTAGGAGTTCAAAACCTCGGGTACTTACACTCATAGTTTTTAAATTCCCATGAATGCGATATGACCTGAGTAAGTATAGCTATTCCCAGTATTGCCAGATCTATCGAATAACCAGCCACTGGTGAAGGACAGAGGTGATGGATTGAAATAAAGCTTACTTCGTATTAAAGGCTTAATTTGAACAAAATTCACCACATGTGAATTTAACCTTAACGAGTGTGGGTGAATTGAGGAACCACGGAAAGAGACAGGTGAAGGTGCCATGGAGTAACGTAATGGGGGCTGAGTTTACCACATGGATATGGGTGACAGCAATCAATTTTGATTCATGTTCACCATTTTTAAGAGATTTTTGACGCTGTGTTTGAAGTGGCGTTTGCGCTCGGAACTCCAGTTCTAATTCTCCCATTTCAGAGATCTAGTTATCATCAGTTCTGGTCCCTGCATTATATATGCAGACTTAAGACTATAAGTATTGTACACTCTCACCTCCATGTTATCCTTTATCCTATAACCTTTACTGTATCATCCACGCATCCCTCTCGTACAACTCGTTAGGGCCTACGTCGTAAACAAGGCCAGTCAATTGTCCGTGGGACACAGTATTTCCTGGGCATCGAGTTGAGAAGCCCCGGTCCTCCGATCCGATCGGTTTCACAGCCTCCGGTGGGCGATACTGCTTTTATTGTCGCCCTCCCTCAAAGATCCTGATGTTTTTTATTGTCCGGCGTCATATTGTTTTCCGAAGGGCCCTTCTCCTGCGCCGGACAATCCATATAATCGAATATCGGGGAGGTTCGAATAACGTTCGTTTCTAACGTTTGTGTTATCGAGTCAGGCAATCGCTGACATTTTATTAGCCCTCTCGAGCGATTAGACGATGTTTTTCAAACGCTCTGGTCCGTTTTAAAATCATTCACTCGGTATACTTCCAGCGTGTAGTACATTGTGTTGAGTAAATCGTTGATTTATTGTCGCCTAGCTAAAGTGAGTAACATTTGACATTACCAAGTTAGTGTAAATCAGTAATATTGGTCCAATTCATGTAATATAGGTACCTAGTGTATTACATGAACCTTGATATACATACGCACCGTCAGCTCTGGGTATTCCGTGAATATACCAGCTCGGAAGAATGATGGGATTTATTGTATATTTAAAGACCTTCAAATTACATCCGAACGTCCTCGTACTTACTCGTATTTGAAATCTCCAACTCCGAAGGGAAATGAATCTTGTGGTCTGATGTAATCCATGGAATATTTTGCTCAACAAAGATTGAATTAATTATATTTTATAAGCTGCTGTGGATAATAATAAAACTTGTATTGAACTTTCTGAACCCAAGCATAGGTGCCTTCTGATTTTTAGACCGTTTCGATCATTATCATCTAGTTTTGGGAGTTTCAGGGGAAACACTTGCGCATGCGCAGACGAAAATTACAGTCGAAATTTTATGAAATCTATCCTATTTTGTCCGAGAACTAGAAATTTTGAGTAGTTTTCTTAGTTTCTGTCCCAAGAATTCTTCAGTATTGTCTTCAATGGAGCCAGGAAAAATATCATCTTGGATAGCACCTCGGATGATGAGGAGGGGGGGGGGGGGGGTAGAGGCCAGTATACAGGACCTAGCCGGCTCACAGAGAACATTATCGAGAACAAAGCAGAATCATCTAAAACTTTACTTTATTTCGATTATACGGTAACAAAATTAGGAAGTTACAAAGTTAAATGTACGTCAAAATGGACTTGAAACGAATAATTATTACGTCACTCTTACAGTAGGTATGGAATAAAACATGAAAGACATAGGCCCACAATTAGAGCATTAGGTGTTTGGGCGTGATTTGCAAAATTCATTGGCACATCGCCTTTTCTTCTCGACTGGAGCATCCAAATGGTCCAAGTGATCACATCTAGTGGTCTTCAGGGCGACGTTAGAACCGTGAATCACCGGTCCATGAGCTTTTGGAGGTAGCTTGTACCGAATACGAGTAAAGTGTAACCATTAGGTGTTTGGGCGTGATTTGCAGAATTCATTCGCACATCGCCTTTTCTTCTCGAATGGAGCATCCAAGTATTTCCAAGTGCCTCCATTTAATTTGACCGACAAAAATAGTGGGATTATCTTTGAAAGACCTGCGTGAATAAAATGATCGATTACACGACGAAATTCAACACATGGAGGGTGCCGTTCACAGCATGATGGTCAGGTTTTTCGCTTATCAAAGATCCTGAATACGCATTAAATACATTCACGCCTAAACAAAGCCTCGGATCCAGCTGAAATTCTGGTGGAATATTCTTGAGAGCGTGGGGAGACGACAGAAGTTCCTCATTGAGGAACTTGCACATTTTTTGGAATATTTATTTCTAAAATTAGATTAACAAATATTTATTTCTAAAATCAGATTTCAAAAGTCATAGCAAATTAAATACTGGTCCAAAAAATAATATTGTTAATAATATTTTTTGGGCCAGTATTTAATTTGGTATGATTTTTGAAAGTCACAAAAAATGGGAGACTCAAAAGCGACAAGCTCCATTTTGTTTCCTACTATCACAGTGTGACGCCATTTGGCATATCGTCTTATCTCTCCTGATGAAAGACTTCTTCCACGGCGTCTTTCTTTGATCATTGGTATTTCCAGTTTTCGAATGTTTTCTTACTGCGAGACTAGTATTTTCAACTCATAAACACTCCAACAGAGAGATGGACGAAGAAAACGGATCACGATGAATACTCGGATTTCTCTGTTATGGGTCTAGTACCCATGTTCGGTTTTCTGTTGACTTGTATTGTTATAATATTAGAACTAAACCTTTTGGAAAACTAAGGCTTTATTCAACTAAAAACGACAGCATAGAAGAATAAGTACATCATGAATGAAAAGTTAACGGGGATTCAAGTAACACGACAGAATAGGGAACACATGATTTTTGGAGTGGAAATAGTAGTAGAGTTTACGAATCATCTCATGTACATGTTGTTTTGTTGTACAGTGGTTTTCCATGTAGTCATTGATCTGATGTTTCAACTTTCACTGTTTTGCGTGGATGAAACATTAATGTGGGGTTCGTTTGAAACTGCATGAGCGGTCTCGCAAAAAGCGTTTTCGTTAAAGCGGCTAATGACACTGCCAAATGACGTCACAATAGGCCAGCCAATCAAATCGCGTTCTCCGGCTTCCTCAACTTTAATTGCAGTTAATTAATTAAATGTAGACCCTCCCTCATCGGTTTTCCACCATACTGAAGTGTCAACAATGCGAGGAAAACCTTTTCAGCCAAATTCATGACCCATGCAAGTTCCTCGATGAACACGACGCCCGCAAAGTCACCCTCCCCTTCGTGCCAAATATGAGCCAGTTGGCCAGAATGTGATATTGGGCTATGTAGATACCAGTCTACACATACTTTCTGATTCCAGCTCATCTCGTTCATTTTTCGTTAGTTGTGTTTCAAGGGAAACGTATGCTCGGGCGTAGATGAAACACTGTGGTTATGATGAATTATTAATAATATGGGGCCATCTGAATGTCAAACTTCGTCCAAGTCCCAAATGTCATCAGTTTCCTACCATATTTTCGGGTAAGTACATACGGTTAAATAAAACACGTTTGCGAATGCAACAATGAACGTTGCTATCGGACTTTGATTCGCAATGAATATTGATGTTGGGACCATCAGGGTTCCAGATCACTCATACCGTCCAAATTGTAAAAAACGCTGCAAAGTCCTTGTCACATGGGTTTATTATTCTACTGGACATACCTACAGAGATGTTGGCTGTTTATTTATTGTTTCTTTCATATAAAATAATTGAAATAGCTATCTCTGGTGGTTTCCACCAATTTTGGCCCCCAAAACACGAATAAGGTACCTACGCATTTTTTTTTTTAAATAAATTATCTTTGATCATTGATAATACCATTTTATCGTCTTGATCCACCTGTTGACACTTTTTCCAGTGTTATTCTACAAATTGATGGTGATTTCAGACGATTTCCCAGGTTTTTGACTCATAAAAAATCAATTTCGGGAGCTGAACATCTGGTAGAACCTCAATTTTCTATTCTTTGGTCAAAATCGAGTTCATATTCGGTCTTCTCGTCCCCAAAAACATGAAAAACGATACCTTAAAAGCTCATGTTACCAACATGTTGCTAAAACGCAAAAAGTACCTATTTTTACACACATTTTCACTCATAACACCCCTGGGTATATTCCGATCGGGCTGAAAAGTTTCGGGACACAACTAGAGCCCAAATGGAGCATGTGTGCGAAAGAACGATTTTTTTAGACCGAAAATGAAGCCTGTACACGTGATACGGCGGACGGCGTACGGCGGACGGCGTACGGCGGACGGCGGACGGACATTGCATTTTTGGAATCTACGCACCTTGAAACGGAAAAGAAAAAATTTTGAGGGGGTGTTATAAAATTTTTTTGCTGAGCGAATACATAGGTGTATTATTCACAGAATAATAAACCAAAAAGGTCCGTATTTCCTTCTCCTATTCTAGAAATAGGTAAGTTTATAGATCCCGCTGTATTTAAATAAATTCAATAAACTCACGACAACGCCATGAAACATTTGCTAAAAACCATCGTCTTCCTCTTACCTGACGGTATATTACAGTGTAGCGAGATACGAGGAAGAGGGATTCGACTGAAAAGAGTCTGAGGGAAACTACGAAATAAGAGAAGCAACCAAGCGCAAGGGGACCTGTAGGTTTCGAGTGCTCCACTCCCCAGGGGCTGAGAGGAACTGCTTAGGTAAGGCACTATCAGCATTCAGTCCAATCCACCTACTCTTCCTTCCAATTACTTGCCGCCCCCTTTTGTGACCGCAATCTTCTCCGGTGGTTTCCAGGCTATTCAACTCGCCTTGTCCGCTGCTTAGCTTAAGCCCTACCAAAACTGATTCAACCGAGTTTCTTCATGTGGGTTCACGAATCATAAAAATCATATTTTCCGTCTTCATCGCCATCTTCGAGAAATTCATGTTTCACATGACCAACACTGATTTTGAATTTTTTCCGTGCCTAACGAAACTTAGGAATCCTGTTTGAAAAGAGTAGAACAGTTTTAACCCTCGTCACAGCCGAGGAACGGTGACATAGGATCGCAGAATCGAGTTAAAACAATGTAAAAGTAAGTAACAACCATTTCGGCTGGGGCTTTTCGTCCGACCGCCCTGCATACAATGTTGTAGACCGCCGCGCCGGCGCACGGCTCAGCGCCGTTAACAGGATCCGGGACCCGAATAATTAACCTAAAACTTCGAAATTCGGTGTGTGGGCTACGTTGTGCACGATCTTACAACTAGAATTGGTGAACAGTAGAAGCCGGAATTCGCAAATGACTATAGGTCAGAAATGTACACTATAGAATGGTGGAAATGAATTCCTGGAAATCAAAATCTATAAAGACCAAAAATTATCGTCAATATGAGCGTGAATCTTGCGGTAAAACTGCAATTGATATAGGGACGAAAAGCTCCTTGTATAAGCCAACAGTTAGTTGGGAAACTTTGCTCTTGATCATTCAAATCATTGTTGTATTGTGAAATCGGGTTCCTTATTACAAGATACTCTTGTGTCTACGAAAAGAGGCAGTTTCAGATAGTTCTTCAAGATAGAGATGGGCGAGGTAGAAATATTACTTGCCATTCATTGCAGAGAAAAATCTTTGTCTGCAGGTGTCTGCAGGGTTGTTGTGCAGGGTTGTCTGCAGGGTCATTAGATGGCTCATTTTGGAAATTCGTGAACCCATCAGTGGGCCTGTAGTTCCGAACACAGGCCCGTTCCGTTCTCTACATTTTTGGTCAATGTAATCGTAAAGTTGTTGGAAAAATTAGAAACTTGTCGGATTTTGATGAGTTTTATTTGGGGCCAAACTTGCCGTCAGTATTTCAGCGTACAAATTAATATGTTTTTTTTGCAGCAGTTGATGATATTTCAGTTATTGCATAAGGAACAATGATATTGAAATGAGGGTTATCTGTATAGTAAATAATAATGAACAGTACTTGCATTTATCCAGGATTTTCTAGCGATCCGTTGTAGTTATCTAAAGTGTAACTTATTGTACTGTACAGTAGCTACAGTATAATTGCTCTGGTACAGAACTGACAGACAGCATCTTGATTTATACTGACGACTGGGCGTGATACATCCGTGTATGTAGGAGTATAAGAAGCCGTTGAAAGTGATCTGAAAAGATCGTCGATCTAAAACTGTCTTGGCAAAATAAACGGAAGAGAAGAAGGGACAACCTGTCTACAGCGTAGCGATACCCGTCGGATGCCCATGCGATCTGGAAGATCCGACCGAAGAAGATGATCAGATTAAAAGGAAACTTCGCTCCGAACTGAGATATCATTGTTGAAAACCCTAGAGGGAGTGAGGCCCCTTGCCTCTTCTTCTGGCTTCCCTCTTATTTCTTCTTCGTGTCACGGCGAGCACGGAGCCGACATCTGTCTTCTTTTCCGGTTAAAAGATAATCGTGAGAGGAGGTGAAGTGGAGGAGCATCAACAACAGTTAGGATAAGCCAGGTTAGTGATGGGGAACGGCGGATTCCGGGCATGAGGGAGTACACGGGCCAATCCGAAGAAACAATAGACTGCTCTTGTTTATTTCATTGAGATGTCAGTCATCATTAAATCATTGAAACCGTTTATTCTTCAGAGGTTTTACCCAATTTATCTGAATATTCCACTCCTGGTTCTTAATCAAAGATAATTGAATAAAATTATAATGAAACACTGGCAGCTACTTGCGGAGGACCGGATTTGGACTTCATTGTTGCTCTCTTGTATGCCTAAAAGTTGTTTGGTGACTGCGGAACGAGGCTGTGGTCAGGATGAACGTATAAGGGTTCCATGATGTCATTGTCTGTACCCTTTGAAGGGGACTCCGTTGAGTGAAGCTCAGACATCAAAGACCGATAATCTCAGTACCTGGATGAGTAAGGAGGCTGTCGCCTGATCTCTGCCGAGTTTTCATTGCATTACGTTTCTGTGGAAGTTCAAGGCGTTGAAATCAAGTTTGAACCGTTCGTTATAGTTTATACCTAAAAGATTACTTTACGAAAAATGTCAATCGTTAGTAGCCTTTTGGACGCCAAAGATACCTAAAAACCATCTTCAAGAGCATTTTTCAATACCAAGATCCCAGCTCCCAGGGCCCCAACTGCGATTATCTGAAAAGCTGTGGCATGTCCATTTCATGTCTTGGACCATTTTACCTGCTATGAATTTCCACTCAGGTACTTCGATGTTCGAACAAAGCTGTTATACCAGTTCGTTGTTTGCTGATTTCCACATGGTGATTATACGTAGGTGTGATGAATTTAGAGTTTTCATCACGGTGGCGTGAAGGAGAGAAAAGTCGCAGGCGGCGGTAGTCCACCGATCATCTACGACTTTGGGAGTAGATAGAGGTGAGTGAGGGAATTTACCTAGGCGGCTGTAGTCAACCGATCATCTAGGTGAGGAGAGGTGCTTGTCTAGGCGGCTGTAGTCAACCGATCATCTAGACAAGGAGGAGAGGAGGTAAATTCTCAGGCGGCTGTAGTCAACCGATCATCTGAGAGGGATAAGGTAAGAGAGAGAGAAGAGAGAGCTGGTTAGAGGAAGTGTCGAATGAAGCTAAAGCTCCAGGATCCAGGGTTATATAGGACTTGGAGGCCTCTCCCTCCAACTCCCTGTTGGGAGTTGGTAGTGGAGCTCCAGGTTGTGTCCCCTGGATTCTGTTGCCTGTCTCCCCACTCAGATGTTTATTAGCGGAAAGTAAGTTTAAGGATATTGGTGAGAGCTTAAAAGTTGCTGGTGGAGTGTTCCCGGGAGGGACTCACGACAGAGGTCCCCCCAGTTCGAACCAATGTTTGAGAAGCTGAAGGCGTAAGGTGACAGAGGCTGAGGGCTGCGGCAAACAAAAGGGGAGCTGAAGGCGCAAGGAGACAGAGGCTGAGGGCAACGGCAAACAAAGGTGGAGCTGAAGGCGCAAGGTGACAGAAGCTGAGGGCTGATGCAAACAATCGGTGTGCTGAAGGCAGAAACGTGATAGGTCTGACTTAATTCTAGGAGGCAGTAATATAGTAAGCTGGATAAGTGATATGAGATATAAGTGAGATAAGTACAGGAGAGGTGTAGGTGAATGATATTGATTACAATGATGATGATGAGATAATAGACTAATATTTACAAGGTTGGTATGTACAAGGTTGGTATTTACAAGGTTGGTATTTACAAGGTTGGTATTTACAAAGTTGGTATTTACAAAGTTGGTATGTACAAATTTGGGTGGGGTTGACAGATTGGAACGGGGTGTTGAAGTCCGCCGTTCCCTGGGTGTGGATGGTGTGTGGTGAATTGTAGTGAGTGTGTGGGTGGAGTGAAGTGTGTGAGTGAAGTGTGTGGGTGGGTTTGGGTGGTGGCTGCTGCGGTGAGGCGGCCACGGCGGGGCTGTGAGGTTCGGTACAGTGCGTGTGGGTTAATAAGACACATGCACTGTCCCGAAATCTCAAGGCCCCGCCGTGATTGCTCAGAGCGGGGCGGGGGACTTGGCCGCCGGGACGCGGGGAATGCGGGGACGCTCCTTCCGTCCGTTTCGCCGCCCGGGCCGTTTTGTCCCGGCGGAATCTATTATGGATATCCCCGGCGGTGGTGGGGGGGGGAGGGGGTGTTGTGGGTTTGGTGGGTTGGGGTGTTTGAGGGGGAGAATTCGAAATTGGGGGGTCGAAGATTGAAAATTGGGGGGCGGAAATTTGGGGCTGAAGATCGTGAGGGGGGGGTTTGGAAGTGATAGGGGGGGTTTTGATTTGAACGGGGGGTGGGGGGGCATGAGTTCCGCGAGGCGGAACTCGTGCAGAATTGAGGACATTAAAGGGTCGGTGGGGGTGTAGGGAGGGTGTACCCCGGTGGCTTGTGCTGCGCGAAATTCGCGCAGTATGCGCCACTGGGGGTACTTCCACCGCCGGGGCCGGGGAGGTAACCCGGAGATCCGTGGCGGAACAAACAAAAGCGGTGATGTCGGCCCGGGCGAAGGGGGTAGGGGGGAGAGCGGGTCCGGGACGAAAACGTCCCGGAGTATGGCCGCCATTTCCGGATCCGAATCGAAATCCGGAAACGGCGACGGGGGTGATAGTTGAGGTTGGGAGCGATGGTTCATGGCAAACGGACGGCGGGAGACTGATGGCTGATGTTGGTTGAGGGAGAACAGGGGCGGGTTTGCAGCGGGCGAAAGGTACGGTGTGGGGTTTCCCGTCCATTAGCAGGGTCGCGGTGGTCGGTGTTGTGCGGATGACCTGAAAGGGCCCGGCATAAAGGGACTGAAAGGTTTTATGCATGCCGGGCTCTTTCAAGTACATGTGAGTGGAAGTGTAAAAGCGTTTGGGGTAAGTGGTGTCGTTTGTCGGTGTTGAGGTGTGGAGCGGTTCCCTGTTAATGGACGGGGTGTTGTGTGGAGGGAAAATGTCGGCCGGTAAACGAATAGGGTCACGGAAAGCGTGTTGTGCGGGACTTGTGTTGTCTGAAGGACGGGCGGAAGTGCGTAGGCTGAGTAATACGTAGGGGAGGGTTTTGGTCCATGAGGGGGATGTGGCTGAAGTGGAGATGGCTTGCTTAAGGACCGAGTGCCACCGCTCTATTTTCCCGTTGGATTGGGGGTGATAAGGAGTGGTGCGGATTTTTTGAATCCCGAGGGAACGGAGCAGGTCGGCAAAGTGGGCTGATTCAAACTGCCTCCCCTGATCGACCGTGAGTGTCCGCGGACAGCCGTAGCGGCTGATCCACTGATTGAGGAAGGCCGCGGCGACGGCGTCCGCGGTAATGTGGGCGAGTGGGATACACTCAACCCAATTGGTCGCACGGTCGATCATGGTGAGGCAGTACCTCTTCCCCTCGGAGGGGGGAAGAGGGCCGACCAGATCTAGATGGACGTGTTCCCACGGGAGGGAGTCGGGAATGGGTTGAGGAGGTACATGGGGGTGAGCCGAGACCTTACATTGCTGGCACTTCTGGCACCCCAGAACCCAGGTACGGATATCTGTGTTCATGTGGGGCCAGAAGTACCGCGTCTTGATCAGGTCCCGGCTCGCCCGGATGCCGGGATGATGGAGGGAGTGATAGTGGAGGAACAACTGCCGCCTCAGCTCCGGTGGGACGTAAGGGATGGCCGGAGGAGCGGCGGCGTCGGTGAGTTCGGGTCCATGGCTGTAACTAAAATTCAAAAATGAGGTAGTTTTGAATTTTAAATTCGCAAAATCGGCGGGAGCGGAGGTGCGTTGAGAGCTGGAGTTGAGCGGTGAGGTTGGGCCAAGAATTGCGAATTAACACTGACTGTTTAAATTTGAATTTAAAATTGGGGACACCGAACTAGACTGGGGCGACACATGAGATGGTAAGAGGATAGAAGGTTGGATGAACGTCGGGTTCACCACTGTGATGAATTTAGAGTTTTCATCACGGTGGCGTGAAGGAGAGAAAAGTCGCAGGCGGCGGTAGTCCACCGATCATCTACGACTTTGGGAGTAGATAGAGGTGAGTGAGGGAATTTGCCTAGGCGGCTGTAGTCAACCGATCATCTAGGTGAGGAGAGGTGCTTGTCTAGGCGGCTGTAGTCAACCGATCATCTAGACAAGGAGGAGAGGAGGTAAATTCTCAGGCGGCTGTAGTCAACCGATCATCTGAGAGGGATAAGGTAAGAGAGAGAGAAGAGAGAGCTGGTTAGAGGAAGTGTCGTATGACGCTAAAGCTCCAGGATCCAGGGTTATATAGGACTTGGAGGCCTCTCCCTCCAACTCCCTGTTGGGAGTTGGTAGTGGGGCTCCAGGTTGTGTCCCCTGGATTCTGTTGCCTGTCTCCCCACTCAGATGTTTATTAGCGGAAAGTAAGTTTTACATAAGGATATTGGTGAGAGCTTAAAAGTTGCTGGTGGAGTGTTCCCGGGAGGGACTCACGACAGTAGGTATCAATTTTACTTCTCTGTTGAGGGGTTTTACTGAAGAGATTGACGACAGACACTTCAGAATCTCTAAAGTGAATATTCTGTAAATTTTCATTTACAACATTTCCATTATAAGCTCGTACATACTTAAGCACACCTTTCCCAATAAAAAAATTAATAGTAAAATAGTAATTAACAAACTCGCGTAATATCATCCATGTGTTGGACCATTTGATTAAACCAGTAGATTTTAAAATTCCTTTCATTGTTGGTCTACCTGTGGATACTCGATTTCAACATTCGTTTCCATTATGTAACAAATTATTTACGTAATGAGGTCGAAATGCCGTCATTCACGTTGATATGGACATCGTCCCTGACTGCCAGCTCTCTACTTCTCCTCCCGCCTTTGCAGGAGTAACCGGATACCGCATTATTGGTCTCCACCTTCGGCACTCAAGGCTCCGCTTGCCATGATTTGCATACGCTTGTCTTACGCTTCCTCTTCCCGTATTCGCCATTCTTTCTTCTGTGCCATCTAGTTTTTGCGCTTCTTGTGTAACATCGAGGATACATACGAAATATCTCTTGTTATGCGCTGGAGTGTGTGACAAGGAGGTCGTCAATATTGTGTGTGAATATGCCGTTACTATAAGGAAAAACAAGGAAGGACAACAAGGGAGGAAATTAAGTGGTTCGCTACCTGTGATTTACTTCTGTATACACACAGGGTGAATCCTGAAAATATTTCTTGGGTCCCGAGGGAGAAGTACCTAAATGGCACTACCTCCCATATAATCATAAGTACGAGTACTTGAGCAACTAGAACACAACTAATGAGGGCTGGTAGGTACCGATCAACCAGTTACATAAGGGTGATGTTAAAGCATCACAGTTCTGATTTTTCAGCGAAATCTTCAGCGTAAAAAATAATAGTCTGAAATTAATTAAAGTCTTCACATTTGTTTCATGTTCAGCTGACGTATTCGCTGAAATGAGCGAAAAACTACACATTACACCGATTGAGTCATCCTTAGTTTCTGTTCTGACTACATTTTCTGTTTATTCAATCCGTTCGTTTTGAACTCAATCGTGCAGCGCCAGGTGGAAATCAAATAATCCAGGACATCAATAATTTTCAATAAAATACAGGTGAATAGAAAGGTCACGTGGGGTAATGAAGGTTATGAGACGGTTCGTTGTGGAAAGCCTTTTTGAAAGGGGTGATAAAATAGAATTTCATTCGCCCTTCTTCCCTCGATAAACAGTGACCTTTTAGAGTAGCAAGAAAAAAGAACATCTCCGCTAAGAAGTCTACCCACACTGGCTCTGACCTTTGCGAGAATGTAGTTTGAAGCCAGATGAGGAATTTACGAAGAAGTTGGTACGTAGCTAACGACTGAATATGAAAGGTCTGGGAAGTCATCTGCATGCTCAAGTAATGGTACTTGCGTTCCGAATCCTCGTTTTGCTTGCTCGCTACCAGTGTGGGGAACCTTTGTATTCATGGTGAAGCATTTAAGATCATTAGATTGGAGATTTTGTACTTGCTCTCGAATCCAGCTGCCGAAATCGACGAGACATCTTCTCAGATGATTCTCTGTGTGAGCTGAGGTGAGAAATACTTCCTTGTTCTTTAGGTAGAAGACTTTGTGAATTGCAGGCCTCCAATAGTATGGAACAACCTAACTTCGCCGTAATTTCCTGCTAAATTCATCAAAAAAATACCCAGCTGTCTAGCTCCAAATCCCTTGTTGTTTCTCTTCTCTGAATCGTGGTCTTCATTTCCCCCTGGAATCCTGTAACTGACGTATGCTGCTTGCTACCACTTCTTCCATCATCTCTATATATTACTTAGTCCCTCTAACCGATGATTTCGTGATACCTGTACCATTCCAATTTGTCACTTAGGTACTGAAGCCTCTTCTTGAAATAAGTGCTACCTTACGCTGTTTCAACACCTTAGTTTTGCTCAAAGTGGGCGACGCTTGGGCAGAGTAATTGTCTTTAGAATCTACGAGTAAGCGGCCTTTAGCTAGCATATCCTGACGTTACATCCTACAGTTGGGTCGATATGGTAAAACAATGCTTTGCTTTATGGTAGCTAGACATTTTGTGATAATACGCCTCTTCTTACTTTACCTAAAGCTTATTATCTGCAATTTTTCTAAAACGTTCATTGGCTGGCTTTTGTATAGGTAGGTATACAATCCAGAAAAGTGGAAGATCAAATGAAGTTCACCAGCATTGTAACAGAAGCCCAAAAGATATGAAACTTTGAAAAATCGCCATAAATCAAGGTTACGTAACTGGAGAACTCAAGTTATTCTCGCTCAATTGAGATGCATTATCTTGATAGTATCAGCAATTAAAAAGATTTGTCTCCACTGTTATGTTATGACAGAAGAAACGGCACGTGGTTTCAAACACTCGAGGAACTCATCTGTCGTCCTGGGCCGAAGACATTGAATAATTCAAACGGAAAAACGAAGATCTCGAGAATAAGACAACGGAATTTTTTCCAAAGAGCTCGACTTATTTGCGAGCGCTCCGCATAAGCCAAGCGAAGGAAACTGAGTAAATACGACCTGCAAACACTTCTTGAAGATAAACGGAGGGAGAATAAATCGCATATTCGTATGACTTGAGTTATTTAACACTTTACGACCCCCTTTTTTATCGCGCGCAGCAAAAATTTTCAACTGATGCGATAGACTTTCTAATACAATTTGGGCGGCATAAAAAGTTGCTGACGTATAATAAAGGCCGGTACAGGTGTTTTCGTAGGTGACCGTTATTAATCAACAGATATTGTTCATAAAGTAATTAGTTAGAGTTATTTATGGCTCTCAGGAATAACCTGCGAGGATCACTGTAGTGGCAGTTCCGATTAAATTAAATGCGCGAATGAGTAAATTTGTTTAAAGGTATGTTCGCCGTTTTCATGTACTATTTATATTTAGTGTAGGAAAAAAGGTCATTGCCTATGTATGTTGTTGGTAGTTAAATACTTGTTGATGGAGATCGATGGTGTAGACATGTACTTATATCATGAAAAATCTTGGAGCTTACAGTAATAAGTAATTACATATCTTCCCTAACCAATGATAAACGAACCCGCCTCCGGTAAACCCCAATTCAGTGAATTAGGTACTTTCCTGAAGTAGGTAGTGGATTACGTACATAGGGTACCTGATACCAGCGTACATAGGGTACCTGAAACCAATCAGCCATATAGACCCAGAAAAGTTCAAACGGTAGCTGATAACTCCGGGCCTTGTGTGGTCGGGCAAACGTGATGTGCGCAAAACCTATGACAGTTAGATGGTGAATCCCATTCCCACTTATCAAGTAAACAATTTTATTAAGACTATTATTACCTATAAATGTATTTGATGAATCTTCATGTTTTGATGTGGAAAGGCAATCCACGGCAAGGCAGGGGTTTTGATGTTTACCTATTGAACGTCAACTGTTGCAGGATTTAAAAAATCTTTAATGCTACTATGAGCATGCTACTTTATGCTAATATGAGACGGTGACTGAGAAATTTTTTATTCTGCATAGACATTCCGTTTCAACCCTGTAGCGGTCCAAATGTCGAAACTTCCCCATGCTTGTTTTCATTACATCCAGCAGTTAGGGGTTCGATAAGTACTATGTGAGACAGTTCGGTCACATTTTAATTTATATATCAAAAATCAAAATTGCAATGGGGAACTCCATTGGGGAGCCACACCGCTCACAGAATGCGCTTTTCTCTATTGTTGTAATAACGCGTTGTTCCGTGGAATGATCCATGTCGGTAATGTAATTCCGTCTCAAGACCGATTGGATTAGAAACACGCGGTTACGTGACAGCGGTGTTTTTTCACTACCAAACGGAAGCAGCTACCAGCGAGGGTCAAGCAGGGGGTGTTAGATAACATCGCTGTCTCCATCCTCAGTGGGTTTTATATTGTCCCCGGAGCTTGATTATTTTCAGCTTGTAACTCGAGCTTTCAAGCGAGAGTACGAGCCATTTGCGCCACCACCCATGAGAACAAACTATCGTTGACGGTTCACTGCTGAACAGTGAGAAAGCACTTCAATACTCGAATGTACGTACATCGGGACTTGTACTCGGATATTCAAATCCTACAACGCTCATTTAAAGTTACAATAAATTATTGTGCGTAGATATGCTAGCGCGCAAACATATTGTTTAGTACCTAATTATTACTAGGCGATGTGTAGAGACCTAGTTTATTATTGCAGTTACTCTCACACGCACTGTGAGTGGGTGGTGTTATTACTTTTCTTTCGCAACCCGAAGGATAATATGAAAGTATTATAATCTCCTCGAAAAAAACATTTCTGGAACTCAGCCAGTTCTTCGGTGTTCACCCAATCCTTAACCCCCCCCACATTTCAAGCTGATTACTGAATCAGAATTTTGTTAATCGGCTAATTTCTGTTTATTATACACCTATGTATTCGCTCACCAAACAGTTTTTGAGCATTTTTTGAGAGTACCCGGAGTACATCCATCCGTTCGTTTGCCCCGAAAAGCTTCCTCGTCATGATCGTGAATGGAACTGTATGCATCCAGCCCAGATATCATTGCTAGGGAACACCTGATTATAGTCACGCATGGCTATATGAAATCGAGTTTGTTGTTCTGTGACATTATTTCATTTGAAGAATAATGTTTGTTACTGATTTTGTTGATATGTACTTCTTTGATTTAAACAAACTCTATGCTTCATGAACAAAAAAAAATTAACGATATATTCTTGAATCCACCGCATATTTATGAAATGTGGTAGCCCGGCCGGCTCCAGTACTCCATTTAGGACTCTCTTGGGGGAGTACGAGGGTAGATACTGACCACTGAAAAAAGTGATATACGCGGAATTCGCATCTATACAGGTAAATAATAAACCGTTGTGTAGTAATTTGCATCGTTTTCGATATTGTCGCAGTATTATCGGCGGGATTGGTGACATTCCCGGAGTACGTGTAAAACAAAGAATGAGTCAGTACGTCCGTGTTGTTGGGATATTCACAATTTCTTGCTTGATAATACTCCCTAAGCTCTCGATAATACTCTACAAATTGTTTTCATCTTAATAGGTAGGAAGGTAGACCTTAGGAAATTATTGTTTCTTGTTTCTGACTCCAATTGCTTGGAAATGTAATTCTGCACCTAGTAATACCGCCCTTTCTAGCGGCATTCATCCCACGTCTGCGGTTTCAATGTGTGGAGAAGACCCAGTTGTCGTTTCCTCGCTAATGGTAACTCGTCGCTTCTGGAAAATTTACTCGGAACGCTCATCCGTACACGCTGGCGGTCGGTTCGAAAGGAGCACGTGTTCATTTACACAAAGCATTTCCGCGTGAGAGGTTTGTGGAACAAGTGCATAAAGCATGCGAGCGCAACCTGGCATTAGTCGATGAGACGTTTGTCTCGTTGTTTCAAGGCTAATTGTGCAAGCATAAGTCGTAGATTAAGTGTTGAAACTTCAATTCACTGCTTCATGTAAGGCATCGAACGAATTCTTTCGTGCACCACTCTCGTTCCACAACAACATAGTTGGGATCAATACACCAACGAGAAGTTGCGAGTATATTATCGTATTCTGACGTACAACAACGATAGGCTTTGGAATTTTTTAATTACGTGATACCTCTGTTTCAACGTTTGCATGCTTTTATGATTATTTCCAAAGTCCATTGTAAGTAGACAAATAATTGGTAAATTCAAGCGTTATATTTCTTGCAAAAATTTAGTGTGTAGTGTTGAAGATAGTCAGCTAGGTACTTCGGAAATTACTGATTTCTGACTTTCTGATTGCGTATCATGATACATATTGGTTATTACATGGTTAAGTTGTTTAGTTCTTGACTTAATTGTTCTTTACTTAGTTGTTGACCTCTGTTGTTCGAATACAGGCAGATCATATTTCACGTTATTCGAGTTCGTCAATCGTATGACAATAATTATTTATTCCAGTCAAGGCTAGTCATAAGTAGCAACGATGGTGTTACCTGTAGTGATCGTTTTCTACTCATGATATGTAAGGCAAAATCAGTAGGTAATAAGTACCTAGTGATTTTACTTCCACTTGATTCTGATAAAGCTTCCCTTGATTCTAAAAAACGTTTTCTTACTTGTGCCGGGGGTATAGTTGTGTTTGACAAACTTTCATCATTAATGGAGCTAACTAGCACCCACCTGACCTACTAAGAGTGGAACACGTACCTTTATCGATCGTATCAATTACTTCATCGGTATGAAAAAACTCAAAATTGGTGTTTAGTCGTGGCTGGTACATGATAATTTATGCAGTACGGAAAAATCGTTCCGGGTGATACTTTACCACTCATATAAATAAACTATATGGGAAACAAAAAAGCATTCGGTACCTGTCCAATATGCTACCTACCAGACTCTCCGGTGGTCCAATATGCTACCTACTGACGAGCCGGTTGTCCAGTATGCTACCAATCAGAAAGTTATGAAAAAACAATAAATAATACAGCTTAAGTACCTTGTGAAACTTCAATCCAAATTGAAGCCCGTCAGTTGCTTTGCCGAAGTTTACTGCAATAGTGAAGTATTCTTCATATCTTCGAAGAAAGCGTCGAATAAGTGTTCTGTCGGATGGATAGAGCGCCACCATTCTTCTATGAGCTTACGTTCCAGAAGACCGGTTGCACCGCATATTTTTATGCCGTACCTATCTGTTTTTGATGACTCTCCATAAACACTCAATAGTCTGTGTCTGGGCTCCCGACACAGGGTCGATGAAATATTCCGAGTGGTTGACTGTTTTGTGTGTAAAGCCGTGGCTGCTGAGGGTGCTATATGCTCGCCACATGTCCTACATGATTGTGCTGCCTTGACGAATTTCTCTTTTTATGATGGGCAGTTTCCGACTAAATTTAGAATACAACTTAAGTTCACCCACCACTTTTAATTTCATCACAATTTTTTCTTTGGTCCGGCAACACTCCCTTTTCTTTCAAAAAACGCACGCATGTTTCATCATCATAAATTATTTTTCTATACAAACGGGGTAGGTAAACTCATTTTAAAAAAAATATCACACGGGCTAAACATAGAATATCACAGATTACGAGGAACGTCTGAAATCGATCACGAGCCACGTTGTACTAACCTGATAAGATGGTGTTTACACTTGTCCGACAAGGAGGATTGGAGGTTAACTTTCGTTCGTTTGAAGTACTCAAACATAGCTCGTAGCTCATGGCTGAGAAGATAGGCTCAAGTTCGGTAGGTACCAGGGTAGGCATCGGGATTCGCCGGATAGGTCGCGGCCTGGCGGTAGGTAGCATATTGGGCAGGTACCAAGCATTCTAAAGCTGTACTGTCCCTTCCTCATCGAACTCCGACTGAGGGGGTCGATCTTACGAAAGTATTCAATGTCCGTCAGCTCTGCGTGAAGATTTTACTCCTTTTGGTTTATTATTTTCAAGAATGAACCGTTGGAATCGAGCTTGAAACTTTTTTTTTAACCCTTCCTCAAAATTTGATGGTTTCCGTTTCAAGGTAAGTACGTGGGATCCCAAAATTGAGTTAAAAATGTCTGTCCGTCCGCCGTACTTCACTCTTTCCTAAGTTACCATGGAAAAAAAAATTAATTAAATTTGGTATGGGGGGTTCTAGTTGGTCCGCAAAGGCCTCAGTTATCCTAAGGTGTGAAAAAAAGGGGTTGAAATTTCCAGGTTTGTAAACTGGTCTCGAACTGGAGAATTTTTGAGACCACCTGGATCCTTGTCCGTCCAGCCTTCCATCCACAGTAAGGCCCTGAAGTTTGCACCGAAAAGCTTCGTCAACACAATCGTGAATGAACCTGTATAAATCCAGCACATATCATTGCTGTGGGGGGGGGGGCTTATTACAATCACGCATGGCTGTATGAAACATGGCTGTTGGTTGTTCCACGATAAATTATTTCATTTGAAGAATGATGGTTATTTTGTTAATATGTACCTTCTTTTGTAACTTGAGCCAGGAAGGTTATGTTCATGAATAACGATAAATAATTAGTAACAGAATTCTTGAATCTACCTCATATTTTTATGAAACTGTAATTCCCCGGCCGGCACCAGTACTCGGTTTAGGGCTAGGTATTAACCGCGAGGGTATAGGTATTAACCACAGAAAACAGTGATCTGCGCGTTTTTTATCATAAACATCCGAACATCGCAAAAACACCGATAATTCACACGCTTTATGTCTGCTGGAAACATTGTTCCCTTTAGACCGCGATTGGTGCTTATTTCACATAGTCCTATATTTATGTGCATACATAGGTAATCCACCGAAATTCACTTCAACGAAGTCTTGAATACACGAGAACAAAATGTAAAACTTGAAATCTATAAAACTATAAAACATGTCATGGATAGTCCGGAGAAAATGGGCAGTATGGATGGGAATATATAATATATGTGAATCAAGCAATTAACCTGAATTAAGCAATTTGGAAAATTATTACTTACCTACTTTTGATAGGATTTTTTTTTACTGGCGTTTCCAAAATAATGCAGCCACAAACCTTATGCGGCTCGGAATCATATTTATATGAATGTAATTTGACAAACGACTGCCTAGCACATGGGCGAAGCCTATCGTTAGGCAGCAGTAATGTAGCAGTACACCTGAGTATTATTTGTCTGATAATTATAATATAAACACTCCATTCTGTTCTAAACTATTATCTATACGTTTACAATTAGATTATGAACGTATAGATGCGGTCACCCTATTTCTAGAAGGGATCTATTTTAATTTAAAACTGATATGAAAATCCCGTACTAGTTATCACCGATTTTGTATCGATAGGAAGCTACCAATATCAAGCTTCATAAATAAACAATAATTATTATCATCTCTAAACCATACTATTTAGTCTGACCCTGCCCTATGGTTTTTACGTGGCGTTTCACGAGAAATGATGGAGGAATTACTAGTGGTTCATTGACGGTGGACCACAATAATAAACGAAGGAGTTAACCGACGGAGTAAAGGAAACGGTTGAGGTAAAATGGATCGCGCGTTATATGAAATTGTAATGGGAACTCAATACTTGAGACGAAAGTTTTCCCGTAACAATACCTAACGAAAGGTATAAAGAAAAGATACCCACTTACGGCGGAAGAGCCGAACAATCAAAAATCGTGATAAAGGCTGCGAGAAACACTTCTTAATAACACTACATTCTTTCCAGCGTAGGAGGGAAACAACAAAAGGTTGATCCCTTCACTTCTTACGTTCTCCTTTGTAAACAGACAAGCTTTTAGTTCATATTGGTTCAATGGTTTCATTTTTCTGTGACAACTGATGAAGGGGTGTAGCGTCTGAGTGAATCTTATCCGATCTGGCGTATACCAGTAACACTAAAGTTTGAACAATCATTGAGTACCTATCATGTTGTCAGAAGTGTTCATGTTGACGTTTTTCTTGTCATTTCAATTTTTAATAATATATATTATATTTAAATCAACTTGACAAACGGTTGAATTCTTTTCGAAGAAATAAATAAATTAATTACAGCAGGCTATTCTTGTTCGCGTGGTTGAGTGATAAGGATAATTTTTTGGGCGACAAATGGCTGTCGAAATTTAAAAAAGTTGGACGAGGAATTCCTTTTGTAGCTGTCACGTCGTAACATGCAGCCATAGTGAGGGCAATAGTTTGATGATCGCGTATCAACTCTTAAAGTCAGTAAATTGAATTCTGGCTGAAGTGATGTAGTCGTGAGTGTTAACACCTCCAGACCTCTTTGGGCCTTCCTGGTTCCCGACTTGCATCTCGCCTGTCAGTCCGCGAAACTTTACAGCGTGCATAACGATTCGAGAGAATGTTCTTAATTAGTTCAGTTTTGCCGAATAAGTGTGGCTCTGGTCTTAGTTGGTCCCATCAGTGCTGCCAGATACGAACTAAAGTTGGTATTTGAACGAACCTTTTGGGGGGCGCACGAAACAGTTTTAGAACGTATACGAACTTTTCACTCAGAAAAAGAGTGAACCAAGTTATGTAAAGGTTTTGTTACTCCGTGGTTATCATCATAATATTGATAGTCGTGAGCCATCACAATAATAGTCATATCATAATACTTGTGCGAGTTCTATGGTTCTTAATATTCTTAGGAAAGTTATGTGGTAGGTACCTGATGCAATATCTACGGTCCTAGGAATCATGAAAATGATTCTGAGGACCCTAGATGTGACTCACAAAATTCACCTAATTCCTAAGTGGTTTCTCGTGGCAGGTATTTAAAGACAACTCCTGAATTCGAAAGGTTCATTACCTAGATACCTAACTGACTATGCCATCACGCTAGGCCGTGATGCATTTTCTATCTGGATTTTCTGTATATTTTCTATTCTGGTATACCTATAATTTATTGGGAGGTTACTCATTAATTCTGTTTCCTGATTTAACTGCTTAGATTTAACGCTAGTGGTAGTTGAGTACATAGGTATTACTAAACAGCCTTACCTGTAGGTAGTTACGTACGAACTAAATACGAACTTCTTGCCAGCCTTGTACGTACTTCAGATTTAGTGATTTGGCAGCACTGTCCCATATGGCCATATTGACCATGGCCATGCACCGTCATCCACGAAAAAACACTTCATGTACATCATAGGTAATTAATTTTATGTAAATGCCTCAGACCTAACTACTATCACTGAGTTTATTATTATTGAATATTATAGTATTATATGATTATTAAAGCGTTTTCAATAATGTCGTCTCTCTTTTACAGGTGAGTGCCAATGCATGCCAACTTATGGTAAGAACGTAATACCGTTAGTAGTCAAAACTAACTGCTCTTGAATTTTCTTCTTAATGTTTATGGTAGTTTTAACGAAACATTCGAATACACCTTGAGTCGTTCACGATCATTAAACTGATTATGTATGTAAATCACCCTTGAAATGTTCAAAAGGTTCAGTCGTTTAGTCCCCTCACCTTCAGTATCGAACGTCCTGAGTGTTTTTACAGGCCGTTCGGGAGAGCATTACTATGGTAATATTATGGATAGGAGTTTCTCTCATCAAATTCTGCTGTTAATAGACTTGTTTGTTTCTGCGGAAAGAGAACGCTACGGCTGGACAAAAAAAAATCCATTGCTTGTTTTGTTTTATAATCACTTGACGTGAGTAAATAGTCTTGTTTGGGAGGGATTTATTAATCAAGAGTCCTAACAGTTTTGCAAGACTCAACCACGTGTCTTTCCTTTTTTTCCCTAACACGCAAGAACTATTCTCAAGAACAATAAAATTTCAAGTCTGGCGTGTTTGCAGTACCCATCACTTGTCACTACCCATATTTTCAAGTAGATTGTTCTTTCATCGGGGCTGTTCTCGAGGTCCAATCAGCTTCTCCAACTTTATTGCGATTATCCTTCACTAGGTATAATATGTCTGTGCAACGCACCGTTTTTATGGTGCGACAAATAAAATGCGGAGTTATTGAAATGTTGTCTGTTTTTGCTAAACATAAAGGACACTGTTATACCGGTTTTGGTGATCAAATCATCATGTAAGCGCTATCATTGTACTATCAAACGTAACGTACTATGTGTAAATTTGTGTTGTAGTGAAAATGTACGACTTTTCAGTCACTAACTTTCCTTTTTTCAACGCGAGTGATTTAGTTCGTTTCTTGCTGTTCATTTTGTGTTCGTTTGTTTAGTTGCTTTCTCTAGCAGCTGATGTGCTTTCTCTGAAGTTTCAGCCGCATTTTCATAATTTCGTTTCTTCTTCACATTTTCTTATGCATTATTTGTATCTAAGCGTATTATAGGCCTCTAGTGGAGGAGGGACACATCTTGTTCATCAAGTATTAGGAACTCCAAGTAGGGCATGTAGGTAGAGCACCTCAGTCGTCTACAGGTGGATTTACAATGCCTATAACATACAACGTTCCACAATATGCTTTCTGGACTAATCGGATCGTCTCTAAAATCCCACTCTAATCCATTTGCAGTTTGTCATTGTCTTCAATCAGGTCGCGAATCAATTATATCATCTCGTTCGATTCTAGTACCAGGTCATAAGATGACTTACAGTCTTTTCGTTGAAATCGTGGTACAGTCCTAGAATAAATTATCCGCATGCGCAAAGTGTAATAACTTGTTCATCATACTGAAACAGTGGCTTGGGTTACCAACTTCATGTACTCGAATGTCAAGTTGATTAATGGTTGTGGTGGATGAGGGTCCCGAGCAGCACAAGCACACTTTCAGATCTTTCAGTCGAAGTTGGGTCATCAAAGTCGAAGTTTTAAGTGTATTATTTTGAATGTTGTGATACGTGGAGCTGTGTCATTGGCTTATGCTCCACTAAAATCTACTTTTTTCTTGTAGCTGTATGCCATGTACTCTGCAGCTGTCGTGGCAGGTTCTGGAAGGCCGCTTATGTACAACAGGCTTAGCACTTGCTTTAGTGTACTTACTAGTTATGCTTTTGCTTATGCCCCTGTTAATTCTTCCCAGACCGTTATTATTTGAATTGATTTCAAAGTCAGACCCTTGTTTGTGGTTGATGGGATCAAGATCGTCTCGGTCCTTCTTTGTCGCACAGCAATTCTTAGAAGTTATAGGTATTCTTGGATTGTGTTGAATTTCCGAGTTAAATTCCCATTGTAGAAAATTTAGAAATAGAGGTACCTACCAATTTCTCATTAATATTGACCGTGTGAATTGGTTTTGATGTTGTGGTATATAGGACGAATTATTCCGTCGTCAGTTTGAACGAATACAATACATTTTAATATGTCTGACCTAATCGTGAATTGATTGATGTAGCACTCCCTTGCACCTAACACATCAAACCCAATTTATTGGCTGCGGATCATTAATTAGTATAAGGTCCTTGTCTTCGTTTCTTCAGCTTACCATCTTTTTTGGACAAGCTCACATGTAGTAAGATGTGAAAAGGAGATATAAGCGTTCAAAAAGAGATTGAGCATGAGTTTAAAAAGAACCCAATTCATGAAGAATTGGATGTGCGAGTGCAACTAATCACAAATAGTGTCTCCCTACTTGAAGACCTATTCCAAGTTGCTATGTTGTGGCACGTGCCCCCCCCCCTCGTCAAACGTTCTGTGAAATCTGACGGCAGAAATTGAAGCCGACGACCAAAAAAAAAGTTGGTTGGAGCGACGGGATTTCGCTTCCACACGCGATCGGTCTTTTAGACCGGAGAGAAAGTGGCACAGGCCGCATCAAGTCCCTCAAGTCGAGTCCCAAAGGCTTTGCGACTAAAGGAAAACACTCCTGAAGAGACAGAAATCTGTTTAGTCGAACTATGTACTCGGATTTCGCCTGCTGAATATTTTAATTCTACACTCTGTGAAAGATTGCTGGATTGATTAATTAACCAATTAATATTCCTCCATCCTTTTTTTTCAATCGATATGCATCATTTTACATTTATTGCCATATCAATAACATAACAACTGAGTATTAAGGACCCATGAAGTTAATTTACGTTATTACAATAATGACACTTTCTAGAGTTGGCAACTCGGTAGCTATTTGGAAAGTATCCAATCACTACACTGTGTCCAGAGACATCACTAATTAGGTCCAGGGGTTTTGTCCTGTCGACTTTGCTGTTATCTAGGAGACTAAGGCCTTCAGGGTTTATGTGTCGACGAAGTCGCTGTTCGTGTTAAACTGCACGTTGTTCAATCAGTTTACTGGCGATTTCCATTTTAAGGTCTAGATGGAGGTCATCACGAATATACCACGGGGCATCCGCAATGCTCCTCATTACTTTTTTTGTGGATATAAATGTGTGGACTCTAAATGTGGGGGTTCAAAACCAAAGGATGGAAATGAAGAAATAAAGGCGACCAACCTTGAATTTGGAGATCTCCATGTGGACAGGGCTCCCTGTGATGCATAGGTCTTGGGAGTCGGGTAGATCGACAGGTTGGCGTGTACTTATGTCTCAAGTATTAGCCGGTGGGTCCCGAAACTATGTACACGGGAACTATGTAAATTAATCTGCGACTAATGATATGACATAAAATTAGGTCACGGGGTCGGAACACGCCGGTAGCCGATAAGTCTCGCTAGCAGTACGGCCAAAAAAACCAGCACCGTCGCCTCATAGGAACGGAGAAAGGGTTTCAAAGGAGTGAAGGGAGGAAGGAGAGAGAACTGCCATGCGCCAGCCACATTTCGAGTTTCAAACAACTTTATTCTGAATAGTTTGAATAGTATTGGGAGGCTCCAGTCCCCATGGATTGGACCTTGCAAAGTGCTAAAAGCCTTGTCAACGGTTGTCCTTCGGATCAGGACACCCCAGGGGAAGGCTCGCGTAGTCCATGCTGACACCTTGGCGCCATTTCACGCGGACAGTCAGGATTTGCGAGAGGGGGCCGAAGAAGGGGAGTGATGTGAGGTTACTGCATTAGTTGTTTGAGTTCCTTCGTTGCATATGTAGTTGTTTAGATGTTTATGAATAAAAGTTCAGTTCGGTGTTCGAATTGGTGTATGAGTTTAGACTAACGATAAAAACTATAACAGTATTATTACTGTCTAAACTTACTTTTATATTTTTTCGTAGCCCTAGAGCTGAATACCATTATATCCACACAGGTTCCGGTACTTGCTTGTATATTAGTAATTGATTGTGTATGGAAAGCTCAGAATGCCTACCGAGTAACCAGTACAGTTTTCTAAACTTTGTCTTGAATTCTTCGTCTTTTTTACTTGCTCTTTCCATTTTAGATTCAGTTTGGTATCAAGTACCCTTCCTAGTGTATTCAGCGGTGTTTGTTATAGATATCGTTTGTTCGTTCAGCATCGTTGGCAGTGTAACTGTTTGTTTCTGTCCTTTCAATGATTGCTGCGTCAGATTACGACTTGGAGAATGGAGAATTTCCTACCATGCACAGTCATTTTAAAAGCGATAGGAAATATCCATTTTTGGATGTGTAATTCTGGTTACCGTTGAAAAATGAGTTAGATTGAGATGAATTTCATCATAGCTTACCAAAACGATACAACCAGGTACTCGTATTTTTACTGCCACCAGTGACACCTTTGAGTTACTCCTTTCCAAAAGACAAGACCACCAACAACCTTTCTCTTTCTTCATCTCCCCAGCTACTCACTCGCCTTTCTCTTCCTTTCACTTCTGGAAAGTTCGCTTACTGTAATTTTGGGGTTAATCTACTTTCCGTTGTTTTGCTGTCGCTCTTTCGAAGCTGCATTATTCATTCTCGATCTCCATCGTGAGAACTCCGGTGTTACGCGCCTCTTCTGCAGTCTGTCATGTGGAATTAGGAGTCGATCCCCCCCATTCCCCCAGCCATACCGAAACCATCACATTGTTCTACATTCGAATCAGATCACCATTGTCCCGGAAAAGAGACCCAAACTCGAAATGACCCTCGTTAGAAATCCTGCCGCCCTATCTCATCCTCAACAGAGAACTTCACCAAGTATTGTCCCAGCAGAAAACCACGCTTCACCCCACACCACCAGACTCGGCAGTCAAAACTGAATTAATTAAGAGTATTAACTCGACCCCCAGACCTACCCGCCCATACTGCTCCTACAACCGTTTCCTATCTCAGTTTTAAAGCTGTTTTATAAAAGCCGGGAAAGTCCCGAACTTGGAGGAAACTATTCAATTAAACTGAGTGGCTTAAGTGTAATTGTTTCATTAATGAACCTTTCATCAATTCAATGTTCTGCTTGGAGAGTGGATAAGTTGTTTTAATTCCGCCGCCCGTCCGCCGTTACGCCTGTTAAACTAAAAAGGAAATCCGTCTGAAGATTGCATTCAGTTAAAACAAGATATTAATGGTTATAATCGTTTATAAAGACCACAAGATCAGATACTGTTGTAGTTAAAATGTCAGATACATTCAAAAAATATTTAGAAAAACCGTTATATTTTTATGTACATTTTGACGTTTGCTTTTAATGAATTAGGTACTATGTCGGTATCCATACATGATTAGAAAGTACATGCCTATACACTCAGTTGTTTATGATCCAAAGTCTGTATGATGGAGATTTGAACAAAATCCAATTTGATCAAGTTAGATGAAAAAGTGGCTTAGGAATTAGACGAGTCATCTCTAAACACTGTTCTGTTGTAATTGTATACCTAGTCTTGATTGGGATCCAATATTTTAATACTTAATATAGGTACCTATCTAATTTGAGTTTTATATCAGATATTTGCTAAATTAAGCAGGCAGTATTATGTTTAAGGGGGTAGTATGTGCGCGTATTTATTTAATTTATTCAAATGGAAGTAGATGACATACTAAAAATTTTGACAAGCAGTTCGATAAGCAGTTCTTTTTCTATGATTTTTCAAAGTGTCAACCAGATCTGACGTCGTTAAACCCTCTAGCCTGGGCGGGACACCCTGCCCATCGTGAAGTCAGAATTGGTTGAAACTTCGAAAAAATCATTGAAAAAGAACTAGGTACTTGTTGTGAGCGGGTGTGTGCTGGATGCTCACAACATGGCAGATGAGGATGGATGAAGGCGGATGAGAAAGGAGGTGCTCCTTCGGAGTCTTTTCACTGACGCCCCGCGGTTTTCACCATAGCAGGCGTTAGTCGTAGGGAAGGTTAGCTCCAGGCAGTTTTCACCACAGCAGGCACTATTGGGTGAGGCTCACCGCGGTTTTCACCACAGTAGGCGCCTGGGATGTGGTAGCTAGTACCACACGGTTTTCACCACAGCAGGTACTAGTGGAGAGGAAGGCGTCCCGCGGTTTTCACCACAGCAGACGCCTGGGATGTTGGAGCTAGTACCCCGCCGTTTTCACCACAGCAGGTACTAGTAGAAAGGTGGTGTCCCGCGGTTTTCACCACGGATTTCACCGGGCGGATCGATGCTAACACCCCGCGGTTTCCACCACAGCAGGTGCGAGGAAAGGATAGAGATAAAGGGTCGTAAGTCTGGGGTCGGATCGTGGAATGAAGAGCTGGGCGAGAAGGGCTGGTTTTATAGGGACCCTTCCACCCGTCCCCCGTCCAAAATCGGCCGCTAGGATTGTTGAGGCAGTTGGCGGTTGGGGAAAACCCTGGGTGTTGACCAGCTCAACGTTCCCCATGTTTATTTGGTTAAATCTCTCGTAATATTACATGAGTGGTTTCTGTGAGGGAATCACGACAGTACTTACTGTAGGACAGTGCCGATGGTGTCAAAGTTGTCAGAATGGAATCTAGTTTCGTCAAGTAATAATATAAACCGCTTTTGTGATCCATGCACGTACCCCGTTACTGCTATGAACGAAGGTTAGGTAGTTACGTGAGGCTAAGCACGTCATAAAACAATCTTCCTATTCAAGATTTAGGTCTGGTTTGATTATAAACGGAAACTTGGATCGATTTTCTGCTTCGTTCCTTCACGGTAACGTTTGTTTCTCTTCTTCCATCAGAGTCGAGTTTTCCTTGAAGGTTGTTCCTCAAAGAAAACATCAGTCTTGCTTTTTCATTATTCATTAATTCTGAGAAGGATGTCCTCTAATTGGGGGGCCAGCTTCACCAGCTTCCAGCTTCACTGTGTACAAAAGGAATAATTCGGTGTAAACATTTGAATGAAATTCTACCCCGTAAAAGCAACTTCATCAGGTAAGGACAATGTGACTACATATTAATTGCCCTTTGCTCTTCAGGTTCACGTGCAAAGCTTTGGCGAAAGGCGTTGTCATGGAAGCTGTTCTGTTGACAATCATGTAATAACGACAGATGGCTTCCACTGAGGAACGATACTTGTTTCCATTTCACTAGAACATAATCAGATACATCAAAACACACTGCGGTACCACCTGTCTAGAACACTACTCATGGTTAGTAACCTTGAGAATGTATCATAGTCCACTGTAGAAGCAAGCAGCTGTTCGTCGCAATTATTCCTCCTACTCCTATAAAATGCACATAATATGTTTTATTTATATGTACATAGGTATATTATAAATTTTTGTCAGAAAAGTTGTAATATCAGTTCAAAACAATTTAAACCTTTAAATTAGAGGTGGGTAATTCCTTCCTGAACTACTCTGCCAAATGGACTACTCCTTGGCATAGTTCACTTCACAGAACGGTCGTTTACGAAGACCACAGAGTAACAGAATGAAGGAGCCACCGGCTAGCGATGGATATAGGAATGGTGACTAGTGAGTGAGTTACTTACTAGTTCTTTAATTCTTAGTTCACTGAGCGGGTCGATACCTACTACATGAGGAGTTCACAGTATCACAGAACGGTAGTTCTGTGATAGTATTTCTTTAGTTCATTAGGACTCGTTCAGATGGGGTGGATACTACACGAGGAATTTATAGTACCCACGGAACGACAGTTCAAAGGAACTATGAGTCGTTCTTCGTTCAGCCTTTCCTTCGTCCGGTCCTCCCCGTATCCATGCCAGCAGCCAGAGCGAAGAATGATCGATAGTAGTTCTAGTTTAATGTTTTGATTGTGCTGAGTGGATTGCCGCCTAAGCCTTATGAAAGTATCCATTCTCATTCAGAAAAATAGGTACTACAATGTGGAATAATCAAACAAAAAGTAAACCTTCGGCTTACTACCAATTTATATTTAAAGCAAAGCTTTTCGCTCTAATTCTGAGCATCCTCAGGTGCTCACATAAACACAGATAACTTTTGTGTTTATGTGAGTACCTGAGGATGCTCAGAATTTGAGCGAAAAGCTTTGTTGTAAATATAAATTGGTAGTAAGCTGAAGGTTTATTTTTTGTTTGATTGTTCCACATTGTAAGATGGCTTACTACAAAAGGTGTCTTATTAAATTCGAGGAAGAATAGTGTGATGAATTTAAAATTGGCTTATATTCATCACGGTGGTGTGAGGAATTGCCCAGGCGGTTATGAGCGAGTCACCACCGACATCTGAGATCTTTTTGGATGAGGTTTTGCCTAGGCGGTTATGAGCGAATCACCACCGTCATCTGGAATCTTTTTGGGAGAATTTGCCTAGGCGGTTATGGGCTGACCACCACCGTCATCTAGGATCTTTTATGGATTGGTTGGAGAGCAGGGTAGGAGAAGAGAGAGTAGCCAGCGGCTAGAGGAAGCGTCGAATGAATGAAAAGTCGAAGGAGGCGAGTATTTACGTTACTGGGAGTCGTATCCCTCCATCCCCTATTTGGTAGGGGATGGTGGGGACCCAGGTTGTGCTCTGACTCCTGCGGCTTGTTCCCCACTCGTATGGTTTATTTGGTAAGAACTAAAGTTGGCTTATGAAATATTTGTGAGAACTTAAATCTGCTAGGAGTAGTTCCGGGAGGGACTCACGACAAATAGGTACAGTTTTTGTGATTCCTTTGATTCTAGAATGGGCTGCAGATAGTTGTGACATAACGTGTTGAACTATCTTCGTTCGAAGAGAAACTGCTACTGCATATAATGAACTCGAGGGAAGTGATAACGGACTAGAATGAACTACTGAACTTGAGGTAAACGAAAAGGAACTGGAATGAACTACTGAACTTGAGGTAAACGAAAAGGAACTGGAATGAACTACCTACTCTTCCCCACCGAATTAACCCACCACTTTGAATGATAATAATTTCAAAGGTTTTAATTGGTTCAACTGTGGTAAGTTCAGTGGCGCTGCTCCTGTAACGTTGTGTAGAATGGTAAACATTCTCGTAAAAAGTATTTTTTACGTGCAGACAATCGGCATACCTGCTTGAAAGGGGTTGAGTGAAAATCGGGTTGTTGTTCAACTATTTGGGTCAAGTTTCTAATGTAACCCGGTTGGGTTTAACGCGTGTAACACGATTCAAGTCGCTCGCGGTTCCGAATAACTTCAGAAATAGCGAGGGAGGCGGCACACAGTGGGCGAATGTACGTCTCCCGCGGATGTTGACTTGAAACCCATTCTGAAAGGTCATTAGACAGCTTCACGTACATTAATTTCTGTTTTTGAAGGTTAAAAGCCAATTTTGGAAGAAAAAAAGTTCAAAATAAATAGATGTAAAATATGAAAAATCAAAACATGGCGATTCGTCGGGTCCATGTTCGCAGCAAGTTAGTCTTGTAATGCCCAGCTGGACATCTCGCAGGGAAAGGTGACTACATTGTTGCGAGCTGTTTCAGTAGCGTACATGAACGAACAGAACAAGTTTCCAGGTTCGCGCAACAAAAATGTAACTATCTCGTTCCGATCGTTTCCGAATCTTCTCCCGCGGATTTTCCAACTCTCGACATTCTAAAATGATTTCCCAGCCTCCTTTTTCTGGGCGGTTTATCTAATTGAATCTTTATAATTGAAACTTTATAATATATGAAATCGATAATGAAAATTCCAGCTTCAGCAAATAACCTCCTAATATTCTAATGAGTTCAGATTGACTTCAGACTACCTCTTGTGAGTTTTTTCATACAATTTTTACATTTTGAGACACTGTAATAACTTCTGTTATTAACATGATATGGGGGTGAGTAGCTCTGGGATTTATTTCTGACCTTAGACGATGGAAATATATGAGGAGAATATGTGACTACGTCTCCACAAAAAACAGTAGAACATCACAATTCCCGAAATCGAAAACAGTTTTCGCCCGTATATCCTATCTTTCTTATTACAGAAGGTAGTGAAGCTTTGTATTCATGCAAGAGTCGAAAAAATGTATGTACTCCAAAATGAAAATTTCCACTTGCATTTTACGTTTCAGACATCAAGGAACATATTATTATGTCTATATGTCTGTCTTTTGGTGGTCAGATCCTTGTCCGGGCAAAACAGTATGAAATGATGGTCCTAATGAAATAGCGGTCGTAAAGTAAGTAATGAAGTACCTAATGGTCGTTGATGAGAGTTAGGTGTCGGATGTTGTTGTCTCATACAAAACTTCAGAACTATGTGACCAATTTTAACATGTATCATGTTTTAGCCCTGGGGTACTAGCATTTTTTGCGAGTCGATTTTGCGCGTCAATTTTGAGCGTCAAATTTGAGCGTCAAATTTTTTCGCGCACAATGCATAGTGGTTTTCACGTAAAACCGAGTAGTTGCTAGGGAAATGAAACTTCTTTCATTTTCATCGGACAAAAATCGTTTTCCATTCGTTGGAAAGCTCTTGATTTATCACGAATTTATTTCGTATTTGTTCTTGGTATTTATTTCCTAGTTTCATACTATAACTATATAAATGAATGTTATAAATGGATAGTAAACAATGACGCTTGTTTGGTTGCTCTACATCTACATGTATGGTGCTCAAGAAATGTAGACAAGACATCGTCAGAAGAAACGAGCACATACGTTTCAAGTAGTAGATTTCTACCTAGCCTTAACTTTTCGAGTTAATAACATGATACATGGTTGCAATTTTTGGTTCTTAAACATAAATAAATTTTAGCGAAAAGTCCAGGGATTGTGCGTGTACGCCCTTAGACGGCCCTGTATGAATTTCATTGTATGAAAAATCGATGTTTCACCAGTAGTTTCACCAGCTGATTCTATAAGTCCATGTTGCAGTAAGTGAGGGATCCACACTGCCCACCCAACTTGGCAGAGTTTTTCAGTAGTTCGTCCCACTGTGCGGCCGCTGTATGGTTCGAGATGAGGTCGGGCGCGTAGGTGAGGGAGCAAAGCGGTGAAATCTGTCATGTTCGGGAGTTGCCGTCCACTTCATCACCTCATCCTCCTTCCCTCGCCTGGAGGCTTCCGCGGTGGCGAGGCTGACTACGTCTCTCCCTCCGGGCCTCCGTTTGCCGCCTGACCGATCCATAAACGCCCTTCGTCCCTCATCTCCATATCGTGCGGGATTACCTGCTCCTGATTAATGACATTTGGCCCTTCTCAGCCGTCTATCGTTGAAGCTGGGATGTCACCCCTTGTTACTTATGTCACGATGAGTGATTCTGATGACGATGAAAACCCGATATTGTCTAGAAGAGAATGTTCTGTAGCTGTGTATCGGTTGGTCACGAATCATTCGTAAAATCGCTGCAAGACGCTACACAGCGGGGGTAGGTTCCGTTATATGCCCCCAATTCTTAAACATTTTTCTATTAACTTTAAACCTTATAAAAATGATGTAGTCGAGTAACTGAACTAACATTCCATCTGGGATCGCTTGACAATGCATTCTACTAATCTATTCAGAAGTCCCAAACAACCTGCTCATTCACGGGATAGTTTCTGGGATTGTTTATCTTTTTTGAGATGCGAGCGCTAGCGAGCATCCAGATCGCTTGACTTACCTAGGTCACTACTATTCGCTAGCGCTCGCATCTCAAAAAAGATAAACAATCTCAAAACAAGATCTCATCTCAAAACAAGATAAACTCAAAAAAGATAAACAATGTTTAAGAATTGGGGGCATATAACGGAACCTACCCCACAGCGGTTTATTGTTTGCACAGAACACCTTCTGTTGCAGATCACAGCTCTCTGTATAGACAACCCTTCTGTATAGGTCACAGTCCCTCCTTAGTTTAGTATACCTATTCGCAACTGCAAATTAATGTCATGCTTAAAATGTTCGAGCAGCAGCTGAAATGGCAAAAAGAAACGCAAATGTTGTTCTGATGGGAAATTGTTGATGTGAAGTGAAAAATATTCTGTGCCGGAGTCGAGATTCGAACCTCTGATTGTAAGAGCCCGACGCCTAGACCGCTACAGCTGCCACCTGCCGAGAGACAAGTGGTGTACGCTTCAGTTTGATGCCTGCATACACACTGCTCTTTAGGGCAAATTTCGTAGCAAATTTTGTGGCGACATCGTAGAATGCTCCAGATGGTTTCAAAATTTCAGAAAAATCGAACTATTTAAAAATGCGAGAAAACCCACACTTCAAAACAAAATTTCCGAGATAGGGATACTATGGATATTTCAACCCGTTTTTTATCCCTTAGAGTTGAGTGACAGTAACGCCGAGCCTCGAGGACCAACTAGATGCCAAGCGGGACCCATATACCAAATTTCGTGAGTTTTGATTCATAAGGACTAAGGAAAAAAGGACGGACTGAAATATTTTTATTCGATATTCTTATTCTAAGTCCCTTGAAATGTATACCTTTAAATTTGGGAGGGGGGGTTAAACAGTTTTTTTATGGTTGATTCCAAAGGTTCATTATTGAAAATAATAAACCAACAATCGAGGTCTCAGTAGGAAGTCACGGCGAGTTGATCACGAACACAGAACTTTTTTTACCTAACTCACCTTCGAAAAGAATTAGAATCATGATCACATCGATATTTAAACTATTTACAATGTTAAGTGAAGTGATTTGGTCTACGTTCTCTGACCCTAGGCTACAAGATGAACAAATTCCATATTCCACCAAAATGTATTACTAACGATCGGATGAGTTCTTAGATGGGAAATTTTTGGAATAACAAACTGGGTCTAATCTCAGTTCTTGTGTGCCAAAAATGGCTAAAAATCTGCAATAATGGCTGAAAATCACTAAAAACTGCTAAGAAAGTCATAAGAAAAATTGTACTTATTGTGTGGTGAATCGGAACAGCAAAAAGCCTGTATCAATTGCCGTAGATTTTTGGCGCGATTAGGTAATATAATCTATAAAAATTGCTCAAAATGTTTGTTATTTTCTATTTCCAATGGACAAGCGAATAATGTTGATGGGCATGAAGATTCAACTCTGGTTTCATGTTGATTTTTACTTTTGATCTCAGCAGACCTAAAATGCGATTATTGGTATTTAAAGCCCATCTTTAAAAATTGTATTAGTTTAATAAATAATACAAAAACTATTATTTTAACGACAGGGACGAGCAATTATTGTTAAAATTCGGTTTTGTAATTATTAACAACTATGGAAAATGTTTGGTTGAGGGGTTATGACATTCTTCAGAAACTCTCGCATATGGTCATGGTGCATGACTGTAACTTTTATTTTTCAATAATGTTTCCGTGCTGTCGGTATTAGCCTTTGAGGTTATACAATGATCCGCAACAGTAATGATAAGGCTGCTGCGGTATTTTTGATATCGCATCTTTTACAACCTTCTCACAAGACCATAAATTTACGAACCGTAGATCTTATAGTAGCAGTTCTTGTATCATGCAGTATTCACCTACAGTGTTCTCAGGTTCTATGAAAGGCTTACTTGCTTACTTGTGTGTTTACATCTTACTCGAAGTACAACTGTTTTATTCTTCCATTCTTGTTCATAACTGTTATTTACAGCGAACTAATATTATTTAGCTGAAACACGTGGGTGAATCTTCGAATAACTTTAATTTGATCAAAATAAATTAATATAATTTGGTTTGATAGTTTGATAGCACTAACTGTGCAGTTTTGGTTGAAAGCTTGAAAGTTAATGATCAGTGACGGAAACGAGTTTAGGAGACGAGATTTTCATCGTTTCTTATAAGTTCAGTAGTAGGTATTCATTAATTTCCTCATTCATGTATTTCCTCATTCACTAATTATTACTTTCCGGTTTATCAATACTCTAAGGATATACAGTTAGTTACAGTTAGGTAGATACCGTTATTGTAGAAACATACATTTTTTGTCTATATTTTGTTGTTTTACATTCAGAGGAAAAAAACAAACAATGGGCGATATCTCGGAATCGAACACGGATTAATTGTTTGGAGGCATTTATGCTCACCGTTTCACCGCCTTAGCCGTAACAGCGAGAGAAGAGAATAAAATAAACAATGATAGACGAGAGCCGACAGAAATCCTCAACTGAGAATATGAAATGAGAGAACTGAGTGGATGAGCTCCGCGGGGAGCGTCGAGAAGGATTTTTGTTCACCCATTGACGAGTTGTTCTTGCCGGCTCTCTAGGTCAGGGACAGCAGCTATGAAATAACTGAGTGATTGTAATGATTGATTATGAGAGTTGATTTTACGTTATTTTACGAACAGTTCTTATGATCAAACCTATAGACTATTCTCACTTTCTTACATAATAACGAAAACTCGAATGATGTAACCTCGTTTGTTCGAAGTCTCAGGTCATTTCAGTCTCAGTTCAGTCCATATCTTGGAACACTTTTTACTAACTTAATAACTTTTCACTTTGGATATGATGCCTAGTACCGTATTAGATCAATGAAACAGTCCCGAAAATGTTCCTAAACTGTTCAATAATCGTCAGGATAATAATATTCACAGCTCAGTGGTAGATAATTGTGTTAGGAGTGGGTTTTATACACGACGATAAAATTAGGGCTAGAAATAATTGAACTCGGTGGATCTCAGTAAACCTAAAATAAACTAATTTTTTCTCAAAATCACTAAAATGGACTTGGACGAGCTGCAAGGCGAGTAGAGAAAGGCTGTATATTATGGTTAAACTGGTTCTTTCTACTCGCCTTGGACGGGCTGTATGATTTAATATTAGTTCTCATTTCGCCAAAATAAACTATAGGCTCAAGTATTGTTTTGAAGGTAAAAAGTATATTAAAATGGCTAATATCCACCAAAAATTTGTGTACTCACCAATAGTACCAAGTATTGAATAGAAATTGAATGAGAAAATTTCAGTTTGAGGAGGGTCAGAAATCAGTAAAAATTTGCTATTAAATCAACCAGAATGGTATATTGTGAGCTAAATAGCTTCAGATCGGATTTCTTAAACAGTTGTACCTAATTGTGTTTTTCAAATTTAAGTATTACCAAAGATTGGAATAGACAAAATTGGAAGAGTTAAATTGACAAAATAGGAACAATTTTGAATAGAAAAGTTTGGGGCGAAACAATGCTAGATTTGTGGACTTCGCGATCCCACTTCAAAAATTTGCTCATATGGTTACCATGACGAACGAATGAGCATGCTGAACTTTTTCTTGAAATCAAAAAATGGGAAATGGCCGTGCTTTAGGGGCAGTCGAGTAAGTATCCAGTACCAGTCGCTTGTGACTGTGCTTCGAGAAATCGCAGGTTAGAGCAGCCTTCTTTCCAAACAAATAGTTATAGCCGCCAATCTTGACAGGTATAGATGAACTCACGTGTTGTGGTCGCTGTTTAAACGGAATACATTACCTGTGAAACGGCCGATCGAAGAGGCGAAGATTTCTGTGTCAATCGCACCACATGACTGATCCCGTGTTCAGATTGTTCGGGCTTCGGAAAATGGGACTGCTCTAACGAGATGATTATCCGTTTCTATTATGTAATACTCCCGTTTACGCCGTAAACCGGATATTTAAGCCTGTTTGAGGGTTGGCCGTGTGTGATGGAAATCAACCGCCTACGCTGGAAAGAGCGATCTCTCCCTTTGATTATCCCGCGGGAACCTCCGCGTTACTCGGTGTGTACCTTTCTACGTCAACACGTCCTGATTACAGCTGCTGTAACTGGTAATCATACCCGTAATGCCTTTGGGTGCTCAACGCGTTTCAGAGCTCTTGCTCAGACGGTATTCCATTTCACCCGTTTCCCCACCCAGTAATGCACCGACTTACGACGTCATCCTGCTGATTCACGATCTCTTCGTTATGTGGGTTTTGATTGGTGGGGGTTTATTTGAAATTAACAAAGTTTACGTTCTGAACTGATCGCTATAGTAGCTCATAGCTACCAACTAGAGTGCCTTTCACCCCGATCGTTTTCATTAAATTGGATTCCGACCAATTCCTGAAGAAATTATACACAGGGTATCTGGAAATCAAATCGCCAAAGGATCAATTCTAGCTCAGTCGATTTTCTTGAAACTACCCATCTTAGTCGAATTTTAAGGAAAATATCCAGGGGAGTTATGAGTGAAAATGTGTATAAATTCCTCATCTCCACAACTAATCAAGATCGCTACTCTTTCTACGTTTTCATTTTTCAAGATATCTGGTAGCTGGTAGTTACATAGATCCCCCCCCCCCCCCTTATTACAGCCTCAACCTTTACATTTATACCTGAAACATACTCATTTTCAATAAACCAGAGTGATAAAGAAGTGTCAAATCGCCTGGAGGTCGATTTCATTGACTGGAGTGTGGTTTTTAGGGGTATGCGTAAAAAGGCACATTTGCTGAAACGGACCACGTTTTGAGATGGGAAAAGCTGAATAACATAAAATCTACAGGATGTAGCGAAAACCTTTTTTTTTTCGCCAAACTCCTTAAAAATTTATGGTATATGGTTACGGAGGTTTTTGGGTGTTTTAGGAACTTGCTAAGTGAAACTCCTTTAATCAAGTTAATTGACTGGATCAGCGTTTCGTCCTCGCTTTTGGAATCCAACTCGTTGCTGAAGATTTAGAAACATCATAAACCTTTAACATCAACTCCACGTCGGATGGGCCAATTTTATCAGGAAAGGCGTGGCACAGGGCGAAGTACCTTCCGATTGCTCCCATCCCTGCCCGCCCCTCAGAATGCAGAGCTCTGAAGTAATCTCTCCCCAACTCGAAAGATCCCAGCTCTGAGCAGATACCGATGAAGTGCGCGTCAAACGTAAATTCATTCATAGGTGATCCTATAAGAAAGGACGGACATTGCATTTTTGGAATCTACGCACCTTGAAACGGAAAAGAAAATGGGAGAACATGAACCGCTGATGAAACACAAACGGTGGGTACAGCTTCCGTACAAGTACGCAACCACGAGGGACATTTTATGTCTTAGCGCCCCCTCCCGCACCCACAACAAGTACTTCGTACTTAATTGTTTTGGTCAAGATTTCCAACGAATGGTAAACTCTGTCCTTGGGCGGTCACAAATGACAAAGAATCACGTTTCAATTTAAAAACAAGTACTTCGTACTTAATTGTCGCAGAACTATCACCTAGTCCGAACAGCCTTCAGTCCCAATTAGTTCGGATTAGCCGGACTCTACTGTATTATGTACGTAAACATTCATTTAAACAATCACGCTCATACCGCAGCTTGTTGGCCACGCAGTCCGCAGTGGTTAACGTAGTATGGTTAGGTAAATCGAGAGCTATCCAACGAGTGGTGAACGATTTTTGTACGATGATAACTGGCGAAGATAAAGTTCCGTAGCAACGAATCGGTTGTAAGCGAAAATCATCAGAAATATTTTCGTGACGTTGTTTCCGTTGCATGTCTCCGTTGCATGTCCCGCGTTTCATTTTCGAGTTAGCAAAGTAAAGACATAAAATGTCAAAATAAAACGCTGTCGCAATAGCTCCAAAATGTTTAGTGGGAACCTTAGTTTTTGAAAAATTACTCGACCCTTTTCCGTTTCTTCCCTAGATTTTAATAATTTTCATACCCACTTGAAAAATGTTACTAATGGCAAACGTAAGGATGAGCCATTTTTGGAAACAAGAAGTGGCTCAGATTTGAGTTGTTGGAAGTGAAAAATCGGTAAAAATAGCTTAATTCACCAAAACATTTATATCAATAACTGTACTGAAATTGGGAGGTATGGAGCAAACAATCCGACGCGCACAATTTTTTAAATTAATCAACACCATTTTTCACAAAATGGGGATCAGATTCGATTGAAAATTTGTTCATGTGGTAATGCTACATGAAGTGTTTCGCCTCTTTTTATTTGGATTTCTCTAGATAGGCCTAAATCAGAAGTTGTATAATAGCATCAGGAAATCCATCCTCACAATTTCAGGCTGCTTGATTCAAAATAGAGTGGTTAGTATTATTGTTGATTGTTGTTTGATATATTAATATAAAATTATAACTGTATCGTAGTATCGTAGTTCTTTTTTTAAATGCGTGTATTTGCTTATATGCTCACGCTTGCGAGGGGAAAGGGTTTAGAGGTTTGTAAGTGTACGCGTACAGGGGACCTCTAGAATGGGAAAAATTGGCTCACATCAGTTGTGGACGGTCCCTCTTGATCTTTTCGATTTAATAGTGATCGATTTAATACTTTTCATTTCTGAAGGTATTTCGTAATCAGACTTCACGAATTTGAAGAAGTGCATGGTTGCTTCTACTGGCGTAATGCAAAAATGACAATATAGGTATAGGTAAATGACAATAAAGGTTCACTGCATCAGCTGTGATCCCACGTAGTCCAACAGTTGTTAGTAGCGAATAAATAACAGAGTCATAGGGGACAGAAAGAAAAACACTCGAGTTATGGAGAGCGATGAGTGCCGGGGACCGAACGGTGATGTATACAAGGTGCCCACTCGTATTGTCTGTGGAGAAAATGCGGCATAGGAAGCTATGTATTGATTTTAGTACAACAAAAGGAGGAAATCCCCTCTGGCACAATAGCGGGAAGAGCCCCGTGTAAAACCTGAAGATGAAACATTTATGCCCGACTTCCGGAACTTATTGAAATAAACCGACAAGGGAGCCGGTAGAATAAGAAATGAAAGAGTTGTAGTAGGAGCTAAGTCGAGAAGCATGCGGAGGAAAACGAGTCGAAAAAAGATACAGAGAAGAGGGAAATGGTGGTTTATTGGTTGGAAAGGGGTCTCGTCGGGTGAAAATGTTAGAGAACATCCAATTTTTTTTTACAGCGGATGGTATAATACGAGTAAAATATTGGAGAGGCCGCGTAAAGGTGTGAGGTGAAGAAGTACGTATGAGGGTTTGTGACGTGAAGAGTAGTCAGAAAGTGGGAAGGTTAAAAGAAGGTTTTAACCTCCTTCTTTTCGCCCGCTGTTACGATAACGCGGTTTTCTTTGTAATCTTCACGAAGCCGAATCTTTCAAATTGTTGCGCGAAAGGCTAACAAACAAGTAAATAATTGGTTCATAATATATAATCTTAAATTTTTTTGTTCAACTTGGTACTTATCTACAACTAATAAATTGTTACAAGCGTACCAACTAAACATGTGTGCATGTAGTTACCACCCAAAAACTAATGCTGAAAGTAGTTGCAACCAATTAGCAGTTAGTAGGTTCATGTAAGTAAACTAAAACTTTAGTTAAACCCAATTTTGTTCATGGCGGCAGAATGCAGGTGTCGGTGCGTTGGAGCGTCTTGAATATGTTCCGTCCGAGTTTAGACGTGTGAATATAGTTGGGGAACGTTTTTCCGAACACAAAATCTCGGAGGAGCCATTTCCCCAATCCTTTGTCCATTCCATTCCCCCAGTTCGGAGCATCGGAATTAAACATTGCTTTTTATCCACTGTTTTATGTGTTTTATTCCATAGTAGGTATACGGAACCCAATTACAAAGTATATGGTAAAAATCACTACAGTTTTCAAAACAGATTAACGTGCATTATAATTTAAAAAATACAGGTAACTACAGCATATTACCAATTGATTCATAATAGAACCAACAGAACGAAAATGTATGCTATTCATGTTTTACTTTACTTTTTATTTGTACCTTACTATTCCATATTATAACCATGATGAACATAACACAGTGGTCGTTGGATGGGTTTTGAGAAGGCGATCAACACGGGGAAGTCTGGACTAGTGGCTTTGGTAGGTATACATATTCGTAGTTATTAACGTTACATTAAATTTTTCTACCACAGAAAATGTAATAATAAATTGTAAAAGCACTAACAACTATGTGAAATTAGCTCGCTCCGGGAACACCGGGAGGAGGCGAATCGGGATTATACAACGAGCCGAGTGCCAGAGAGAAGGGCCGAAGGAGACTGGTTCTAAGCACGCAGTGTTTCTCGTCTTGGGAGTTGCGTGAGCCTTTGAAGAACATTATACAAGCACCTGCAATTACACGATTGTCCGCGATTTTACGGATGCATTACCAGCGATCTGCGTTTTTCTATTGAGTGGCTGCAAAGGCAGTCGAGTCTCAATGAGCGATCGTTTGTGATCTTCACGAAATTGAGTAGGAACCCTAGTATGGTCTATTTAATTACCTGTAGCCACTGTTGTGATGGGGTGATATGTCGTAGGGACGACACGACGTTGGAATATAATTTGTAAATCACTCCTCAATTATTACATATTTTTCCTAGGGAAGAAGACTCCATTCGGAGGGTGGATGTGGACTGCAGTTGTGGCTTACAGAAGTATCAGGAAGTAGTTACTTGAGCAAAAACTGTGACAAAACTATGGAGTGGTAAATTGGAACATGAAAGGGTTATCTGTAGATTATTCATCTCTACATGCTGAGGTGAAGCATGTAGAGCATGTATGAAGGTGGTAGTTCATGATCGAGGAAAATCCGCTGTACACTTTATGTAAAGTCGTATACATACCTACCCAAGTATAATACCGATGTTAACTCAGTGAGACATTTCAGCTATGGATGGTAGCTATGGGTGATAGGATCCCAGTTCGCAGTGCTTCAAGTTGGTGATTTTCACCCAACTGCAGCGTCGCCGCGCTTGCCTGTGACTATTTGTATGTAGATATGTCCCAATTTTGGTTTATTATTTTTCAATAATGAACCTTCAGAATCGAGCATGAACAAAATTCTTGCCGTAATCCCCACCCACCAATCAAAATTTGGTGGTTTACCTTTCAAGGTAGTTGCGTAGAATCCGAAAATGGAAAATTAACAAAATTTCTATCCGTAGCACTTTTCTTAGGTATACGATCCAAAATTAATTAAATTTGGCTTTTAGGTCCCATTTGGGGTCTAGTTGGTTCGCGAAGCGTAGCGTTACTGTCAGTCATCTCTAAGGGGTGAAAAATAGGGTTTGACATTTTCAGACCGCCGTAGCTCGGAAACTTTGTGTACAAGGGTATAGTTTTTATGACGTCCTTAAATTGATTCCGAGCATGAGAATTGTTGTAGACCACCCAGAGCGTCTAGCCATTTGTTCACAGTAAGGCCCTGAAGTTTAAACTGAAAAGCGTCGTCAACATGATCGTGAATGAAACGGTATACACCCAGCCCAGATAGCATTGCTATGGAACAGCTGATATAATCACGCATAGCTTTATGAACTCGAGTCGGTTGTTCCGTGATATTATTTCATATGAAGAATGACGGTTATTTTGGGTTTTGTGGTTAGCCTACTTTTGCAAAATGAACAGAGTTGGTTTCGCTTTTCTGTGTGTCCTCAAACAGTTGCCACTCGCATAACTTGCTCAGTTCACCCTATTTCACTGACATTTTCAAGGATCATGTGAGTTGGGCCCTAGATGGTCCCCTGTGAATTACAGGTATTGTTTTTATTACGTTTTTAAAGCGTTATTACGTTATGTAGTATCAACAATTGAATAAAATGACTTTCCCACCAATTCTTCCATAAAAACGTCCTGTAGTTGGTCAAATGGGATTGAACCCAAACCCGGGACCCACTAATAAGTTCACAATAATTATTTACATAAGTTGATTGATACTTCGAGGCACCACGAGAAATGTTGTGGAGATATCGTTTATAAAGCCGATAAATGGTTGACTTGTGGGGTCCAGTTTCTGATGGAATGGATAAGTTGTCTGTTAAATACAATTGAAGTTTGTACCTATTTATTGGTTGTAATTGGGTAGGATGTGCGGGTATCAGGTGAGGGTATCTTATGATTTGTCTCAAACGAAAATCTCAACCTCTGCCCCTATCAGTCCTACCAGAAAAGTGTAAGCAAGTATATTGATCAATGTAGAGATTTGAATCTTACAGTTAGGATTGCTTTGCAGTTATCGGAGGCTAAACTGCACCGATGGACTCGTAATTTCTCGTTCGTGATAAGTGATAACTGCAAATCACTCGCGAATCCCATAAATTGAAGTATAAATGTGTGGAACTATGGATAAGGATTGGTCTCGATAGCGCTATAATACTACAATCGTCAAGTTCCCATCTTCTGCCGTCCCTGCAAATCGAAAAAAAACCAGTAATGCCATCAGACGAAAAACTAGCAACTAGCAGCGTTGTTGCATGATCTGTACAGTTGGATCGTAAAAAAGTCCAATCAACAAGTATTAATAATTCCCTGGAAAAGGAAGCTGTGGGGGCCCTAACAATGAATGGGGTTCCTTGGAAAAGCGCTCGAAACGATTGAATCGTTTTCAGAGAAGAGACGAGGACTCTCGCTCTGAATGCGCAAGTGATGGAGCAAAGGAATGAGTCATCATCAATCAGACGGAACACTAAAACAAAAGGCTCGAAGAAAAACAGACAGAACAATTCATTGTGCCTTTGTGTCGGATGACTGTTGTAGTCGGTGCCTTCGATTGTCTTTTTCCTTCGGACCCTTCCGTCTGCGGGAGTCTAATATTAGTCGGTTTTTCATCTTGTAACCGTTGGGATTGATAGAGATTTGCTACCTACATCATTACACTACTTATCCTCTTGTTTAGATAGATGATTGTTCAAAAACATAAAGATACTGTTTACATGAGCGTAACTTGAACCAAAATCGCAAGACAGCACTTGAACCACTTGATTTCCTTATTTGAACGCAGAGTAGTTGGATTTTAATCAATCCTATAAAATCGTGGTTGAAATCACTTGAAAAAATTTGATTTTTCTTCAAATTTGCAATTACCTGAAAGAAAGAAAAAAAAAGAAGTAGAGGAAAAAAGTTCCAGTTTTGCAGCATGGCCTGATCATTGAATTTTTGTAGCAACATCGGTATATATTTGAACCCTCCGCCCTATTTCACAGTTACTGCAGATTTTACTCCTGTTTTATAAATTGTAAAAATTCCAATTTGAAATTTGTTTGCCCTTCTCGTTCCTCTATTAAACGCTGTTATTATTGAGATAATTGCTGATAGTATAGAATTATCATCTCTCTCGCATTTTTATTTCTAGTTTCCAGAATTAGTCTCACTATTGAGCAAGTTCTGAGTTGAAAACGAGTTTTCAACAATTCCTGGAGATATTGTCCCAAAAATTCTTAATTTGACCTAGGTACTTAATGATTTTCAGTCGCGGTGGTGCAGTGGCTAGCATTCCCATCTTCATCAGTGAGACCTGGGCGACCCGGGTGTATTTGCTCATAACATATCCATTTTAGAAGACTCCTTACCGGACGCCGAGAAGAATGTTGCAGCCCTACAGGAATACTGCACTGCGAACAGAATGACCATCAGCTGCAATAGATCAAATATCCTCGTATTCGACGAAGGTGGCGGGCCTTGTAGGAGAAGGCGAGTGTTATGTGGGGAAGACTAAATCAAGCCCGTGCCATCGTTCCAGTACCTGGGGGTAATGTTCAGCCGATCCGGCAAATTCAACCAAAATAATGACAGACAGATAAGAAGGGCCAAGGCAGCTATTGGTAGCACTCGTGATCTGTGCTGTGTAGGGGGAAGATCTCTTCTTGAGAGTCAAAATTCAAGCTATTCGACGCTCTTGTGGGATCATTTCTCCTGTATGCATAGGAAATCTGGGGAATCTGGTTCATCGGCGAGATCGAGGTGATTCAGACGCACTTTCTCAAAAGTGGGCTCTGCTTATCAAAGGGAGTACCTGGACACTTCCTGAGACTGGAACTAGGTAGACTCCCGATGAATGTCATGGTACTGGGCAAGGTTCTAGGATTCCTCTCAAGAATCCTCAAGTTGGATGAGGATAGATGGCCCAGTAGGTGCCTGAGGAGAAAACTGGTGGGATTCCACAAGCACACAAAAAACTCGGCGGAGTTCAGTTGGGTCACCCGACTTGACAGTATTCTTATTCCCATCGGGATGACTGTGGACTGGGAAACGTCTCCCAACAATCCCTCAAGGCAATTAGAACAGATGCGATGGAGCGCTTCAAGAACCACTGCCTGAGCCTCGACACAAAGCGCGCGACCGAAAGCAACTACAGTCAATTATTCCGTAGAGTGGTCGCCTTTGGCGGAAGACAAAGCTACCTAGGAGCTGGAGGAAACGCCCACAAGGAACGCATACTCGCCCAAATGAGAATGGCAGCTACCAACCCAGAAATGGGAAGCATAAGAGAAGCAGATACCAGATGGCAAATGAGGGAATGTTTTCTGTCTGCAGCATGAAAGTACTGGCAACACTGACAAATTTCGTGCTGGAATGACCGCTATATCAGCCCAACAGAAACCATTACCTGCTGAGACACATGGGACCAGCTACCTCCACCCGAGATGGACCTCAGGCGGAAATGGCTGCCCTGTTGGACACAGGAGATGACCACGGGAGGATGAAGGACCTATACGAATACACCATCAGGTCACGAATGCTAAGGGCCTTCGGCCTTAAACACTATTATTGTTGAAATAAATATTAAATAGGAATTATCGAATCCGTAATTGTAACATCATGTACGAGCATATGATTCTACAAATAAAAATGTTGATTTATTGATTGATTGATACTTCCGAATTTCAGAACTGCCCATTCTCAGCTCCCTCTAATTTTCATTATTCATTCAATAGTTCAATTTCCAGTTTCATAGTTTAATGTCTATTTAATTTCCTCTTCTAAGACAACTCTCATTTCTGAGACGTGGGAAGAAAAAACTGTTTTCATATTAATTTTACTTTAATCTGATCTAGGTAGGTAAATAAAGTAAATCTGATTTAAATCAAATAATCCCCCCCCCCCCCCCTTTTTTTACTTTGTTTGGTCACTTGGTTGGAACGACTGATTTATTAATCCGTGGAAATCTAACTTGTCACAAAACCATCGATGCCAACCACTCAAACTTTGCAACGCTCCAGTCCTCTCGTTGAAATCAATGATACTACTACTCCACTCTTTTCAAATAACTTCGGCGCAGTCACAGATATAGATATCATCCCGCACTTGAAATATCCATCGAGTTATTATTTTGACTTTCATGAGACGAGTCGGAGATGGCAAAAACTACGTGAAACCGATTCCGTATTTTGTCAGACGGTTTCTTCTCACCCTTCGAAAAAAGTTGACGGTTTCGGTCGAGTTTTTCGTTGATAGCGATAAAGTCTCATTCTATTTCCTCCCGAGGGCGAGAAAAGGTTTGCGGTGCGAAAATTAAGGAAATGCGTTGAAAACCTTCTCTTCACTTTACCCTCACTTTTCGCGTCCTCCCGACTCCGGATGGAAATTCTTAACAAAAGGAAACAAAACTCCCTTGGCAGGGGTTTCCTCCTTGTTCGCCTTCCGTAAATTATTCAAGAGCTGGTTTTCATTATTCATAACTTTTATAGACTTTCTGACTCGTCTGATTCCAGAGTTTCTTTTTGTCCCTCCTACTGAATTACCTCTTCAATAATCCCCCGATTCCCCTTTTTCACGTCTAAATGTCATCGGTTTAAATTGAGAACCTTTTGATTGAATTTTCAGTAAGACACTTTTCATCGATTTGCGTTCAAACAATCACGTATCAGAATTCGACAAATTTAAACTGTCATTATGCCGGAGGTTTTTCCTGGTTCGACAAGACGCCTTTCCACAAATAGAACCGGCTGCTTGAAATTCAAAGCCAGCCAAACCCCCCGCGTCACATGACTCAAGGCTGCAAATCAATGAGAACGGGCCAGCGCCAGACGAAACTGAATAATCTGACCGCTTACTCTGCGATCGATGTAAGAGCAAAATATTTTTTTTTTTTTTTTTTTTTTCAATAATCAACCAATTTATTAACGGTGCCAAATCGAGTGATGTCACGAGTGATGTCAGGATCATCGAGTTTCAGCTTCCTGGGATGATCACACTTCTATTCGTATCACCATGATGGTAGCGCGGCGCCATCTTCCATCCCATAATATCGGACTGTTTTTCTGGCCCCTCGTAGCCGAAGGGACACTGCCTTGATTATGGCGATGTGTGTCGCAACTCTTAACCACCCTAAAATCTTCGAGTACGGTCGGCTCCATTTCGATGATAATTTGTTGGCTCCCGGTGAAGGGCACCATCGCAAGAGCACACCAAAGGCGTGAATGACCCTCTGAGGTCTTCGGCGGCACGGTCATATTTTGCGTGCTTTGATTGGGCCGCAATTTGAGCAGTCTGAGACTGCTTCAGTTCCATTTATGCTTACTCAAACTTTGGATTAAAATGGATACAGTATGAATAACAAGAAACATCATTAGGAGTGATGTGAATGAATGGGCTTAGGTTTTCCTGCGGTTGAAGAATGAAACTTGTGTCTACTAGGTTGTACTACTTGGTTTTAGTAGTACACTAGTTTCCTACTGGTTCGTTGTTCTGTTCAATCAGTCTTATGCATTCGTCATCGTTTCATAAATCAAATGATAAGGTTTCTGACTAAAGTTAGTTAGCTACCTATGTGATGAATAAACCATCTGGTTAGGAATTTTGGTTTAAATCGAGCATGAAAAAAAAAAAAATTAACACCCCCTCAAAATTTGATGGTTTCCGTTTCAAGATAAATATGTAGAATCCGAAAATGCAATGAAAAAATTGCTGTTCTTGCGCCGTACGCCGATCTTAGCACTTTTCTTAGTTAACATCAACCAAAATTAATGAAATTTGGTTCGTAGGTTCCGTTTGGGGTCTAGTTGGTCCTCGAAGCTTGGCGTTACTGTCTGTCATCTCCAAGGGGTGAAAAATAGGGGTTGAAATTTTCAGAACGCCGTAGCTCGAAAACTTTCAGTACAAGGGTATGGTTTTTTTAAAAGTTTTTAAATTGATCTTGAACTAAAGAATTTTTTGAGACCACCCGGAGCATTGTAAAACCAGCCATTCGTTTGCAGCGAAAAGCTTCGTCCACATGATTGTGAATGAAACGGTATAAATCCGACGAAGACCTACGCTTTTTCCTTCCCCTTTTTTCACCCACTTCCGTTCATTTCCGACCCATCATGTAGCACCTTTTCGGAAAGCTCTCCGTTAGAACTGCAATTCGGAAGAATACAAAAAGTGCGCGTCCATTCATCCTTCACCGCCACACTTCCTTTCACACCCACCACTAGTAACGGTTATTGCACCGCAGTTGGTTCCTGTTTCATGTCGAGTAGGAATAGGAAAAATCCCCCTACGGCAGTTCCGGAACTCCTCATTGGTATCGGTAGCAAACGGGACCTTCGCCCACTTCCTCACTTTTTCTATCGTTTTGACGTTCGGCCATGAAAATAGATTGTCAATGACACCGATGAAAGCAGACGAGAAGTCGTCGGAGAGAGAAAAAATCCGGGGATTAGGGCTGGAACTCTGGAGAAAAGAGATTTTTTCGACCGAATTTCCTCCTCGTTAAAATCATCATGAATCTCTCGAAATGAAACTTCTCCCGGGCCCCAGTTTAATTTTTGTGAAGGACGAGTGGATGGCGGGAAGGGCGGAACCCGTCTTTTTAACCCCTTTTTACCTAAATCCTATCAACCATTCCATTTTATAGCCGTTCTTCTTCGAAGCGTTGTTAATTAGGGAGAAGGAAAAGTGAAAACGATGGAGAAAAAACACAAAAGAGGGAAACCAGGTGGAGGGTTAGATGGAAATTTATTATCCGGATCATCAAGAGGGAAAGGTTGAAGGTGAATTCAGCGGGTAAATTCGGCAAAATGAAAAGAGAGACAGAAAGGAGAAAGTTATTTTGAAATAAGCTGTCGATCTCCTTTCAAGAGAAGGTCTACCCTGGGGTTTGTTATAATATGCTGTGGATGAAGAAAATGAGTAGATAGCATCACTAAAATGTCATATTAACACTAATAATGAATATGTACCTATTCCACGGCTTGCCTTCAATAATGAAGTTAAAAATGTTGAGGCCTTAATTATTTAGTTGAAGGAAAAAAGGGCTAATAAGGGCCAATGGCTTAGTTTCAAGGTCCCTCTTGAAGGTTTTATTGCTGTTGTATGTACTGGCAGGTCTCTTCGCCTTTTCCGTCATGGGAAGTACTGAGGTCTGCTTAGCTTCACGCTTGATGAAGTTGGAAGACCGAAAGTCGGTATATTACTCAGTGATACTGGTTGCCTGCTCAAGGCCAAGGATCATCGTTTTAATTGAGGAAAATGCCATTATACAGTAACCCTTGTGTCGTGAGTCCCTCCCGGGAACACTCCTCTAGTAAACTTAAGTCTTCACCAATATTCTAACGCAAAACTTAGTTCCGTAAATAAACGAAACGAGTGGGGAGACAAGCCACAGAACCCAGGGTACACAGCCTGGGGCCCCACCACCAACCCCTAACAGGGGGTTGGAGGGAGAGGCCTCACTTCTCTATAAAACCCTGGATCCTGCAGCTTTAGCTTCATTCGACACTTCCTCTAACCAGCTCTCTCTTCTCTCCTCTACCTTGCTCTCTCTCCTCCTCTCTTAAAAGATCCTAGATGTCGGTGGTGGTCAGCCCATAACCGCCTAGGCAAAACCTCCTCTTCCAAAAGATTCCAGATGTCGGTGGTGATTCGCTCATAACCGCCTGGACACCTCTCCTCCAAAAGATCCTAGATGTCGGTGGTGATTCGCTCATAACCGCCTAGGCAAACTCTACCACTCACCTCTCATCTCTCTCCAAAAGATCCTAGATGTCGGTGGTGATTCGCTCATAACCGCCTAGGCAAACTCTATCACTCACCTCCACTTTTCACTCTCCCAAAAGATCGTAGATGTCGGTGGTGATCCGCTCATAACCGCCTGCGCACTTCCTCACGCCACCGTGATGAACCAATTTTAAATTCATCACACCTTGGGTTTAGGTACATCAAGTTTTGGCTACTTTCTGCATTTAACCAAAAATTTCTGTGTGAAAGAAAGGTGGTATTTGCCCACAGTGATATACTTTCTGTTGACAAGCTTAGACTCAGAAGATGTTTTCTTGGTGCTGGCAAGCTCATTCTGTTGAAAATTTTGATAGTTACAGCCGCTAGGAAATGTACGTAGTTTTGCAGATTCCCTCATTTTGAACATAAATTTTGTTTCTTAGACTGCTCTTTCGGCCGTCTCTGGCATTCAGTCGTGCAGATTTGTTCACATCTTTTCGATACCCTTGACGTTACTCTAGGATTGGTTATCAGTGGAGTCGATTGAACTTGTAAGAGGCCAAAAGTGAGATTATCTCTGCATTTCCACTGTAGGTATTATTTCGCCATTGGCTCCGTCGATTTCTCATCTGCATGGAGCTCTCAAATCGGGCGTCCTTCCCTCTCGAACTCTGCGCAATGAATGGCGTTGATCCGTTTATCTATGTATCTTTCGAACCTACCTGGTCATAATTTGACCCCGTTCGAGACACCGGCGCCGGGGCCATTTAAGCTTCGAGCTTTGTACGATTCGAATCCTACGATATCACCGGCACCCACGTTATATCACGGCTAATTTGAGGTGTCGTAACGCTCCCCGAGTTTTTGTGCCGTTTGTCAAACCGTCAAAATTAAAAACGTCTCGAACTCGCGAGATCGCTAAGGTTTCTCAACTCCGATCCCGAGTTAGGGCGAATAATTTATTTATTGCGTAAGACATTTATACGTCGGGTGTCGGTTCTGTACAAGGTCGGATCTCAGTCGATGGATATCCTCGGGTACTTCGGGGAAATCGCCTTTTTTTGGCGGCCAGTATCTAAACTGTGATCAGGCTGAGTCTCCGCATCACGAATATGTGAAGTTTGGCAGCTTAACAAATAATCTTATCGTAATTAGAAATCTACGAAGGGTTCACCACTACCCCTGCGATTTCATAACGATCAAAACTTTACTCGTTTGCTTAGATGAGCGATTTCAAGTTGATTGTTCACTTTTATCACATCTTCTCTATTTATTGCAACATCTTAACTACCTATTACCAAACCTTGTTGAGGCTCTTACTTAGATCCACTTTAATGTGATTGTGTTTTTGTTCCGCAAAAATGACCCTCAAAATGGGTCGTATGAATGGAAAGGTGTATTATACTTCAGGCCTTCGGAATTCGTCCTATAGTTAGCTTTGTTCCACGAAGACCTGAGGAACGGCGCGGCGTCGGAAAGCCAAACGATTCGGGTAGGCAGTACAGCTTCCTCACATAATATATTATGTAACATGGACGTATATAATTATTGGGCCCATTCGGTGGATAGATGGCTAATTTACGCATACTAATTTGAAATTGAGAGGTTCAAAAATTACAGAACAGTAGGATGGAAAAGGAGTTGTGGTAATATGATTAATGGTAAACGTAATAGGATCATTATAGGCATTCATATTTGTTCTGAATATTTGTGGTATCATACCATCAATAATGTGAGGAAGCTATGGTGGAGATTTTGACACCAAGCCAGGTGATAAATACCTAGGAACAAAAATTGCGGGAGTCGTGTTGTTGTTCGAGAATGTTCGTTGGGAAAAAAGCTCGTTAAAAAAAAGTGGTAGTTCTTTCTGTGTTCAGCGAATTAAAATGGGAATAAACAAGTTGCACCCAAGCCGAGTCCGTCTTTCTAACAATAAGTATTTCAAGCAAGTTACGGTACGTTACAAGATTTTATAAATACTGAAACAAATGAGTAAAACTAGTTAACATTGAGAAAGAAATTCAGATACATGTCGTTTTAAGTTTAAATCCAAATATGTCATTTTCTAGGATATTTATGGGCTCTACTAGGTTTTCACGTTTGCGCATGCGCAGACGGAAGTTACTGTACTTTCCAATGAATTTTGTATGAGACCATCTGTGCTCCAACCCGCGCCTACCCACCAAATTTCAACTGACTACTACTATTTTTAAGGGTAGTTATGGGCGTTACAAGGAATTGGCAAACATGTGTTTGCGCATGTACATCTGACTCTTACTGTCCTTTATCGAATCGGCACGGAACCATCAGGGTAACGTTCTGTATCTACCCTCCAATTTTCAGCTCTTTTCGACGATTTATAGGGTACTTATGAGCTTTACAAGAATTTTACTTTGCGCACGCGCAGACAAGTTACAGTAATTTTTAAAAAAATTTGATGTGGGACCATCTGTGGCCAAAACCCGCACCTACCCTCCGAATTTCAACCCATTACGAACATTATTTCATATTGTTTTGCCCGGGACAAGGAATTGACCACAGACTGACTGAAAAATTTTTTCTCGTGCACGAATACAAAGCTTTCCCCACCTACGGTAGTTGGGAAGCAAAATAACAGGTAATTTTGCTTGACTGGAAATCCTTAGAGCTTCACTCGCTGGCCGCCAGAATTTTCTGTACTTATAGGTGGCTTTTTGTGCCACATCAGTGGCACCACCAAAGGCAAAAAGCAGCTAGTTCTTAGGCCTTACAGTTTGAAATTACGTGGATTTACTCGGACCGTCAGAAAATGTTTTGCCTATTATAGGTTTTTGTTATAACGCGCTTTGTCGTTGATTGGCAGGTCCACTTGTGTGATTTTATTGTTACAAGAACTATAACTTTTTGTAAGAACCACACTACCACCAACCGAGGTTAGTAGATACATATGTACGTCCTCGTCAACGGTTCCAAATAATTAGCTGTTCCTTTCTGTTCCTACTACTAACTCGTTATCGCTTCATTAAGCCATATTGTTTGACTCATTTATACATTAAATACTCTTAGCTCGGCAGCACTCATGGGGGTAGTGAAGTTTTTATTGTTCGATATACAATACGTAGAATAATCATAGAATAATGACAATGAACGCCTGTGTAAATAAATTTTGAACTGCCTCGAGTAGGAGATATATATACTAATGTAGGATTTGCCTGGCAACGATTTCGAATAGATTATTTGTCTACCTTTATTGCTACTAGTTAGTACTTCTGTGCATTAACCTAGCTAGGTACTGCTTATTCCATTATTGAGCCATATTATTATGAAGCCTTTTCTACTCACGGTTCGGTAATCCAGTAATTCATTTCCAAATCAAATAATTCTTCTTCTTATATTCTTTTTAATAGATGCTAATCACCTACACTCATCACAGATTATTTCAGGTACAGCAAAGTCAGAAGTTTGCTTCTCATTCCAAGATTCTACAAGGATTTCTCAAAAGAGCTTTTTGAGGTATTTGTTCTCTATCTTTTAATATTAGTTTGCTCTAAAAACTCATAATCGATCTCATCCTGCCCGCGAGTTAAATCATCTTGATGGTCTTGGATATTTAAAATTCTTTTAAATAAAATATAATTTTTTCATCGTTAATTTTCTTCAGTTTCATGTACGCACCTTGCAAAGTTGTACAGTAAGAAGATGGTTATTATTCTATTTTATCTGCATTTTTCTTTTATGTCTGTGTTGTATGTTATCTGTTTTGGTACGATTCATTAATCGTGCCCATCAATCTGTATGTATAGTTCAGAATAGGAGTCAGTGGTTTTTTGCTGTGCTCCACTGTAAAGAAAAAGGTTCTTCACAAGATTCGAACTCCTCTGTCGGCTTCTCCATTGACTTAGGCAGCTGCATCTGTCCCGACATCTGGCCGAGTGTCACGTGCACTGCAATGATGACCTCCCGCTCTGATGCCAACTGTTGGTTTGATCGGCTCTTAGTGAGACCCCTTGAAGGTTTTCCCATTCATCGAATGTCCGGCTCAGGGTATCATCAGGGTGGCTGCCGGTCTTCACAGGTGTTTTCACAGCAGGGCAACTGTAGTTATCGACTCGCTGGGTCGATCGTTCTTGCTATTGAACGGCTAAAGTCTCGACGAGAAAGAAAAATAAGCAGTTAATCGACGATACAGCTCGATCATAGATTCCTTTGTATTCTATCTCAAGAACATCATGGGATTGAATGATCGATTCGCTCAATATCGCTTCATACACATTGCACAACCATGCCACAGCTTTCACTAAATACATCTATCCGTTTATGTATTTCTGATGGTCTCTAAGAGTTGCTGCATTTATGCTTAAACACGTAAACCACAGCGAGTTTTCGTTCTCTTCAGTTTATTTATAGTGTTCTCCCGTTATAGCTATGACTAAAATTCATTATATATGCCAATAGATTTTAAAGGAGTAAACGGATAATGATGAGAGGAAATCGTGTGGAATAATCGACTGAAGCTAAGTAATAGCGCCCCCCCCCCCCCTTGTTTAAAAGACATTGGAAGTCTTGTTTTGGGATGAAAACATTGATCGTTGTCTTCCATAATCAGAATTTTACTCTCATTTTCCGTGTTAGACCTGTTTGAACAAATTCGGTTCAGTGTCGACATGTCGATCTGTGTGTCCGCAATCATGTAACGCGCATGATTATGCGTAAGAGTTGTCGTAATGATCCAAAATTCGGAGGGTATGTGTGGGCTTGGACCCTAGAGAGTCCATAATATGAATTTCATCGAAGCAGCGTGCCACACCTTGGCTGGGGTGTTTCATGGCGGCAGATAGAGTGCCCGCTTATTTTGCAGATCCTGGTTTCGAGATCCAGATTGCTAATCTGTGCAAAATGGCGATCCTATTTTCCTCACGGATCTGTAGCCAACTGAATACTAACTCCTACATCATCCTCCTGAAAGTTGTGTTGATTCTTCCGCAATTTCCCGGAGGGTTACTTGTATACTTAACCACAAGTCTAGTGGGTACATGATAAATACCTTTCCCCTGGTTCCTTCATCTACATTAGGCCTCCATTCCCCTAGCAATAAAGCGCACTTTACTTCATCATCAGCAGCAAAGAGACGTTGTTACAAACAAGGCTTCGTTGTAAACATCCGTCCGCCTCGTATTTATTATCCGCACTAAACCTTAATTATGCGAGAGAGTCATCATTTTGGCAGTGCTCCAAGTAGGTATTAAATGCTGCGTGTATTGCCCTATCATGAACACAGAAGAGCAATAACATTCAAGATAAACTCGCGAGGCCTTCTTGAATGATTACGTTTCTTTTCCCTCTGTAGATTACCAGCGTCAATCCTATTGTGGCCCTGTCGCTTCTCTTAAGGCTAATTGCGTGTTATCAATCTTCTAAAAAGCGGCGGATGAGCACTCAGGTTAATGAGGCCGGGGGATATGGGATCTCCCAGAAGGGAGGGGACCTGGGTTGCCAGATCCTCCATACCTCCTGTAATACAGTCTGCCATGAACTGAGCGGACAAACAATGGCTGGAAAGGATGATCATCAATGAGAAACGCTCTTCATGTATGTGGTGAATGAAAATTCGATTTCTTAATTTATTCATCATCAGTCCCTTACCCAAAATTCGATACATAGTTTTCTGGTCACCATTGAAATTTTGATTAGGCGTTTGAAAGTCAAGGTCTGGTCTAAGTTTACAGTTCAATTAGTTATCCAAGGCTCTTGTGGTCAGCCGGTCTAAAGTGGCCCTTACAACGTGCATGTTTCCAAGTTCAGTGCAGAAAAACATGAGTATATCAGAGTTTCTTGGAGTTACCTGTGCAGACCAGTTTTACTCTTTTGAACTGAAGATCATTAATTCAGTATATTGTGTTACTTGATTGTGATAAATCCCCCCCCCCCCCCCACCAAACAACCCTGTTGTAAACATTTACTCGCCAAGAAAACCTCAGCCGCAAAATGGATTGATACCCATTTTGGCCCGCCAAAGTACCATGCCCGGAGCTTCGCAAATCGTTGTTGGATATCGACACCTGTTCTTTCCACCCTCCCCCCCCTACCCCCGCGCTGTTCACCGAGCTTGAAATTGGTTCTATCGCTGTTTGGCGGAGAGCTTTTTGCTTGGAAAGCCAGTAACAAATGCCAGATTCAGCCCCTAAACCCTTCTCTAACCTACTCCTGACCCCCCTCCACCAATGGGGGGGACAAATTGTATAAAAAGCGCTTCCCTGGACCATAGCGAATGTGTGTGTAAAATTTCAGCTCGAATCGTTATGTCCGCGAGGCTGTAGCCCTGTCAGAACGAGAACAAGAACAACATGAAAAACTTGAAGAACTAGAAAAATTTCAAAAATAGCTATTTTCAAACTTCCATAACTCCGGCACCTCATGGTCCCGAGGGTTAAAATAGGGTCCGCATCCTCACAGGTCCCTCAAGGATTGATTTTCGAAAAATCAACACCGGTTACTCCACATGGGGTTGCGCTGGGTTGTTGGTGGGGGGGTTGAAACCCTACCTGTTCTGTCGTGTAAACAGTGATCTTGGTCACTTTGAATTTATCAGTTTTCTTGGAGTGGTTGGGAATTCCAACTCCCTTCAAGTCATTTTGAATACGCAAAATGTTTATTTAAGAAGGTCAGTTAAATATGTACGAAGTTGGCAAATTCAACGAAGAACCTGGACGATTGCAATGTCGTGGTTACAATGTCAGGTACTTAGTTCTACGTTCGACTATGATTAGTCTAGAGGTTCATAGATTACGATGTAATACAAGATAAGCCGCACACCGAGTAAAACCTAATTCACCCATTCGTCCGAAGTGAGATCGATAGTGAACGGACTGTGATTCAGCGCTCGGTTTCCAATCCGAGTGCCTCATGTTGACCTTCAGGTTTAACTAATTAGACCTAATGAAGGGCCGCTTTACTCGTCCATGGGCCGAAGGGACGTGAGTCAGGAGTGAGCACTCAGTTGTGTTTGTTGTCAAAGTCGTGAAGATACATTCAATCACCAGAGGTGCAACGTGCTTTGACAAAACATCAATCACTCAGTCTAAAAGCTCTCAGCTAGGTGCTACTGTTGGTGTTAACTATACCTTGTAAACCAAAACTGGAAAACTTGTGGTATTGCTAATGAGCGAAATCCTTGCAACTATACAAGGTCGATCAAGAATTATGGATACGAGGAAGCTTCATTAGCAGACATTTTGTACTATAATTATACCAAATTGCATAGTACAATATAGTATCTTGTCACATTGTGAAAACGCTCTTGATGTGCCTGGCCTATCAGCAAATTTATAATAACTTCTTACCTCCTGGTGTTGGTAATTCCATTTAGAGTTACACAGATGCAACTCCAACTAATAATCCTATTGTATAAAATGCTGCAAATTATTACACAACGGTTTATTATTTAATTGTATAGATGCCCCTTCTGCGTAGGTCACCGTTTTCTGTGGTCAGTACCTACCCTGAAAAGCCCCAAATCGAGTATTGAGCCGGCCGGGGAATTATGGATTCATGTATGTGCGGTGGATTCAAGAATTCTGTCATTAGGTATTTGTTTTTATTCGTGAAGCATAACGCTTATTCAAGTCAGAAACGCTGCAAAGTCTTTGTCACATGAGTTAATAACTCTGTTGGACATACCTACAGAAATTTTGGCTGTTCATTTATTGTTTCTTCCATCTGCAGTCATTGGAACAGCTATTTTTGATGGTTTCCACGAATTTTGGCCCCCTTAAAACTCGAATTAGGCTTCGACTATTTTTGACAAATTAAATTATCTTTGATCATCGATAGTGCCATTTAAATGTCTTGATTCGCCTGTTAGTACTACTTCAAGTGTTATTAAACAAATTTATGGTGATTTCAGACATTTTCCCAGGTTTTTAGCTCTAGAAAAATTAATTTTGGGACCTCAATTTTTCCACTCTTTGGTCAGAATCAACTTCATATTTTGTCTCCTCGCCCTAAAAAACATGGAAAAGGGGTACCTCACAAGCCGAAGTTTACAAAGACTTTAAAAATACCTAATTTTGCACAAATGTTTCACCCATGGGTGTTTTCCGATCGGACTGCCGAGATATGGGGCACAACGAGGGCCCAGTTGGAGCCTGTATGCGAAACAGCGAATTTTTGAGACCGAAAATTAAGGTAGATGTGGATGACACGGCGTACGGCAGACGGACTTGGAATCTACGCGCCTTCAAACGTAAAAGAAATCTTGTTGAGGGGGTGTTCAAAAAGTTTTTTTGCTAAGCGAAATCATTTACAGAAGGAAGGAAGTAATTGAAGGGGAAGTACCTTTCAACAAAATCCAAAATAACCTTCATTCCTCAAATGAAATAATATCACGGAACAACCAACTCGATTTCATGCAGCCATGCGTGATTTTTTTTTTAAATTATTTATTTCCAAAATAGATATACAAGACATATGTAAACATAATAAAAAATTTACAAGAAATGAACTAAACTGCCTACTTATGCAACAGTGGAAAGAAAAGGAAAGCGAGAGAGAAAAAAAGCATAGTTCAACCTTTCATAAATCAAAGAGGGGAAGTCTCTTATCATGTAGCAACATTGGAAACATAATCCCCAATATGGGCTAAATGCCCATGTTAGGGGATTGTAATCATTCGTTCCGTAGCAGTGGTATCTGGGCCGGATTTATACCGTTTCATTCACGATCATGTTGACGAAGTTTTTTGATGCAAACTTCAGGGCCGCGAACGGACGGCTGTACAGTGCGTGGTCTCAAAAAATTCCCAAGTTCGAGATCTGTTTAAAAACATAAATAAATTCGAGGTAAAGGCGCCTTGGACATTTCCGCCCTCCATTTTTCACCCCTTAGATATGACTGACAGTAACGCCGAGCATCGCCGACCAACCGTCAAAGTATGCGAATTTCGATTGTCGGGAGAAAATAACAGCGGAGGGAAAACGGTGGCAACACGTTGAGTCGACAAGGAACGGAAACGCTATGAAATGTTATGTGATATGTGACTGTCACCTTAATCAGTTTCCTCCGTACGTTTCGTTCGAATGAATTCATACACGAGCGATCAAGGGGGCGAAGAGGGTTTTGGTGTGGAGTTGCGGTGTCGAAGGGGTGAAAACGCGCTTCGGCAACCCCAGCACCTGTTGATCATAACTGTAACCCCCAAATAAATAACGTGATCTCGGGAGCGGGAAGCGGTTGAGTTTATCAAAGGGGTTTTCATGAGACACTCGAGGGAATGAAATTGAGCCCAGAACAGTATGAGCCGTGGGGCCCGCCCTTTTCATTTCTTCAACACCTACATATGTGTCGTGGAATCGTCGACACAGACCGTGGGGAAGGGAAAACTGAGGGTTAAATTTAAATATGACATAAAAAAAGACAAATAATTTATAGAAAGCTCCACCCATGCAGCATGGCTGTAAGAGCGAATTTCAAAGACATATTCGTGCTATTGTGTAAAAAGATCGAAATGCCTAGCGGGAAACCATACTTACACTTTTCGTTACATTATCTCATTTTGGTTGATTATTCTCTGAGTATACACCTATGTACTCGTATTCGCTCAGCAAAAATTTTTTTTAACACCCCTCAAAATTTTTCCTTTCAAGTTTCAAGGAGCGTAGATACCAAAACGCCGCAAAGCCCTTTTCACATGGGTTTATTTTCTATCGGACATACCCGTAGAAGTTCCTGTTCATTTATTGTTTCTTTCGTGTGCAGTTAATTGAAATAGCTATTGTTGTTGGTTTCCACAGATTTTGGTCCCCAAAAACTCGAAGTAGGCTCCTATTTTTGACAAATAATTATCTTCTATAATTGATTGTGCCGTTTAATTGTCTTGATGCACCTGTTGATACTACTTCTCATGTTATCATACAAATTTATGGTGACCATACGATTTTCCAGGTTTTTTGAAGTAAAGCATTTTTTGAGACCACCTGGAGCATGATCATGTTCAAACGGTATAAATCCGGCTCAGGTATCATCGCTAGGAAGCACCTGATTATAATCACGGATGGCTGTATGAAGTCGAGTTGGCTGTTCTGTGATGTTATTTCATTTGAAAAATGATGGATCTTTTGGATTTCGTTGATACTTTTGCAACTTGAACAAGCGTTGAAGTATTATTGGGTAAATTATTACATAACGGTTTATTATACTATCTACGTAGAAGGGGCATCTAGGTAAATTATACACAACGGTATATTATTTGCCTTATGCTTCATGAATAAATACAAGTAATTAATTATTGAATTATTGAATCCCGCGCATTTGTACGAAACTTTAATTCCGGGGCCGGCTCCAGTACTCCATTTAGGGCTTTCCTGGGGGGGAGCTCGAGGGTAGTGACAGAAAACAGTGATCCACGCCGAAGGGGCATCTATACAGGTAAATAATAAACCGTTGTATAATAATTTGCAGCGTTTTTACCACTGAACTGTCACTAACTTGTCGACCATGCTGACCTGTGTTTGAACCGTGCACTCGTCGACCACCCGATGGAACACAAACATCTGAGAAAACAAAGACACTACCGTCCACTACTGGGAGGTGATAAATGCCTGTAGGGACCGGTTTCGACTGTCCGTTTCCACTGTTGTGAGGGATAAAATCATTAATTTATACGGGGTTCTGCAGGGACCACAAAATCTGTCCACTATTGGGAGTAGTAGTCCACTATTGAGAGGTGTCCTCGAACGGTGGTTTCACTGTGTGTAGGTATGTATGGTATTTACGGACGGGTTCAGGAGGCGAAGACGCGATCCGATAGCGAGTTATCAGTAGCCTGGTAGTAAAGTGTGGTAGTCGGCTGGCTAATTATGACGTAGTTTGTTGCTCCCCTGTGAGGATCCCCCTTTGCTGGGGGGCCCCACTCTTCAACGTCCCCACCACGGCGGGGCCCTCCCGAACCCGCCAAGGTCACCCGCGACCTCCTGAGAGGGGGACTCATCGTCAGCCTGCACGTCTCAGTAGTCGAGTGCCATCTCTGCGGTGATTGTTTACGTACGAGGAAACCGTCGAACCTTCCCCGGCCTCCGTTCAGTGCTTCCGTCGTCACGTTGTGCCGGAACCCTTCAGTGCTTCGAGCCGGATGGCCGCGTGCGCGAGTTTCACGGAAAGTGCGTCGTCGTGAAACGCGTCCGCCGTGTTCGTTGTGATCTCGAGTCCCCTCCGTGAAAATATCCCGAGTTTCTTGTGAGCCATGTTCATCGAAAAGTCGAGGTGCAAACTCTGTGACGCTTCAGCAGCGAATGTCCATCAGCAGGCCTTGACCTCGAGCTCTTCGTCTTCAGCTCCTTCCCTTCAGCCACCTCTGTCTTTCTTCCCTCCAACTCTCCGAGAGTTCATGATCACAGCTTATCTTCTTAGAGGTAAACCTCCAAAATAGCAACAATTATTCACATTTTCATCACATTTGAATCATTTCCGAACCCATTTCACCTCAAATTACAACAAAACGCCATATTTCCTCATTTACAACATCAATTTTTCCACATAGGTTTTAAAGCTTCTTCCCGCCCGACAGCTGTTCAACAGAGAGCAGCTGCTCCTCTTCAATCAGGCTCTCGAAATCAATTTCGAGAAATCAAATTCTGTCTTCAAACTTCCCATTACCTGACAGGGTTGTCGCCTAACATACAAAATCAAACATCACTGTAAATGTAAATGTCCCTATGTAGTTCCTTCGTTCTCCATTCTCAGAGCAGTAGTTCACACTGCACCAATTTAATTTATTGTTGTTTATAAACGCTAATGTCTGCTTAATGTTTAATAATTCATTATAAATGTTATTGCATCATATTCGCGCCTTCAACTCTCACCATCAGTTCTAAGTTTCAATCAACTCACCTCTTTTATTCATCAACGGTACGTATCAGTAACTCAACGATCATATTGATGTTCATTAATCGTTATCAGGTAAGTAGTCGATAGTCGACCATGTTGCTGTATTTTTATTAATACTTGCGCTTCTGTATACTAAAAAACGCTGTAGTTCATTAGCCGATTCAGTGTCCTTTTTATGGCATATTCCATTTCGTTCCCCGAAATAGTCGTTGTATTGGCTCTCTCGTTCTGAAAACATTGGATCTGACAGCTACGTCTTGCATACGAACTGCGCAATAAGCCAGTGAGTCCATTCAGCGGATAAATCGAATGATTACCGAACTAAAATGTCATGTTCTCCATCTCCAGCATGGCCGTAAGAGCGAATTTCACCCTCACCATTTCAGTTTTCGTAAAATTATATCATTTTTCGTGATTTGAGCCATTTTGACCCTTGAAGTCAAATTAGACCCACTCTTTTTTGAGAAAAAATGTTTTCATCATCAAAGTAGTCCCTCCATCTGTCATGAATCATCATCCCACACAACGTAATGTGAATTAATATTGATTTTAGCCCTTAATACCATTTTGACTCCCAAAATCTTTTCTGTATGAAAAGCAGCTGAAATACTTTTTTTTTTGTCTTTACTCACCCTTTCTTACTACTTCCAGTGTTTTTCTGTCAGTTGTTCGCGATTTTACAAGGCTTTACCTATTTTTGACCCCTAAAAACTCAAATCTGACCCCCTTAGAATTTTCAAAAACTGCTCATCTTCGAACTCACAAATACAATACAAACATTTTTGCGGAATTTGTAATTTTTTATCTTGTACCCAAGGACAGATGTTGTCTGGGGTGGTACATGAATAAATAAAATGTATACATTTCTTTTAAACTACTTGGATGAATTCAGGAAAGGCTCCAGGGATGAATTCAGGTCTGAAACGGATTTGCCTGTAAAAAAATATCAAAAATTCGTGTTCTGAAAACTTTGGACCCATTGCAATAGCTTCATTTTCTTAGAAAATTCGCGAAAAAAGTGATACAATTAGTATTTATTGACTGCAATATTTGTTGGGCACTTGATGACTCCTCATTGCAACAACAATTTGGTAGATAATTTCACTGTTAACTTCAAATTGGTTTCAGGAATGTTTTGCGTATTGTGGCTACAATCCAGTACAACATACTCAACTTCGTTGAAGTTTGTCGTGACTCTCCTATTTGAGATAAACGCTTGGCGAGAGCTGCAAAACAGCTTGATGATTAAATGGCGTCAATCGACGAATCATAAAAATGATGGGCTCAAATCACATGAGCGAGACATCTTTTTGTTTCCTTTGGTTATGTGCTGCGACCAGGTTTTTCGATCGCAAAGAATCGTTTCATGTACCTGTCTGAAATTCTTTCAAAATTTCAAAATTCATAACGTCAGCAAAATTGTCGTTTAATTAACGAAGCCACGATGACTGTCACCTGAACGAGAAAATGACTGAGAATCACAATTTTAACTTACTCCCTGGCACGACGGTCTTTACCTCCATCCAATCAATCCTCCATCACTCCACGCCGCTCGCTCCTGTCTTGGGACCTCCTGACACCCACAATAGTTTTAACATAGGAAAACGACCGAAACCCAAAAGAAAATTTATTTAATTTTAAACATGAACAATGTGCCAGTCATTCGGCGTGTAATACCGAACGAAATTCGTCAGTAATTAAAACTCCCTACTAATTTAGCTATTTAAGTTACGCACCATCGGGTGCCGGGTGCCAGTTGGGTGCCGGGGTGTCCGAGTGGGCTGTAACGTCCGATATTTATGTCCCCGTTTGGGGTAGAAGTTCGCGGCGTCTCTGGATCTCGTCTCGGGCAGGCACCAGTGCAAGCTTCGAAAAGCTTGCATGTGCTTACCACACCAGCGATAATCTCTTCACCTCTGATAATAATCATGTGAAGCCTACAGGGTCTAAAAGATCGAAATAACGAGTAGTGTCGAGTAAAAAGTCCCCCATCCCCCCTCCCCGGGATATACACAGTGAGGTCAAATCCAGAGTTATAAAAGAAAATAAATTGACCATGGTAACCCAAAGTTTAAAATTTTGCTCCCCAACGTTATTGATTATTTTCAGTAATAAACCTTTGAAGTCGAGAATTTGGTGGTCACCGTTGCGGTAGGTACATAGAATCCGAAAAAGGAATAAAAAATTTCTTTCCGTACGCCGCGCCGTCGGCAGTTGTGTATCTAATAAAAATACTTGGTTTTCATAATGCGTTGTATGAAAATTATAGAAACCATGTACTTTTGTTAGATACATAGCGGACGGCGCGGCGTACGGACAAATTTTTTATTCCATTTTCGGATTCTATGTGCCTATCTTGCAACGGAAACAACGAATTTAGGTCACAATATAAACGTAAATGTAAATGTAAATGTAAACTCACCATCCCATACTATTTTCTGGCTATTTTCTTTCAAGATTTCAGCTATTTTTGATTCACCAAAAATGTGCAGTTTGCCACTCCCCTTAGAGTACCTTTTAATTTACTTGAAGACGAAAATTAATATCCACCATCCTGTCCCTTTTGCTCTGTAATGAATGAACACTGTTGAGTTCGTGTAATATTCTTGTGGAAAAACAAATGTGTGTACATGAATCCTTGCCCGAGTTATGTGCAACGATTTTGCATAAGGTTTTCTACATTATATTCCTGTGAAATATTGGATTTCATCAATGGGTTATTCGTGGAGATTTTTGTCCATCTTTATCATTGGCAAGTACGTTACCAAGTTTTGGTCACTTGATTGTAATAGGTAGGTAATATTATTGAAAGCTCTGAGCCCTGTTGTTCGTAATGATGGTGATGAACGTCAAATTATTAAGATCTTCCTGGAAATTTAAAATACCGTTCAACTGCTGCCTAATATGAATGACAGTACAAGATTCTAGCAGGGCCAAATAGTCCCTAGGTTACTGTTCCGGATGTTAGCGGTTAGCGGCAATTCTGATTTATGTCATTTGTCTCTTGAAGCTTTGATTACTCTTTCATCTTTGGCCCTATCATTTTATCGGTTGTTTCCAACAGTGCCTCTCCCGTCCTTATAGAAACCATACATAATTTCCGTTTCAAATTGCTTTGTTTGTTATGATCACTAACAACCTGGAACATCCCCAATTTTATGTTATTTTTGCTCAGTTTTAATCTTGGCGTTTCAGGTATTGGTTTTCTCTTACCTGTAGTCACTGATTTGGAGAATTAATAGTTAAGATACTTTATCAATATCACCATAATACTTGAGTGAACTGTACATACCTGCGTTGATTATTAAATTTGTAGTTGTATTTTGTGATGTCACACTGGTTGGACATATTTTTCAGGATTTCGTTGGACGGTAGTGTCGTAAAGACCGTATTAGAATTTCATTTGCATACCTATTAGCGTTGACAGTTGACGTCGTTGAGAGTTGAAGTCTTTCGATGCATGGTAGGTAACTCTCAGTTTTGTTCTTATGCTGTAGTAATAATGTCGTTCTGCCGCATTATGCTGAAGCGATCTACACCCGACGCGTGCCCTTTTTTCATCTGCCGGGTAAACAACCCTTTTCCAATAACAGCCGTGTCAATGTCACTCGCGATTGATGAATCACTGAACTTGACAAAGTGCTGCTCTCGGATGGGAACTGCGAGGTACCATGGCGTTATTGCGCGTACGCGGCTGAATATGAGTCAATAAAACCTTCCTAGCTGGAAGATGAGTTTATAGTTCCTGTCATACGACTTGGAAGTTAGTTTAGTGTAATAAAATACTATCAGCCCGGAGTGGCTCAATTTTCTCACCTTCGAAACGATAATATTCTTTTATTCTATACTAGAGCTGTGTCTATTGACGGTCCAAACACCTAAATTGTTAGGTTGGAAATACGTTGGAGATTTAAGAATGTGTAAGTGTGGGTATTTAATTTGTTCAAAAAATTTACTTACTTGATATTAGGAACATCTCCAAACTCAGATGCGTGCCATCCACGAAGAAGATAACGGTCTATTCATCTATTATAAAGATAATTATTATGACGAATCATCGTTATTTTGTTGTAAAGAAACCCCGGTCATTTTTGAAATTCTTGGTTGGCTGAACCGAAGTAGGACCCTCGAGATATTCCCAAATTTTCACGTAATTTGGGCGATTCCTTGGACCGCGAACAACAAACTTGTACTTACCTGTCAATGAAAATCAAAATAACCTTCTTCAAACCTTCTTCTTCAGAAGAAATGGTATTAAACTCGATTTCATAAAGCCATGCGTGATTATAATCAACTGTTCCCTGGGCTGGAATTATGTTGTACCTTATGATTCACAGTTCATTGTTGATGCAGCTTTTCTGTTCTCCGGGCTTTACTGTGAACGAACTCCTCTGAGTGGTCTCAGAAAATCCTGTGAAACTCTGAATCAATTTCAAATCGTCAGAAAAACTATGCCATTCTGTTGAAAGTTTTGAGCTACGGCGTTCTGATAATTTCAACCCCCGACTGACAGTAGCACCGAGCTTCGAGGACCAACTAGACCCTAAGTGACAAAATTACATTATTTGGATGCTAAGGAAAATACCGCGTACGGCGGACGGACCGAAGTTGTCCATTCCATTTTCGGATTCTAGGTACGAATCTTGAAACGCAAACCGTCAAATTTTGAGGTGATTGGCTGTTTTATTTTTAGTATTTTTCTTATTAATTAGGTACCTGGTTTTGCGTATTTCCATAGTGCATATGTCTGTGACTGCAAAACCACGTACGTTTTTTGTAGTAAGTCAGAGTATCACGAACAGATAGCTCTTCAGTGGCTAGCGGGCGTTTTGTTTAAAATTTACTATAATTTTGTGATTAGTTCGTCTACTAAATGATCAGAGTGGTTGAGAAAATTGGATGGCATTCGCCTTCTAATGTGCACAGCGACGGCCCCCTTGTTGGTGGTCTGAATCCCGACAAGTTACAGTTCTTCTGCCACACAAAACAACAACAAGATAAAGAAGAATCACTCCAGAAAGCTTATGGGGTTCGCGAGCCGTTGTCAAGGATTGTGAGGACGTCGTTGTAATAAGCCTATGGAAAGCTGAAAGGAGCTCATCAACCGTCGACTCGAGAGCGCGTTGCCTCCTGTGTTTTTTGCTCCTCTCTACGTCTCGATTACAAACTGCGGTTGTATTATGCGACCAACTCAAGTAGTCTCCTTAACCTGACTGCTTTCATCTACGACGATTTTCTGTGAGCATATAAAATGTGATTTGTTACGGGGATACCCCGCTCGACGTAATAAGACAGCCTTAATCGGAAGGTGCCTCTTCGTTCATGTTTATATCACTTGATCTACGTATGTGAGTTTATCATCTGGTCGGGAGACGGACAGGCGTATGACTTTATTGCGGAGTTAATTACCATATTAATACCGTATTCCGTTCATGGCTGATCCCGACCATCTACAATTTATTTTTCACGTATTGGATGACATATACCTCGATCATCGACCCCGAAATCCTGTTTTACGATATGTTAGGTGGATATATCGTGGCCGAAACCTCATTACCGATTCAGAAACGAAGGATTGTCAACCACAACGAGTCATAATATGACTCATAAAGGATCGAGTAAAGCTATGAAATTGCCTTCCTCGTTGGTATCCTTGAAACATGCGGTTGGCAAAGGGACGTACAGGGAAACTATTGGTGGTATTCTTCAGCCTATGTGAAAATTTATTACCGGTGCGCTTGAGGCTTTTTATCATTTAATAATGATTAACAGGACGTTTCCATTTGTTTTCCAAACGTCACGAGCGTCACGTCACGAGCGAGCGTCACTTCATGGCACAAGAAATTGCACCATCGAAATTACATCACGTTACTATGTTGGTTGCGAGCGTCACGTGACTATGGTGGTTGCGAGCGTCACAAAACGATATAAATAATAATTTGAGGCAACTCAAAACCTAATAATATTAGGAAATTGACGGGAGGTGAAGCAAAAACGTTTTCAACTTTTGATGCATTAATGAGCTGCAAAGTTTCCATTGACGGAAGTTTTGGCGAAACTAACGTTAATCTTCATTAAATGATCTGACTGTAGAACCCTCTAGGTCTACCGTCCGTTTTTTTAAATCCATTTCAGATCCATTATTGTTTTGCGTATACAGAACCAGTTCTTGACCCCTGTGTCAAGATAGATGTGTTTTATAGATTCAAAAATCGCCTTATGTATAAATTGCGAAGATCTCTCTCAACTCGAGGTTATGCTGTATATGGGTCATTCTCGTTTAGAATGTACATTTGGCCCTCCCGGCATCGTCCATTTACCAAATTTCCAAACTCAATTTTCAAGCCTGTCGTAATTTTTTCTGGCTCCACTCAACTCTCAAGAGCACTGCACAATTTGAAATTTGCGAGTTCATTCGTGGGTATTCCTGTAAATCTGTAGTGTTTGCAAAATAACGTGGCCTAAACCTCATGTGTGTTACCATCATTGAACAATTATTTTAAGCCTCCCAAACTGTCGAGTTGGTCAAAATTATTTACAACGGGCTATGCGGAACTACTTTTAAGTCATTTAACTCGAGCTCACTGGTAAAGAACCCGTAAAATCTATGATTTTGTACCATAAATCTCATGTGTGTTACCCACTAAGAGTTGTGTTGGCCATTCAGTTCATGGTTACATTCAACTACACCATATGAACTCTAAAAAACCTTTCACTACTGTTCAATAGCCATCACCTTTACTATTATCAAGGTGAGGTAGTACCAAAACTTTAATAGCTGATCCTCCATATCAATTTTTATGGAATGGACACAGTAACACACATGGTAACACGCATGAGCTACCACAGTGTCCTGAGATAAACGCTCAAAGGGAAACAACGTTACAGACAAAAAACATTTACATAAACGACTAGCAAACGAATTTGTATTTAACTTTGTAAATAATACTGCTATTCAAAATTAAACATAATTATTTCAAACTCAAGAAAAAGAATCACAGAACTGTCCATTTTGTCGAAATATAGAAAAAAATTAACCCGCAACTTGACGTAGAATTAAATGTTGACTCAAACATTGTTTTTGGTTTATTATTTTCAATAATGAACCATTGGAATTGAGCATGAAAAAAAAAATTCTTACCCCCCCCCCCCACCCCTTCAAAATTTGATGAAATTCGTGTTATAGGTTCCGTTCGGGGTCTAGTTGGTCCTCGAAGCCCGGTGTTACTGTCAGTCATCTCTAAGGGGTTCAAAATAGGAATTGAAATTTACAGAACGCCGTAGCTCGAAAACTTTCGATTGAAAGGTATGGTTTTTTTACGACATTAAATTTGTCTTGAGCTAAACAATTTTTTGAGACCACCCGGAGCACTGTACGTCCAGCCGTCGTGTGCACCAAAAAGCTTCGTCAACACAATCGTAAATCAAACGGTAATAATCCGGCCGGGACATCATCACTAAGGAGCACCTGATTATAATCAAGGATAGCTGTATGAACTCGAGTTGGTTGTTCTGCGATATTATTTCATTTGATAAGTGATGGACTATTGGATTTTGAAGGTAGGTACTTCTGAAACTTGAACAAACGTTGAAGTATTGTTGATGGGTAAATTATTTCACAACGGTAAATTATTACACAACGGTTCATCTACCAAGAAGGGGCTGGATTTTGTTGATCGGTACTTCTGCAACTTGAACAACGGTTGACGTCTTATTAATGGGAAAATTATTGCACAACAGTGCATTATACTTTACCACGAAGGTAGGTATTGACCACAGAAAAAAGTGATCTACGCAGAAGGTGCATCTATTTCTCTCCACATCAACAATTTTCCTTCAAAACTTCATTATTTGCGTTCCTTTTTGCCGTTTTAGTTACTGTTTGTCATCGGCTGTATTACTTTAGCAACATTTAACTCGTGATTTAGGTAGGTACCTAGTAACGAGTACGGGGTTAGGTACTAACCTACGGAGGGTCTGCGATCCACATAATATGTATATACTAGTACATATTATTATATAATATAGACGGGTTATCTATGTAGGAAGCTGTGATCTGTAAGGGTATTCTGTACAAAATAATAAACCGTTGTGCAGGGATTTGCAGCGTTTTTTACTTAGAATAAATGTAAAATTTGGTACCTTTTCTAAAATTGAAAATAGAGTAAATAAATCATAATAAGGCACCTCATCAGTCATATTGTTCTTATGAAATTTGTAAAAAGCTCGGTGGCCCTTCAGAATCATCGCTGGGTTAGGAAGTATCTCTAATATCTGTGAATACTCAATAGGCCATCAGTCATTATTGTGAACAGTGGTTGATCGTCCGCTACCTGTCTATAAAACATTACTCTGATTTCTCTCGTTCAGTGGGCATTGCGAGTTCCAAACATAACTCAAATTAACCAAAACAATGACCCACTAATGTGAAATTCGAAGTAAATCAGACTTTCCAAAATATTGTCAGTGAGGAGCTCATGTGTGTTACTTCAGCATTGGTAACACACATGAGCGGTAACAGACATGAGAATCTTACTTCAAAACGACTTTGTAGCTAACCTAAACGAGCTAGGAGGCCTACTCACACGTCAAATGAAACATGCATACCACAATGATTGGAGGGAAATAAGTGAAAAACTGAAGTATTGATTGTTAAGGTTACATCTTAGGTAACATACACGAGGAAGAATAAAAATACTCGTCATGGTTTTTTGAGAAACTGTAAAATCCCCCCACCCCGCTTCCACTGCAGGATTACAACGAACACTGATTATGGACCTCCTTCAGTGATAAGGAAGAGCTTAACGCCAAAAATGGCTTCATTGTTTCCAACAAAACAACGGTAACACACATGAGGGTGAGTTATCCTGAAAACCTATGGACACGCCTTTGTAATGACGCCACAACAATAGAGAATGTCTTCCAAGACCGAGCCTTCAAAAATCTGAAACCCAATGTCCAACTCTACGAGTAGGATGAGCTAGAAACCTCCTATTAAATTCATGCTGTTGCTACGCGATTGAAGAACAGGACGCCTGGTCACTGTGGACAGTAACATACATGAGGTTTTACCACATTTTTGTTCATTCTAAGGGCAATAAATCCCAGAATAGACGTACGATTGACGTTTTTTTGAGTGTTTTGTGTCAAGTAGGATTGATAGATAAGGAAAAAAATCAGGAAACCGGGATAAGCCTGAATGTGGGATTTGTAGAAGAGTGAGGACACGAAATGTACATTCCAAATGAGAATGACCCATATCTTCAGAAAAAATTTCCTGTATTAATCAAGGCTATATTGCTTTTATTATCTATTTTGGCACTTGTCGTGAGCCCCTCCCGGGAACACTCCACTAACAACCTTAAAGCTCTCACCAATATTCCTATGTAAAAATTACCTTCCGCTAATAAACATCTGAGTGGGGAGACAGGCGACAGAATCCGGGGGACACAACCTGGTGCCCCACTACCAGCTCCCAACAGGGAGCTGGAGGGAGAGGACTCCAAGTCCTATATAACCCCGGATCCTGGAGCTTTAGCTTCATTCGACACTTCCTCTAACCAGCTCTCTCTTCTCTCTCTCCTACCTTCCTCCTCCCAGATGCCTGGTGGTATCCGCCGCTCTGGGAATTCACCTCCTACCTTTTTCCCTTATCTACATCGGTGGATATCCGCCGCCTAGATAAGCACCTTCCTTCACCTACATCGGTGGATTACCGCCGCCTAGGTGAATTTCCTTCCTCTCGCCTACATCGGTGGATTACCGCCGCCTAGACGAGATTTCTTCCACTCACCTACATCGGTGGATTACCGCCGCCTAGGTGAACTTCCTTCCTCTCACCTACATCGGTGGATTACCGCCGCCTAGGTGAAATTCCCTCGCTCTCATCCATTCACTCCTTCACGCCACCGTGATGATAAATTTAAATTCATCACAGTGGTGAACCCGACGTTCATCCAACCTTCTCTCCTCTTACCAACTCATGTGTCGCCCAGTCTAGTTCGGTGTCCCGCATTTTAAATTCACATTTAAAATAATCAGTATAAATTCGCAATTTTTGGCCCACCCGCAACCGCTCACACAGCTCTCAACTCTCCGCCACATACAAACCCACCGCCGCTCGTTGCGAATTTTAAAATTCAACCGCTCAAATTGAATTTTGTTCACAGACACCTCCACCATGGACCCGAACTCCCCATCGCCGCCGCTCCTACGGCCGTCCCTGCTGCAGCCGCCGACCACTGCGGCTTCTGACGCAACCGACAACCCCTTCACCAGCCTCTCACCACCCGGCTCCACCGCATCCGCCGCCGCCGCTGCCGCCGCCGCTGCAGCTGCCGCACACGCCGCCGCCGACGTCACGACGGCCTCGGCGTCATTCCCGCTGTCGCTACCCCCCTTCTACACGCACGACCCCGCACTCTGGTTCTTCCAGGTCGACGCTGCGTTTTCTGCCGCCAACATCCGCAGCCAGCGTACCCGCTACTCCCGCATTATCTCTCTACTACCATATGAGATCCTCCTGCAGACGTCAGACATCTCCCCCGACGCCACGGCCGCCTACGACGACCTCCGCGCACGCCTCATCAGCTTAAACCAACCCTCCAAGATCGCACGTGTCGCAGCGCTCTCCCAGCCCCAACATCTCGGCGATTTGAAGCCCTCCCACCTATACCGTCGCCTACGTCACCAGCTACACGACGTCGTGACGGCCGACATCGCCCGAACTTTCTGGCTGCGAGCCCTCCCCCACCCCATCCAGATGGCGCTCGCCAGCCACCTCGACGGACCGGACGAGCCGCTACTCCGTCTAGCCGACACGGTTTACGACCTCGCCGCGGCCGCCAGCGTCACGGAAGTCGCCGCACCCCTCACCCCCACCCCACGCAGGGATCGATCACCGTCTCAAGAGCGCCGCCGGCCCCCCTCTCTCCACCGGCGCCGCTCCCCCTCCGTCGATCGCCGGCCAACCCCCTCCTCCGACCACCGACGCCAGCGCTCGGCCGACCGCCGCACCGTCTCCCCCGCCCAGCAACGAAGGGGGAGGTCCCCAAACACGGCGGCCCCCTCCAACTCCGCGCGCCCCACCAGGACCTACCTCCCGGCGGACCCCCCCCACCGATGCTTCTACCATGTGAACTTCGGTGGGGAGGCCCGCAAATGCCAGCCCCCCTGCTCCTACTCCTCCAAGCAGGGAAACGCGGACGCCCGCCGGTAAATCCGGCGGGCCCCCCTCCTCGCCAACACGGGGGGGACCACCACCAACCCCTCCCCGCCCGCATTCACACCACCTCCACCGAGCCTCACTACCCCTCCTACGCCGCCGCCACGGCTGCCAACCTCCCGGCCGCATCTGACGACGCCGCAAAACACACCACCTCTCCATCAACTGACACCCCACCCCGAGTCAGCCCCTCCAAGCCCGCCTCCAGGGCAGCCAACATTCCGGCCGCCACTAGCGCCGCCGCTTCCGTTCCCCCACCCCGGAACGGCCCCTCCAAGCCCGCCTCCAGGGCAGCCAACCCTCCGGCCGCCACTAGCGCCGCCGCTACCGTTCCCCCACCCCGGAACGGCCCCTCCAAGCCCGCCTCCAGGGCAGCCACCCTCCCGGCCGCCACTAGCGCCGCCGCTACCGTTCCCCCACCACGGAACGGCCCCTCCAACCCCGCCCCCAAGACAACCACCCCTCCGGCCGCCACTCGCGCCGCCGCTACCGTTCCCCCTCCCCGGAACGGCAAAAAAACGCCCCGCGTCTCCTTCGCGGAGGACCAACCACCGCCATCGCACCCGCCCATCACCTCGGACGAACCAAGCCCCCCCCCTCCGACGGACCCCAACACCTCAGCAATTTTACCTCACTCCGCCCCAGCTCACCAACGCCTGTTCCTAAAATGCTCGAAAACGCACGTCCCGTTCCTCGTCGACACAGGGGCGGCGCTCTCCATATTCCCGAATAATATTCTCCGGCGACAGGCGCGTTGTTACCGGCAACTCCTCTACGCCGCCAACGGTACCACCATCCCCTCGTACGGGACGTACCGCTCATCAATCCATATGAGCGGGCTCGCGTACGAGTGGGAATTTACCGTGGCGGACGTAGAGAAAGCTATCCTGGGGGCCGACTTCCTCGCATATTTCGGCCTCCAGGTGGACGTCCGTAACGCGCGCCTGCTCGACCCCTCCACCCAGAAACCCATCCCCGGGTTCATTCATGCGGTGGATCGTCCCCCATCCCAGTTTGAACAACTCCTCCTACACTACAAACCCCAGCGCCGCCCCTCAGCTCACATCTCACAGACCCAGCACTACATTGAAACCTCTGGCCCCCCAATATCCGCAAAAGCACGACGCCTCCACCCCCTCCAACTCTCACAGGCCCGCAAACACTTTGATAATCTCATCAAGGAAGGCATTATCCGTCCCTCCAAATCCCCGTGGGCTTCTCCACTACATATTGTGCAGAAGCCTAACGGGGATATCCGCCCCTGCGGTGACTACCGCCGCCTCAATGCCCGAACAACCCCAGATCTCTACAACGTCCCGCATCTCCGGGACTTCTCTTCCCACCTCCACAACACAACCATCTTTTCTACACTCGACATCTCTCGTGCCTTCCATCACATTCACATCTACCCCCCTGACGTTCCTAAAACAGCTATCATCACCCCTTTCGGCCTGTTCGAGTATATCAAAATGGGTTTCGGCCTCCGTAACGCTGCCCAAACATGGCAGCGTTACATGGACAACATTCTACGAGGCCTACCCTTCGTATTCTGTTTTTTGGACGACGTACTGATCGCTTCCCGGGACCCAAAGGAACACCTCGCGCACCTGAAACAGGTTCTTGACATCTTCGCCGCCGAGGGCCTCACCATAAACGCTCCGAAATGTGTTCTCGCCCAACCCTCCGTCCGCTGCCTCGGCCACCAGGTTTCGTCCGAAGGAATAAAACCCCTACCGGACAAAGTGCACACCCTCACCGATTTCCCCCAACCCAACACTGTCTCAGAACTCCGCCGTTTCCTGGGTATGTTGAACTTTTATCGTAGACACATCAAACACGCAGCACAACATCAACAACCACTCATACACGCTATCCCACAACCGGCAAAGAAAAACGATAAACGCCCCATTTCCTGGACCCCCACCCTCACAACCGCCTTTCAACAATGCAAACAGGACCTAGTAGACGCCGCTCTATTGGCCCATCCCGATCCCCATGCCCCCCTCTCCATCACCACGGATGCGTCCGACTGGGCCATCGGGGCAGTACTCCACCAACACACCGGCGCCACCCCCCAACCTCTCGGCTTTTTCTCTAAAACTCTGTCCCCCACACAAAAAAATTACTCCACCTTTGACAGAGAACTCCTCGCCATCCACGAAGCCATCAAACACTTCCGTGACTTCGTGGAGGGCAGGCAGTTCTCTGTCATCACCGACCACAAGCCCCTCACCCACGCCCTCCTCCAAAACCGAAAATCAGCCTCCCCCCGTCGCCTCCGGCAACTCGAATTTATCGGGCAGTTCACGTCCGATATTCGTTATTTGCCGGGGGCCGACAACTGCGTCGCCGACGCGCTCTCCCGCCCCACCCCTGCGCCGGTGGCGGAGTTACTGCCCTTCCCTTCCCCGCAAACCCTCAAAAACCACCAAACTCCTACTTCCGATCCCGCACTTTCAAATCTCATCTCCGCCTCCAAATTGGAACAGCTGCCTCCCCTCGATCTCTGGTGCGACGTATCGGCCGATACACCGCGCCCGTACGTCCCACCGGAGCTGAGGAGGCAGTTGTTCCTACATTACCACTCCCTCCATCATCCCGGCATTCGGGCGAGCCGGGACCTCATCAAGACGCGGTACTTCTGGCCCCATATGAACACGGATATACGTACCTGGGTTCTGGGGTGCCAGAAGTGCCAGCAATTCAAGGTCTCGGCTCACCCCCATGTACCTCCTCAACCTATCCCCGATTCTCTCCCGTGGGAACACGTCCACTTGGATCTGGTCGGCCCTCTTCCCCCCTCCGAGGGGAAGAGGTATTGCCTCACCATGATCGACCGTGCGACAAACTGGGTAGAGTGTATCCCACTCGCCCACATTACCGCGGACGCCGTCGCCGCGGCCTTCCTCAATCAATGGATCAGCCGCTACGGCTGTCCGCGGACACTCACGGTCGATCAGGGGAGGCAATTTGAATCAGCCCACTTTGCCGACCTGCTCCGTTCCCTCGGGATTCAGAAAATCCGCACCACTCCTTATCACCCTCAATCCAACGGGAAAATAGAGCGGTGGCACTCGGTCCTCAAGCAAGCCATCTCCACATCAGCCACTTCCCCTTCATGGACCAAAACCCTCCCCTACGTTCTACTTAGCCTCCGCACTTCCGCCCGTCCTTCAGACAACACAAGTCCCGCACAACACGCTTTCAGAGACCCCATTCGATTACCGGCCGACATTTTCCCCCCACACAACACCCCGTCCATTAACAGGGAACCGTTACACACCTCAACACCGACAAACGACACCACTTACCCAAAACGCTTTTACACTTCCACGCATATGTACTTGAAAGAGCCCGGCATGCATAAAACCTTTCAGCCCCTTTATGCCGGGCCCTTTCAAGTCATCCGCACAACACCAACCACCGCGACCCTGCTAATGGACGGGAAACCCCACACCGTCCCTTTCGCCCGCTGCAAGCCCGCCCCTGTTCTCCCTCAACCAGCGTCCACTATCAGTCTCCCGCCGTCTGTTTGCAATGCAACACCTCTCTCCACCACAACAGTCTCCCCCGTCGCCGTTTCCGGATTTCGATTCGGATCCGGAAATGGCGGCGATACTCCGGGACGTGTACGTCCCGGACCCGCTCTCCCCCCTACCCCCTTCGCCCGGACCTACAACATCGCTTCCATTTTGTCCGCAACGGATTTCCGGACTACCTCCCCGGCCCCGGCGGTGGAAGTACCCCCAGTGGCGCATACTGCGCGAGTTTCGCGCAGCGCAAGCCACCGGGGTACACCCCCCTTACATCCCAATAGATCCCCTTATGGACCCGCTCCTCCACCAATTTCGCCTCACCCTACTTATGCCACCCCCACCACCCCTTCCAAACATCACTCCCCCCGTCTTCAACGGACCCCCGCCCCCCAAATTTCAAACCCCTCTTGCTCCTCCCCCTTTTTCAATTTTCGACCCCCCAATTTTAAATTCTGCCCCACCAACACCCCCACCCACCAAGCCCACAACACCCCCTCTTCCCCCATCCCCGCCGGGGATATCCACAATAGTTCCCGCCGGGACGAAAAGGTCCGGGCGCCGCAACAGACGACGGGAGCGTCCCTCGCCCCGCGTCCCGGCGGCCAAGTCCCCCGCCCCGCTCTGAGAAATCACGGCGGGGCCTTGAGATTTCGGGACAGTGTTTGTGTTCCATTATCCCACAGACACTGTACCGAACCTCACAGCCCCGCCGTGGCCACTTCGTCGCAGCGGGCATCATCCACATCCAACCACACACTACACCCACCTTTTCACTACACCCACACACTCAATACACTTCACCACACACAACCCACACCCAGGGAACGGCGGATCTCGCAACCCCGCTCAATTCTGTCTCCCCTGAACCCGTACCTAAAAATTGTACATACCTGTAAATACCTGTACATACCTGTAAATACTACCTGTAAATACCTTGCAAATATCTAACTATCTAACTACTATCTAACTATCAAAATACTATCTAACTATCACTCCTCTTATCATCATCATCAACCTCATCACCTTTGTAAATATTGTCACTTCATCAAATTTTTCATCACACCCTCCTTGTACATATGTTTCCCATCATCAAATTTCGTCTACTTACATCTACTTACATCTACTTACATCTACTTACGTCTACTTATATCTCCTTATGTCTACTTATGTCTCCTTATGTCTACTTGTGTCTACTTAGCCCTACTTATGTCTACTTATGTCTGCTTATGTCTACTTATCCTACTACTTGTATATCGCCCTAGATTTAAGACACCTCCGGTCACTCTTCTGCCTTCAGCACTGCAATTGTTTGTTTCAGCCTTCAGCTCCTGTATCCTTGCGCCTTCAGCTCCCCTTTTGTTTCCGCAGCCCTCAGCCACTGTCAACTTGAGCCTTCAGCTACCTCAAACATTGGTTCGAACTGGGGGGACCTCTGTCGTGAGCCCCTCCCGGGAACACTCCACTAACAACCTTAAAGCTCTCACCAATATTCCTATGTAAAAATTACCTTCCGCTAATAAACATCTGAGTGGGGAGACAGGCGACAGAATCCGGGGGACACAACCTGGTGCCCCACTACCAGCTCCCAACAGGGAGCTGGAGGGAGAGGACTCCAAGTCCTATATAACCCCGGATCCTGGAGCTTTAGCTTCATTCGACACTTCCTCTAACCAGCTCTCTCTTCTCTCTCTCCTACCTTCCTCCTCCCAGATGCCTGGTGGTATCCGCCGCTCTGGGAATTCACCTCCTACCTTTTTCCCTTATCTACATCGGTGGATATCCGCCGCCTAGATAAGCACCTTCCTTCACCTACATCGGTGGATTACCGCCGCCTAGGTGAATTTCCTTCCTCTCGCCTACATCGGTGGATTACCGCCGCCTAGACGAGATTCCTTCCACTCACCTACATCGGTGGATTACCGCCGCCTAGGTGAACTTCCTTCCTCTCACCTACATCGGTGGATTACGCCTAGGTGAAATTCCCTCGCTCTCATCCATTCACTCCTTCACGCCACCGTGATGATAAATTTAAATTCATCACAGCACTGAAGTTCCAACATTCATGTTATGTTATTGTCTGATTTTGTTGTGCGTAATCCAGCTGCAGTCGGTTCTCCGGTACCAAAATGCGCATATCATTATTTCATGCCAAAAATTACTTAGAATGACGCTTGTGACCTAACTATAAATCGGACAAGCCCAGAAACAACATGATGGAATGGTTTCAACCGTATCAACTAAACTGTACTAGGTTAGAAACTCGTCCATCCGGGGACGTTTTGGTAGCTCTTGTTGCACAAATAACTTTGTAGGTTGAACAATACAGTACACTGACTTCTGTTCCACAATTTTCAGTCTGTCGCCGGGAATCTCAGATGTTACTGTCAATTGTATTAGTCGTTCTTTAAAAGCAACCTCACATGCGGTTCCATTAGTATTACTTGAAGGAACATCGAGGAGAAACTTCTGACGAAATTGAAGTTGAGTATGGCAAACAAAACGGTGTGCGATATGAAATACTGACGTGGTGGTTGAAACATATTGGTGGTCCATGAACATTGATTTTCATGTGATTATGAGAAATGAATACATTTCTTGAACGAACATTTGAAAGTTCCGAAAGTGTCTGTTTCACATCGAGGAGGTTCCACTGATGCATATCTTGTTTTTTATTTATAAATGAACCTACCTATTTTATGGTTATTTGCATACCTATTAAGTGCATATAACAAAGTATTTCCCTTTGTGTTCTACTTTGTATTTCCAAAGTATTCTACTTTGCTTCACTGTAGAAAATCTTCAAAAATTCCTTGCCCCATATAATTCTGTATCGGAAGCTAAAGAAATGATGGAAGCTAATGAAGGAATGAAATGATACTGAGATGATGGAATGATTCAATTGAAAATTCATAGACATTCAAAACTTGAGTTTCACTTCAACAAGAAAAGAAAAAAGGTTTGAGAAAGATCAACATTGCAAGTTTTGTTTTCAACGGATAAAATGATGGTGGAGGGTGGTACCAACTGGATCGAGTTCCTTCATTTTTGAATAAATTTTGTTGTGTTTTTTTGAGTAATTTGAATGTTTGCTTTCTTGCTCCAAGTCTGTCTGTAATTGAAAATGTTTTGCTGTTATAAATTAAGGGATATTTTACTAAATATCTGGAATCAAACACCTGTTCGCCTTATTCATTTTCAGTTGCATATTTTGAGTTTTAACGAGATATTTTAGGTGCGTAAAACAGCTTTTTTTATCGGCACAAAAATCCGGGCCCTAAGCACGCAGAGAGAAACAATACCAGGAGTATGCTATCAACACCGCTTGTAAAGCAGGTGAGGTGCACCGGAGAAACTGAGTCACACTTTACGTACCTAACCTTCGGAGCGGTAGTGTGGCCGACCCGTGATGATGGTTGATGACGCATCTCAATATTATGAGAAAGGCACCACACTGGGATCCTCCTATGAATACGTTAGTCGGCAGAACGGAGGCGACAAACGCCCACGATGCACATAATTCTCCTCTATTAGGAGTCGTTAAGCCGTTTTAAGATGACTGGCCGTAAATAAATCTTCAATCCGAGATGCGTTCGGCCGAAGCCCCTTTAACAATAATAGACTCCAAAATAAACAGTTCTATATATATACAGGACTCCACGTTCAAAACGTGATAAATACGCTTCAGTTATGTTTACAATACATTTTCCTTCATACCATTTATGTACATGGTTTATTCATGTACACATCCTTATCTCTGGGGGTCAAATTTTCAAAACTTCACCAGCTGCCGTTTTTGCATTACAAGCGCTTTACTGGTAGTTTTCACTTACAAGAAACCACTTCGTGGCGATCTTCAGATCTCCCAAGAATCGTTCCCCCCGTTGGTCTCAATTCATCAGACTGCAAAAACTTCACCCTTTATAGATCCCCCTAATCTCTATTCACTAACACATGTCATAAATGTATCATTGTTGCTTAGGTAACTACTCTCCTTGTTCGTTATTGCCTGGCTGTTGGTACAAACTTGGTAAGTTTAATTATTGTATATCAACTCACGTGTGTGAGTTAATTATCCGCATCAATTATGAGGATGTTATTATGAGACAATAATATCAGTCGGTTCGGATGAAACTTAATACGTAGGTACATGATCAGCATTCTTTCGGTTGATGACCGGGAAATGACGGTGGGTGTACATTGTACAAGCGGCGGGGTTCTTCTTCTTCCTCTTGTTCTTTGTTGCATCAGGCCGTGTCCATTCGTTGTTTGTTGGCTGCACGTCCATTATGTTTGCTTCTGATCTTCAATTTGTTAACTCGTCTGAGTGTAAGTGCCCTTTTTCTTTGCCCTGTGTTTTTTCTAATCTTTCCTTCTTTGTCATTTGTTCTCTCTTTTTTTCTTGATACGTTGTGCTTCATTATCCTTACTCAATGATTTCATCCTAACCTTGTTATATATTCTTTGGTTAGTTTATAGCATCTTTGTATTTTCCCATAGCTAATACAATCATCGTTGAAATTGTCAGTACATTTGTTTGATTAATATTAATAAAACCCTAAAAATTCTTCTTAACACTCCAGGAACCAGGTCACCTGCGCCCACGCATCCGTAAACATCTACAGAACTGTACCTACCATCTCAGTGTAACTTCCAAGCCATGCGGGAGAATCATTAATTAGGCGAAATAATAATCGTTAATATATTGAAACATAATATTAACTAGTACGTGCTACTTACATCGACCATCAACACGAAGAATTCAGGCAATCCACGTAGGTAGTTCAAGTATATATTTGAAACAGAGCTTCCATTACTGCTTAAAACTTGAACAGTATTTAAAAAAAAACTGTAATTATAAATCTAGGACCGAGATTTCCGGTAGCCTAACATGTCTGACATAGAAAGATAACAGATTTGAGCAGTTGCATTTCTGTCTCACAATTCAAGGAGATTAATCAGTTTTGATGATGCACGATCTCAAGAGTAAGTAGATTATCCGTTTATCGAGCACAAGGGAATAGGTACTAGATTATTTCTGTAACTCTCCTACAAACACACAAACACTGCACAGGTGGAACATTCCACAACCTACAGTTTTACTCATATCCTACTGATCTAAGAACGAATACCTATAATGCTGGTAGCTGGTACTGAACTGACGAGATGACGTTAGACGGGGTAACGTGATAACTGATAAACGTATGTAGCACGGTGTCCATCCATGAATGCTACAAAGAAGAAGAGCTTGTACATCCACCGTCGAGTCGGGAAATGTTCGTGTTCATGGGCTCAATTGCCTTTCGGAATAAACGCTTTTGAATTGAACATAGTAATGTCTTCTCCTCTCCACGGAGTGTCAGCGTAGGAGTTTCAGCCTTTTGTCCCATCTTTGTCATCATTTCTACAGCTCTCGATGAGTCTTCGGCAACTATTTGTAAGTAATAGCTTTTTCCCGTTCACCTAGAGCAGCATGGGATTGGTTTTCGGGATCTTCTCAGTTTAGGCAACGTTTTTCTTCTTTCTTCAAGATCCCTAGCATAATCTTCGGATGCATTGTACCTAATTGAATATTGAGCATGAAGTAGTTTTTGTATACAAAACATTTGTACAATTTGTACAATTGCATTTTCAGCTGTGCTGTACCGACATAACAGCGTTGAAGAGAAACTTGTTGTGACCTCGTCCCTAACTGCCTTGTCTCGAAATTTCGGAGCCGGATTTCTCAAGGACTTTTTTCAAAAAAGAACGCTCTTTAAAGCAGCCAAGGAAGAATACTAAATGATTGTATGTAAATCCAAGTGAAAACAGTTTTTTTGCATGACTGCGAGGGAGAAACGGCGTCTTGGGAAGAGCGCCTACGATGAGGCTGGCTGGGAGTAGAGTTTTTTCGGGGTCAACCTGCTTTATGTGGATACTCCAACCTACATCATATATAGCATCCATCCGGCGAGGATGTGGCACGCGGAAGGAGGTGGCACGTGGGGGTCGGTGAGGCTCGGACAGAATCCGACTCTCCTTCCTGAATATTTATGTTATCTCGGAGGGAGAATTGTGACAAACACCGCATTTATTGCTTGAAAAGATCCTCCGTCTGTTTTTTTTTGTTTTTTTTCCCCCTCACATCTTCCGCTAAATACAAGGGCCGACAAGTTTGAAGTAATTAATATTTAAAGATGTAACGTCAACTGCAACCAGCAGTTATAAATAGGAGTAACATTCAAATAGTTTTATAAAGAATGCGGATGCCATTTTGGGAGCTCAGTTCTTCACAAAATGTTGTTAGTAATCATTTCACGTGTTATTATCCTTATGGCTACGCATTCATACCTTGTTACATTATTTTCGTATGCTGTGATGCTCATGTGTGTTCTTCGCCTCGCAGGAGATAGAATTAGATTCATAGAAAGCGGTGGTTATTGCGTTAAACGAGTTGCCTGTTCTTGTGTCCTTGACGAGACAGTTCATCAAACAACAGAAGTGAATAACATTTATTTTGGCAGATGGCGCCAACGTGGCCCTGACTGATTCCTAATCATTCCAATTATTTTACTCCATTCATAGCTAGTTACCTGTATCGGTTACTGAATTCATTCATTTCTTCGTCATTGCTGCCGACGTGATACTTAATCGCAACCTACCTTCCATATATCATTTATATCATTACATACCCACCACAACATTTGCAAGTCTGCAATCATCCAAATTACCATGGTTCATTATGTCAATTAGATAAACATTGGAAATTGGCAGAGAAAAATTTGTTTATCGTCGTTGAGTGTGATACACGTTCCCACATTACAATATTTTGAAGCCGAAAATGAAATAAAACCCCGTCAAGGACGTTTTATTCATTGTCTCTTCAAGCTCTACAACAACTGTTGGCGTGTTATAATAATATGGAGTTCCTTTTCTCACTTCCAAGTATTATTCCAGCTTCTAATGGCTGATTGTTCAAGTTTCTTTGGAAGTGACCCGAAGTCCTCCCAGTCGCGATGATTAGGGCCATGTCATGGCCGAACGCCGTGAACTTGAGTTGTAAATCCTCGTAATACAATGTCCATGAGTGCTTGACAAATATTTCTCTCTATGGTCACATCCTCATTGAGATCTGTTTGGAATGGACTCGAAAATCCTCTGGAACTCTTCTCTATTTATATTGGTTCTCACACGAGAAAGGAACAGTTGGTAAAACACCCTCGAGCACTTCTGAACACCTCTTTTCATCCCTTTACCCTCCCGCCAGCCAAGCACACACCTGTTTCAGCCCCTCGCCCCTACAGCTTGCTGTAATTTACATTGTCTTCACCTCATCCGTGTTTCCTCCATCGTGTCATTTTAGCTTCTTTCTTCTCCTTCAACCTTCCACCCTTCGTTCCACCGCGCTGTTAAAGTGTATCTACCTACTTGACAAAAAATTAATCCGCTGCTTCCATTATTCTTCTTTACACCGGAGTTAGTGTCATTTCCGCCTGAGCGTTATCGTTGACTCCTCAAGCATTTAAAGTCTAATACCATTTTAATCTACCCTTTTCGTCATCTTTCCTTCTTTCGGTTTAAAAAACGCATTATTCAAAACCTCTTCTTGCGCCCCAACGTAAGAGAACTGAACGTTCAAGATCATATTTTTTTTTTTTTTTTAATTCGTTTATTTCCTTTATAAGTGTACATTGGAGTAGTGAATGTAAGAATAATAATTACAAGATTAAATTATAAGTTATAATAATTACAAACAATTCTAATTTTAATTTTACAGGAAATTAGTCTCCAATATGGGCTAATGCCCGTGTTAGGAGACGAGTCTTTTAACTACCTAATCTTAGAATTTGAACTTGAACTTTTCATTGAATACTAATTAGTTACTAAAGTAGTGGTTAAATTTGAGGATTATTGTAAGCGCCCAGACATCGGTAAAAGTATTCCGGAAGTCACCGATTCCAGTATTACTGGTGAAAATGTCTGACCTAGACAACCGAAGTATTTTTCTAGTTCCACCTCATAAAATATTCGCAGTGTGTTGGTCTGATAAATAATATAGTACTATTTCAGCTAAACTTCACATAATACTTACTACACAGTAAACAAATGACATTGTTAAGTGAACGAATAATTTGAAATGAATTTTATGTTGATGACTGTTTAATGTGAGTTGATTCCGGTTGAAAAACTTTAGGATCATTTTATTCAACTGGTAATATTTATATGACGATACAGGTTGCATACTTGAACGATACCTATTATTGGTAAAAATTGGCTTATTCAAATCCAGCCCGTATGTTATATCGAAGCTACATTTATGGTCCTATGTAGCTTCCATTTTTTTCCATTCGAACATCAAATTCCATTCGAATAACAAAGTCCATTCCGAATTTTCCATTCGAATATCAAAGTTAACGCTCTAAATAGGAATTTAGTAGGCACCGATCTCTCAGCTATGTTGATGTACCTACAGCTATCATTCGTATTGAATATTAATCAAGTGGTAAAACTACCAAAATGAATGTGGCTGTTTTCAATCGGAATATTCGAATATTTCTTAGTTCGTACTAGTTGAATAAATAAATAAATAAACAACTGGTATTAATTTTCCCAACTGGAATTAAATGCCCGTATCCCTCAGCTCGACGAATACACATCGCGGGTGAGGAGTAATATATGGCGTGATCTGCTGCCACTGATCTCTACTAGTTTTTTATAAATTTCTTCTTCTTTCATCACACCTCTCTGTTACGAAAGTAAGAATCGTGCACGTTACGTCAGCAACTTCAATAATTATTTGATTGAATTCAACGTTCTCACGTAGGTTCAACAGGTTGAAACGATTGAAATTTGTCATGGATTAACAATCATCCGATTTACCAAAAGAATACGATGGAAAAGACCACCTCAAGTGTTCCAACTTCGAACGAACTCCCGCTAATGACCTTTACCCTTTCCGACTCATTTTACTGTCATTAAAAATCCCTTCTAACGAAAAAGTAGATGAGGAAAAACTGAGGGAAAAAAACTTGCTCCCTGGAAGTCGTTATCTGAAGGGTTTGAGAGAGTTGGAGATTTAATAATGGTTTTTGGGATCACAGTTCTTTCGAAGCTTAGCTCTATTCCATCTTTTACGCTTGGAAACCCGCTGCACTTTCCGCTAACTAAACGTACTCAGTGCATTCATAGCTTGGAAAACTCTTACTCATTTGGCGAGGCGCCAGAGTTTTTTTTAGGGTGGTACGAACTTTGGTTCGACTTGTTTTCATTTGTATTGTCCATTATAACCCACTTTCAGTTCTGGCCTGTTATCAGTATTTACTAAAAAGATTGGTGACTTTATTGAGCAATACAGAGCACGTGAAATAGAAAATATTTGTACGTACTACTTAACTGTTTCCACCTTTGTACCTTTTTGTACCTTTGTATCTTTGAATGTTTAAATTTAGAGGAAGGAGATGACCATATTATATTGATTTGCGATAGACAGCGCATGACTGAAGCTTGGTGCAAGTAGTAAACGACATAGGTATGGGAAAAAACCCATGAAAAATTAATAGCAATGTCGCAGCTAGAGGGTGGTGATAGCTCGTTGCGACGGTTGTGGTGACACAAATAAGTAATAAATTATGTGATGCAGAATCCCCCCTGTTACCCGTACTAGTGTCGTTAATAAACATAAAAAACGCTGCAAATTATTACACAACGGTTTATTATTTTCCTCTGTAGGTACCCCTTCTGCGCGAACCGCTGAATTTCTTACTAACTTGAGACCATGACTTGTTTTTTTTGCGGTGGATACTGTAATACTATGAGGTTGTTTTGTCTCGGTTTGTTAATTTCAACAATTTCTTGGATTAAATACCATCAGTTCATTCATTCGTGATGAACGTGGAATGGTTCTCTTAAATGAGATGCCAGAGATAGGGAAGGCGTGGGAATATTAATTTGCTTATCTGTTCAGAACTCTCGGGGGTACAAATGATATCATTCTGGGATGTTGGTTTTTCAGTCAGAATACATCCCTTTTTTCTTTGCCCCTTCACAATCATCGCCTTTTCTTCGCTGTGGTTGGCTACTGTCGAGTGGAGAGTTGATTTTTTTATCGACGACCTTTCTATCGGATTCGTATAATGGGACATATTAACGAATAATTTATTTCAAGTGAGGCGGCAATTCAGTTTGGAACAATACCTTCTACGTAGACAATTGACGTAGGTCAGTCGTGGCTGGGATCCAAGTGTTCCCCGTACGGAAAAGGATGTGCTCCAAGCCGAGCTTTCATAAGCGGATTTCAGGGGATTACAAGGCGCTTCTGTTCATAGGCCGCTCCATGACGTTAAAGCTGAGTTAATTACCAGTTTCTCGGCAGAAGAGGTTGTAAACAATGAAATATGTATGAACTACGGTAGCTCATTCTGTTATTATTAAACACGCTTGATCACGGTTTTGGGAAAATGAGCAACAGAAAAATTGAGTGTCCTAATGAGAATGATTACATGTAACTGCGATAACATACAGTCATGCCAATCCCGTTACTAATTTATTGCTGATCACATCGATCTCAGTCAATATGATAAGCTCTTATCTACGAATCAGATACAGGCAGTGGCTCCTGGTACAAATGGCTTTGTTATGTTCCCTTTAAAAATATATTGCGAATTGCCGTTATCCGAGTTGTAACCTCGCTATCTCTGAAATCCCCTCCAAAACAAACCGTTCTGATAAGATTTACTACCTTCTATCTAGATCGTGACCTTCCATTGATGTTGTTGGACTACGGTTGTTCTGTTGATCTTAATTCATCCCATGAACGCTCAAAGGAAACGTTTTTTCGCGAGCTTTTGTTGCTGGCTTCATGGGATTTGTGATGTGTAACATAATTTCTCAGCACAACCAAGCTGTTCGCACATGAATATTCATTTAATAAGTTGAATACATTGTCTTAGTTTGTATCTGTGTTACATAGAATAACAGCCGAGGTACTTCTTTCTGTTACAGGTAAGTCGCTGCATGGTATCCTTGAAGATAAGGTAAATGGATAATTTATATCTCGTATCATAAATTTTGGGTAAACTGATAGGGAAAGATGGCTCAGTAAACATTAGACAGCATACCTAGAAGTGTAGTAAATTTGTAAATATACCAAATTACAGGAACAGGTATTCATCGACATAAAATGATTAAGTATTAAAATGTAAGTAAATAGTATTTCTTATATATATAAGACCATTAGTTACATTTATGCCCTATGGCCTTTTCCGGACGCAGTCGTCCCTTCCCTGAACCCTGTAGCCTCCGAATGAACTATTTATAGGGTCCGTTTTGGTGACAATCGGTCCAGCAGCCTCCAATCTCCGCTACTGCCGCCCCCAGTCGCTCATCAACCATAACTGGTTCTTTCACTCTTTCATTTACCTTCCATGGTCTTTCATTTACCTTCACTGTGTTTCCACTATCTTCAATCTAAGGCGGTTTATTTAAGAGAATTTATCAACCAGTTGATATTTATATTCTGTAGAATAACGTTATTAATGGTTACCACATACCTACCTGAGTCCTGTTCCTTTGGAAGTCACATTTGGAAGAACACTGCCTGCTTACTACGGAGGGCGAGGTTTAGGTACTTGCTCCTGTAATCTACCAGCCTAGGTGGCGCTTTCATGCTATTTCGTACTCCCTCCTCTCCTTGTCTGTTGGCAAAAAGAAGGTCCGAAGAACAGGAAGCCTCATCTTTACATTCTTGTTTATTTTGAATGTATTTGAATTATTATAGTATTTATATATTTTTGACAGCTAGCGTTTTTACGTGCAATTACTTGATTACTTGCATACGCGTATGCTCCCTCGACATAGCGATTATTATTCTACTTGGTCCTCGTTTGTTAAGTCTCGTTTTAATGAATCGTCGCTACTTACTGAAGTTATCAGTGAAATTTCTTTATCGCTCGTTAATTTTAAGGTATCTTGAGAGGCAAATGAAATTAGGTACCTGTACATGATTTAAAAAATAACGAGGCTAGACTATAGTTGTTATGAGTACTTTTGGCTTTCCGTGATGAGGCGTATTTGTGACAAGACTGTCTTGGCGACATTGTAGTTTTCTACTGCTTTTAGATGCATCTATAGTTGATACCCACTGTTGGAGTAAGTTACTGGGGTTACTTATAGAAAGTAGGGTAAAGGGTAATCCTACTAATGAATCCTAACAATATTGTCAACCTGAAACCGTAAAAAAAAACTCTAGACCTACAGTTCAGTTTCATTTACACTTCTCAGCCGGACGGTCTAAAGTAAACAAGCTGTTGGTTCTGGGGGCTTAATAATTGTATTTACCCGTAACCAGTGGTTTCGAGTGGCTTCAGCTTCGCCTAGGGTTTCGATTCCTCCAGCCCATCGGAGACTCTGTTTCCTTGTGAAGAGGCAACTTGAAGTAGAGCAACGAGCGTTTAATTGGCCTGTACATTCAAGTGTGTGCCCAGCCTTTTGGACTCGCCATCGGGTTTGTTTGTATACTTTCGAGTAGTAATCTCATGGGTATTCCGACGTCCTCTTCAGTTGTGTGTCGGGTTCATTTTTCCCCACTTGGTTCTCTTATTTAGGATGCGAGCAGTCGCCAGCAGTCAACGAAGGAGTCGCTATGGTGTCAAAACCCTAGTCGAATCACAGTGTCAGGTCAGTTCTCTCAAGCTATAGGTGTAGGCGTGTGGGTCCTTTTTTAATAGTCATGTATAGATGAGCAGTGCTGGACTAAAATTATTAACTAAAGTTGGACTAAATTAACGAGCAGTAAAAAGGAGAATCCTACCGCACCGCGTTAATTTACCAACTTATTCTGCGCAAGCTTTACGTGAGAATGTAGTTCTATATTGTTCCAGTTGGAGCAAATGCCCAAGAACAGGGTTGTCAAATGTTCCAAATGTTCAAATGTTCTTCGATGACGTCACCAGCCCTTCCCTTACTCCACATCCACAAGAACATCACAGCTTCTCTTCCCTCCCGAATTTAAGCCTAATTTAGCAACATTTTCAGCATTTTGTGCATGACATGAGAATGAAATTTTATGTTATGTTGTTTGTGATTTCACCTCAGAATTATGCGAGGTGACCGATGATACATTTCATTTCTGTCAGTGTCAACTGCTGGTAGAATGTTGGAATTTTTTACGCGTCATTTATCGTCACCTGATTTGCTGATGGAGAGGCCTACCTTCTAGGTTATACAATTCTTATACATTCTAGATTCTAGATATTAGATTAATTTGCTGTATGGAATGATCCTGAGAATGGCTATTAGTGGTTGGTTGTTTGAAAATTTCATCTCAGTCATTAGCCCTTATCCGGAAAATGCTGCAAATGGTTATTTATACATGTCGTTTACAATTCGCATTACAAATGTTGCCGCCAGCAAGTAACGCGATGTGCGGCTGACACCCCCCTCTTCTATATTGTTAGATCATTATACATATTACGTATGCCATTTATCGTGAATTGATTTGCTGTTTAGGCTTTGGCAACCAGTGGTTGTCGGCCATGGGTTTAAACCAGCGTTTCACACATACAATGCCATCGGCTGCTAGAATGATGATTCGACCATTCGATTCGATGAGCGATTTAATTGCTCATCAGAAGGCCATTCTTGTATTTTGGAGACCCTTGACAAACTGATTTTGGCTCCTATGACGGGGCGTATGCTGTGTATTTATAAACATGTGTGGATGATGTTGAGGTTCAGTCAGGCTACCGGTCTATTTATCTATTTAGTCTATTTATTTTAGATGTTGTCATTTACGGTCATGTCCGAGAAGTAGTATTTTAGTAGTTTCTATAGATATCTTTTTTTTGGGACATTATATTAAAAATACAACCATGCTAATTAAAATAAAATAAAATTCATTTTATGGTACCTACCTGTATTAATATAGGTACCTACCAGTAAAATAAACAAGAACTCCGAATTACTTGACTCAGTATTTATCTTCTTGAGCAAATCTGAATAAATTGTGGGATTTTTGAGCAGATGAACATAGTTAAATGGCATTAGAAGTTTAGTTTGTAAAATATCAAAAAAGCGTCTTCTATAGACAGTAAAAAGGTCACGCTCGTAACTAAATGTTCGACATCGCTGTATGGATTGGTCACAAAACGAGCAGACCGCTGCATCAGCGTTGATTTTATATGGATAAATGGAGGACACGACTCGTGTGATTTTACTGATGCAGTTTCCAGTGTCCTGGAACCTCGCATCAATGGTCTCGTCGCCAATATTTATGTTGGTGCGTTTTGTAATGAGGTACCTATTGAACCGTGTTCAGCGTATGTCTGACGCCATCGTGTCACAAAATCCTCCTTAAAATTAATAGACGTATCTACGTCTTCTTTAGGAAGGAAAATAGGAAAGGACCCAGTCTGGCTCCCTGCCTTGCGAGGGCGTCTGCTTTCTTCCTTCCATAGTGAGCTTTCACACCCCCCCCCCCCCCCCCGCCTTATCCTTGTATTTTTGCGGTAAACAAAATTAAATCCGCAAATACGGGTTATATCATAGGTCACAATAATGTTTTTTCTTAAAACAAATATGATCCATCTTTTCACGAAACTGGAATTCGTTCAATAGTAAATTGAAAACCTGTAGCTTAAGAGTTGGATTTCAACTCATTTGACGAAGATTTTAACTTCCATAACTTTATGTATAATTGGAGGTATTTTTCAGTTTCTCACTGTTCCTTTTGTGTTTGTATTTTTTGACCAAAAACTCGAAAAGCGTTGAAAAATGGGGTCGGGTATTTTGCCTAGAAATGGCTGAAGTTCATAACCGGATCGTTGGAATATTATGGTACGTTCATCAGCCTGAAATTTCCTACGAGATCTTCGAGTTTGTACCCATGATTCTGGACCACCCTGTATGCAGTAGGTAGTGATTGAAACTCGACATGTTAGTTTGGCGGATCAAGCCGCACGAAATACACCGAGGGTATTCATCTAATCGATTTCCACCGTTGGGCCATAAATTCCCGTCCGTCATTTCACGCTTCGGCTGGCTACCTGATGTTCGCTGGGGCTCGCCAAGTTCCGCAAATATTGATGGGCCTCTACTTCACTGCGAATCATCCTTATCCTTTGTGACTCATGGATGACAATCTCATATCTTGGTGAGGAGTTACTCATAAGAGAGGTTTCTTGTACGTTGTATCTACCTACCTATAATTTATTTTCGGTACATAATCCAGGGTTTTCCATTTTTGGTTAATTTTCGAAGGACATAAGTTATTGCAACGGGTCCAAAATGTTTAAGTAACTACATTAAATAATTTTTCTATAGAACATAATGTATTGCCTACCATCATACTACCTAAATTTTAACAAATGTTTATGTGCAAATTTGTTTTACTCCAGACAATATCTGTCTGACGTTGGCTGCGAGGCTGAAGGTTCCAAATGTTCGAAGATGAAAATAAGTGTAGTCAAAGCTGAAAAACGCTGCAGACACAGCGGTTTATTATTTTGAACAGAATACCCTTCTGTTACAGACCACAGCTCTCCGTATAGATAACCCGACTATATTATATAATATGTACTATTCTATACATATTATGTACATAGCAGACCCTCCGTAGGTTAGTACCTAACCTCTTACTCGTTAATACCGACCAACCTAAATCACGGATTAAATGTTGCTAAAATAATTCTGTCGATGACAGACTAACTAAAATTGCAAAAAGAAACGCAAATAATGAAGTCCTGAAGGAAAATTGTTCATGTGGAGTGAAATAGATGCTCCTTCTGCGTAGATCATTGTTTTCTGTGGTCAATACCTACCCTCGTGGTCAAGTATAACGAACCGTTGTGTAATAACTTGCCCATCAATAATACCTCAACGTTTGTTCAAGTTGCAAAAGTACCGATCAACAAAATCCAGCCCCTTCTTGGTTGATGAACCGTTGTGTAATAATTTACCCATCAATAATACTTCAACGTTTGTTCAAGTTTCGGAAGTACCTACCAATAAAATCCAATAAACCATCACTTTCAAATGAAATAATATCGCAGAACAACCAACTCGACTTCATACAGCCATCCTTGATTATAATCAGGTGCTCCCTAGTGATGATATCTGGGCCGGAATCATACCGTGTGATTCACGATCGTGTTGACGAAGCTTTTTGGTGCACACGAACTGCTGGTCGTACGGTGGTCGTCCGGGTGGTTTCAAAAAATTCTGTAGTTCAACATCAATTGAAAAACGTTAAAAAAAACCCATACCCTTCTCCTGAAAGTTTCGAGCTACGGCGTTCTGAAAATTTCAGCCCCCTATTTTTAACCCCTTGGAGATGACTGACAGTAACGCCGAGCTTCGAGGACTAACTAGACCTCGAACGGAACCTATAACCCGAATTTCATCAATTTTTTTTTCATGGTAACTAAGAAAAGTGCTCAGTACGGCGGACGGACAGAAATTTTTTTATTGCATTTTCGGATTCTACATAATTTGAAACGTAAACCATCAAATTTTGAGGGGAGGTAGAAACTTTTTCATGCTCGATTCCAAAGGTTCATTATTGAAAATAATAAACCAAAACCGTCAGAAAAAATTTAGCCTCCAAAAATACTACCAATTGATCAAAATCTTTACCTGTCCTATGATGGATGGAGAAAATGATTAGGTACCTACATATTTCACTCGTCAAAAATATTCTGTATCGAAAAAGCTATAAATCATCAAAAGTTGCTGGAAACCACCAACAACTACCTACCTATTTCAAATTTCTCAAGTAAGTACCTATGGTATTATAGGATGGCAACTTCTAACAAAAATTGTCGGTTGCCACTAACGTTTCCCCATAATGTGAACAATTGAGTATGTTTTTTTTACATTGAAAATTGCCAGGGTAGTTGACTCATCTAATAATTTTGAATGATACTGTCATGCCGCAAGACATTAAACCCCCCCCCCCCCCCGGTGTTCAAAATAAAAACGGAGCTATTGTGAAAGGTTGCCTGTTTCCAATGATCGAAAGATAGAAACTAAAAAAAAACCAGTCATGCAGCATGACTTAATGAGCGAATTTTCAAAGAAATATTCGAATTAATGGCTATGGTTTTGAATAAAGGAAAACTTCTTCCTCCTACTGTTAGTACCTAAACTGAATAATTTGAAATAGATTTTTTCTTTCGTCTTCCTTCTAGTAATACGTGGGCCGGTACTTGTCTATCTATGAAGGTATCATAACAATTATATGTCAAATGGGAAATTCAAGGAGTTGTACTAATCGTTTGCCTCCCCCTTTTTTGCTTCGAACTCTCGTCTTCAATTAATACTTCTCACATTTTTCAATCTGACCTCTCTAAGGGGGTGGGGGGGGGGGGGGGTAAGAGTTTAAAGATTATCCTAGTTTTGGGTAATTTTTGCGCACTTTAAATGCTCTAATTTAAGAACGGATTTAGATATCTAAAATCCGATTTCACCATCGTGTTCAGCGTGCAAAAACCTTTAAAATGAGGGGTCACTTGTTAGAAAATAACATTTTGGGGATTTTTGGGTAATTTTTGCGCACTTTAAATGAGTCTAATTTGAGAACGGATCAAGATATCTAAAATCCGATTCCACCATCGTGTTCAGCGTGCAAAAACCTTTAAAATGAGGGGTCACTTGTTGGAAAATAACATTTTGGGGATTTTTGGGTAATTTTTGCGCACTTTAAATGCGCCAAAACCCTCCTTAGAGTAGGCCAATTTCGCCCATCTTCGAACTTAGCCTTTCGATTGCCAAGATAGATTTTTTGTGCAAATTTGAGCTGTTTATCTCAATTCTATCGAAAGTTATCGTCTGGAGTGACACATATATAAATATATATATACATATAAAAAAGTGTTAAATTTCTGGAATCGTTTTAGAATGGTCTGAAACGGATTTCTATGAAGAAAATTTCCAAAAATTTATATTATTTAAATTTCGAAGCCATTGCAATAGCTTCATTTTCTTTGAAAATTCGCTAAAAAAAAAGTTCCAGACATGCAGCATGGCTGTGAGCGAATTTTCAAAGCAGTATTCGTGATGTTGTGTAAAAATATGATATAGCGAGAAACCATATCACTTTTCGTAAAATTATATCAGTTTTTCGTTATTTAATTCATTTCTACGTATTTTTGAACCTTATAAAGTCAAATTTGACTCGCTCACTTTTATAAAAATATTTTGATCATCGAAATAGTCCCTCCGTCGTGGGTCACCATGCCACACAACTTCAGGTGAATTAATATTGATTTTTGCCCTTATTGTTCGACCCCCCCCCCCCCTCCCGGCATATAACTTCCAACTTTGACCCCTATTTTGTAAAAACAACCTAAGCATACGTTTAAAACTCCAGTTTCACCAAAACTTTCGTACATTTTGGCAAAATTTGGAACGTAGCTAAGGACAGATCGTCGTCTGGAGTGACAAATAAATAAATATACATAGGAGGTGAAGGTATGACCAATCTATCATACCTTCTCCTCCGTTATCCTAACTACCTAGTCATAATAAAACCACCACGAGTAAATATGTATATAATATACAATAAATACAAATAGAAATTTCTGCTCTTCGTTTTGAAAAAGGCACACGCCGAAATATCAGCAGTAAGTCTTGTGTCTTTATATCTGTTTCGTTGCTCATCTGTGCAAATATATATACATAATATGTATATATAATTTGTAAGCCCTTAATATAATATGTATATATTATATACATTTAGGTAGGTATACATATAATGATGTTCTGAAACGGATTTGCAATAAAAAAAATTATTTTGGACCCATTGCTATAGCTTCATTCTCTTTTAGAATTCGCTAATAATACATTAGTGTCCTAACAAAATGGGCAAGAACTAGGTCGTTGGTCGGCCGGAAACTTTAACGGGCCGATAGGCCTAATCGGATGATGGATGAACGCGCATCGTAGCTTTATCTCGGGCAAATCTGCGTAAACTGGTTACTGATAAACCGGCCCTTAGTGCAGCAAAACATTAAAAAATTAGGTATCTATTCACATTATCATTATTATTATTATTATTATTATTATTATTATTCCTATTCACTTTTTCACATCAAATTTCATCTATTCACATTAGGTACTGCATAGAAATTATTCACGTTGAAAATTCACAAATTATCAACACAGCATTCTTATGATGTTCACCTCCAGTGTTTCGCGAAATCACACGTCACCACCTCATTTCAACATTGCAAAACATGTGAAATGAAACTGATCGTAATATTAATAATCGAGTATTAGACCTTACGAAATATTATGTTTGCCCATCTCGCCAGATCCCCACCTGTAATTCGGACATTGTGTTGTTGTCCGTTGTTTTCTTTATTATTGGCTTTGTGTTATTGTCAGTTGTTTTCTTTATTATTGGCTTTCCTCAGAACAGTTTTTCATCTTTGGGTCTTTTTACGAGGTAGATCGAGCAAAACGGTCGCTCCCTACTGGTGCGGACGTGCCTTTATATCCCGTCTCTCGACAAACATGGGCCGGGTTTGAGGGATTTCACGTGATCCGTAAAAGCGGAAAAGGAGCGAGTGAAGTCGAGGAAAGTAAAGGAACGACTCTCCCACTCCTCTCCCGGGTACTTGTAAAGTGGTCAATCGTCGATGGTATAAAAGCAGAGAGCGAAGCGAAGGGTGTTTACGTTATTGAGCGGAGGTCGATGTGAGCTAATTGATCGCTTCGACCTACCGTGCTGAGTTCCGCCCGCCCCGTTCGGTTTCAGAGCCGATAAGAGGAGGATGGCGGGCATCAAATGGCCGAGTCGGCTTTAACACTTCAATAGGGTTCTCGGATATCTTGGGTGATGACTTGGTGGGTTAAGCTCGGTTATCAAGGTGGTAACTCTCCAATAAAACATATTCAGGATGAGTCACAATTACGGTAGAAGTCGCTTGTGGTGATCGAATTGGGGCCGACTGGAAACGAATCGCTGTACGCGACCAATCTCCATAAGCGACTTCTACTGTATTTAATATACTAGGTGGTGATTTTAGCAATTTTTACCGATATTGGCGAATTGTGACCCCCCAGAATTGACCAAATTCTGATTAATTATTTTTTTGAGGAAATCTTCATTAAAACCGATAGATCTTCTGTTTAAGATCGTCTGTTTGATTAAACCGATCTTCTGTTTCGGATCATCGTTCAATAGGTAGCTACCACTGGTGAATACATATACACCATTTTCGGGAGATATCAGCCATTTTTACCTATTTTGCCGACTTTCAACACCCAAAAGCTCAAAAACTGATCACTATAACCGACCTTCTGATCACTATAACAGGCCAATTCACTGTGTGTTTACATACAAGCCGATCGGGACCTGTTTCTATCCTTGTATCCGGCTTATTCCTTTAACCGCCTTTCTAATGAGCGTGTACTGTATATCTAAGTCCAATGACGCTGAGAGAGATAGAGCCTAATTCGAATTTTTGGGGGCCATTATTGGTAGAAACCATCAATAATATCTAATTATTGCGCATGAAAGAAACAATAAATGTACAGCCAATATTTCTGTTGGTGTTTTCAGTAGAATAATAAACCCATGTGACAAGGACCTCGCAGCGTTTTGGTTTATTATTCTGTGAATAATACACCTATGTATTCGCTCAGCAAAAAATTTTTATAACACCCCCTCAAACTTTTTTCTTTTACGTTTCAAGGTGCGTAGATTCCAAAAATGCAATGTCCGTCCGCCGTACGCCGTCCGCCGTACGCCGTCCGCCGTATCACGTGTACAGGCTTCATTTTCGGTCTAAAAAAATCGTTCTTTCGCACACATGCTCCATTTGGGCCCTAGTTGTGTCCCGAAACTTTTCAGCCCGATCGGAATATACCCAGGGGTGTTATGAGTGAAAATGTGTGTAAAAATAGGTACTTTTTACGTTTTAGCAACATATTGGTTACATGAGCTTCTGAGATATCGTTTTCCATGTTTTTGGGGACGAGAAGACCGAATATGAAGTCGATTTTGACCAAAGAGTGGAAAATTGAGTTCTACCAAATGTTCAGCTCCCAGAATTGATTTTTTATGAGTGAAAAACCTGGGAAATCGTCAGAAATCACCATCAGTTTGTATAATAACACTGGAAAAAGTGTCAAGACGTGGTTCAAGACGATTAAATGGCACTACCAATGATCAAAGATAGTTTAAAAAAAAGAAAAAAAAGAGCGTACCTAATTTGTGTTTTGGGGGCCAAAATTAATGGAAACCATCAGAAGTAGCTATTTCGATTATTACGCATGAAAGAAACAATACATTTAACAGCCAACAAAAATCTCTAGAACTCCAATAGAATAATAAACCCATGTGACAAGGACTTTGCAGCGTTTTTACATTGGAATCATCCCGCTTATAGCCCCCCCTCCCCCTCCTCCACTCATAGCGTTGCAGTGCAATTTTATGGAGATATGGCCATTGTAGTGGCATAAGGTAGAAAACACGAAAAAATCTTGCAAGAAAACTGGCTTAAAAAAATTATTAAAAAAGGAACTTTTTGTTAGAAATTAGTTCTTGTATAGTATCCCAGAAGGTTTTTTTTCATACACGATTCCACAGGTTTATTATTTTCAGTTATCGAAAATAGAACGAAAATAAAATAACTAAAACGTTCAGAGCTAGAGATCTTTAGAAATTGAACGTTATACTGTTGCTTCGAAAGCTATCTCACTGGGTCATGCTGCATTACTCTAACTCAGCGTTGTGCTACCGTTACAGAAGTATTGCTTTCGATTTCGTTCAGTTGCCTATATACTACGTAGTTGCTGTTAAACACATTAGATACCTTGGATGATTATACTACTATGGGCTTGAATTAGGTCAGTTCAGTTCCTCAATGTAGAATACCTACACAAACGTTGTGGAAATCGAGTCTCGCAATTACTTCCTAGTGCTCCTCACGTTTTAACTTCTTATCGATACCTACACGTACGCCTCATATTTCAGAGGTGGAAAATACTGAGTGTTGAACGCATATTTTTGAGCCTGTTTGAGTTGAACTACTTGCTGTCATTAGACGCTGTAGAGCAACCACGAAGCGGTTAATTTCGGCTGTAGATAGGTAACCAAACCTTCGTACTTCCCGACGATAGTAACTCAATTGTAAACTAAGGAATCTTAACAATGAACGCTGTACCAGCTATCGCCTCGATGTTGGTTCCCAGGGTCCCTCAGTCCTTATTCGAAACACTCGCTCATTACCCCGTTTGTCGTTCTTTTTTTCCCCTTTCTTGTTTCCGCTCTTACCCTTTTTATCTGTTTTTATCTGCTTTCCTCCTCTTGACCCTTCTCCGGTAATTGCGTGTAAACCGGCAGCCTTGTAAAGTTCAAAATTGCATGGGATTTCCCTGCCTTTTACCTCTTTCGCTTCCTCAGAGGTATTCATGTTACCTGCATCACTTTATTTCTTGATTTCATTTTTAAGACTCGCTGGCCTTGTGCTGACATCAATTTGTTTCCGATGGGAGATCTTCCTTATTCTAATCGTTGTAATAAACAGCAATGTCACCCAAAATTTGTACCCAATGGGAGATCTTCCTTATTCTAATCCGTTGTAATAAACAACAATATTTTCACCAAAAATAATCAGGCTATGTGATAGCTCTTGAATTTCTTTTGTGAAAATTTACTTGATTCATTAGTCATTGTATTCCTCTAGGCCAGCTAAAACCATTCCTAATTTATTTTGGTTTATTATTTTCAATAATGAACCATTGGAATCGAGCATGAAAAAAAAAATTCTTACCCCCCCCTCAAAATTTGATGGTTTACGTTTCAAGGTATGTAGAAATCAAAACTGCAATAAAAATATTTCTGTCTGTCCGCCGTACGCCGTACGGGCCACTTTTCTTAGTTACCATGAAAAAAAATTGATGAAATTCGGGTTATAGGTTCCGTTCGGCGTCTAGTTGATCCTCGAAGCTCGACGTTACTGTGAGTCATCTCTAAGGGGTTCAAAATAGGGGTTGAAATTTTCAAAACGCCTATACAATTTTTTTACGTAAATATTTTTACGGTTTTAAATAGTTCTTGAACTTGCGAGTTTTTTAAGACCATCCGGAGCATCGTACGTCCAGCCGTTCGTTCACAGTAAGGCCCCGAAGTTTGCACCGACAGGCATTTTCGACTCCAGTGTGAATGAAATTGTATACAATTCAAACCAAATCTCGTAACCAGAGACGCGCCCACAATAGGAAATTTGGCGGAGATAGAATCATTGCTAGGGATCACCTGATTATATTGGCGGAGTATGAAGTCGAGTTGGTTGTTCTGTGATTATTATTTCATTTGAAAAATGATGGCTCTTTTGGAGTTTGTTGGTAGGTAGTGAAACTTGAACAAACGTTGAAGTATTATTGATGGGTAAATTATTACTACGGTAAATCATTACTCAACGGTAAATAATTACACAACGGTTCATTATACCATCTACGTAGAAGAGGCTGGAGTTTTTTGGTAGGTACTTTGGCAACTTTTTTCATTCCTCATCAACAATTTCTTTTCAGAACTTCATTATGTGTGTTTCTTTTTGTTAGGTACTGTTTGTCATCGGCAGAATTATTTTAGCAACATTTAACTCGAGATTTAGGTAGGTACCTAGTAACGAGTACGGGGTTAGGTCCTAACCTACGGAGGGTCTGCGATCTACATAATATGTATAGAATAGTACATATCATATTATATAGACGGGTTATCTATACATAGAGCTGTGATCTGTAACAGAAGGGTATTCTACACAAAATAATAAACCGTTGTGCAGGGATTTGCAGCGTTTTTCTCATTTGTCTCCTGTTACTGTTGATATTTATATCCTGTGTTTTTCATATCCAGAGTCTTAAATTGTGGCTGTGAGTTTTCGAGTGGAGTATAAAATTGTTCTTTCTTGTTCTCGTTCTTCTTCCTCAGTTCTTCTTCTTCCTCATTTCTTCTTCTACCTTCAGTCGATGCGATGCCTGTCCGTCCCATCGTCCAGTCAAAATTGACTAAATTGCCGCTTGAAAATTAGTCTCATTACCGTGAGATATCGTATGAAAATTTGATCATCATGCTCAAATCATAAAATCTGCAGACTCTGTTATAGGGTAATACTCCAAGTTACACGCGATTCAGTGTTGAAAGTGGTCGATCGTCTGCTGTGACCTGGATCAGCCATAGAAGAAAAGTATTGAATAACTTATGTATACTCGTTAGAGCACTTCTAACTCATCGTGTTAGGGTTGATTACCCTCTGTGGTTGATCGCTCCATTGTAGCTCAATCGTATCTACATTTCATGATTAGGACATGGAGCTCACGTAAATAATTCATTGTGATTGCTAGCTCTGAAATGTTGTCTCCATTTTTTTCGGCCGACCTAGTATAATAATATTATGAAGACAGAAAAAAACGCTGCCAATTACACATCAGTTTATTGTTTATCTGTACAGATGCCCGTTCTGCGTAGATCACTGTTTCCTTGGTCAATATCTGCTCTCGAGCCGGCCCGGGAATGACAGTCTCATAAATATACGCAGGATTCAATCATTCAATAATTAATTATTTGCTGTTATTCATGAAGCATAAGGTAAATAATAAGCCGTTGTGTAATAATTTACCAGCATAGACCCCTTCTGCGTAGATAACTGTTCTCTGTGGTCAATACCCTCGTACTTCTCCCAGCAAAGCCCTAAATCGAGTGCTGGAGCCGGCCCGGGAGTCAGAGTTTCATACAAACGCGCGGGATTGAATAATTCAGTCATTAATCGTTGTTATTCATGAAGCCTAAGTTTATTGAAGTTGTCCTATCAACGCAATCGAAAAGAGCCATCTTATTTCAAACGAAATAATATCACAGAACAACCAACACGATGTCATACAGCCGTCCGTGGTTAAAACAGGTAATCCCTAGAAATGATATCTGGGCCGGATTTATACTGTGATTCATGGTCATGTTGATGAAGCTTTCCGGTGCAAACGAACAGCTGGACGTACAATGCTCCAGGTGGTCTCAAAAAATTTTTTAGTTCAAGAGCAGTTTCAAAACGTAAAAAAAAACCATACCCTTCTACTGAAAATTGCAACCCCTTTTTTTACCCCTTAGAGGTGACTGACAGTAACGCCGAGCTTCGCGGACCAACTAGACCCCAAGCGAGACTTGCAAACGAAATTTCATTAATTTTGGTTCATGGTAACTATGAAAATTGCGAAGTACGGCGGACAGAGAGAAATTTTTTAATTGCATTTTCGGATTCTACGTACCTTGAAACGGAAACCATCAAATTTTGAGGGGGTATTTAAAACTTTTTTTTTTTCATGCTCGATTTTAAAGCTCCATTATTGAAAATAATCAAAACCAATGTGTTTATTAAATTAACAATGCTGCTCTCTATGCAGCACATCCGAGCCCATGACTTCCACCCACCTTTTTGACTGTCCACAACTCGAGGACATACGTCTTGCTTTTACTGCTGACGACACCAACTGGTCGAAAATTGCAAAACTATATTGGGCTGCCAGAAGTCAACTAATGGCTCAAGAGCCGTGACTGATCGGCGTAGGGTAAAAAAAAAAAAAATTAAATTAACAAAACATTTGGAGAACTCGCCAATGGTCCAGAGGTTCGAATCTGTCGGGGATCTGGGTGAGTGACGACTTCACAGCTTAACTGGTCCGAAATGTTTATTTTAACGTATAAACATGGCATGGAAACCGGTTTCAGGCTGTTATACCCATCATCAATCCGGAGTTAAACATTTGGGACCAATTAAGCAGAGGAGTCATCACTCATCCTGATTCTCTATTAACAAAACACTTCAAACTTCAAAACACTTCATCTTGTACTAAGATACTGAACCTAACTCGCACTTACCGCTGAAGAGCTCTGCGAACAACTCCCAAGGTCTGCCACAATGATTCCCGGAGGATATTTTGTACAATAAAATTCATTTGACTGAACCTCAACATTTGCAAAACTATATTTGTGGAATGGGCACCTACCAAATGTATCTAAGTAAGGCGAGGCAAAAGATGACGTATGGGCTTAATTAATTTACCTATTATAAAGAAATGAAGCTTAGTAAACTAAAACAATAACCTTCCTAAAAATCTTAGCAATTAGCAAGTTATGCGACAAGAAAAATAATGACATTTTTTAGTACTTTTCATAATTTTAACCTTCCCCCTTCCCAAACCTTTTAGGGGAAAAGTGTTTCGATAACTAAGCTAAAACTTAAATTAAAGACAAAAATATGGGAAGTGCTCGGACAATTTTTTGATGGTTAAGTTCCTGTTTAAATGATTAAATTATTGAGTCATGCTCACAATTTTACTGAAGTTGCCACGTGAATATCTCTTTTGTACTGTTTCTCTCTAAACTTCCCAATTAAAAGCAGGACAGGACGGAACGTTTCTGGGACAGCGCCAAGAAAAATTCGAAGTAAAGGGCCAGGTGGCCGAGAGGGCTCCACAATTACCCTTACGAAAGGGTCTTGCAAGGCAGGTGCTGGGTATTACTGGGGAAAGACGCAGAAGGAAAAGGTCCGACTCATATTCTAATACTGAATCCTCCATCTGCCCTGTGGAGCTGATACATATCGAAAGGGTCCGCGCGATGTTTTTTTGTACTAATTTTTTTCCTTCCGTCCGTATTTTCTTTGACCCTTATTAGCTTCGAGAGCGTAGAAAAAACTCGAAGAAATTCATTTGGACGGTGTTGGAAGGAGCCTTTTCCACCTGCGTTCATTGTTTCTTTTGTCCAAATGGACCCACCTGAACCAACAGAGGGAAACCGCTGCTGAGCAAAAAAAAGCGCACCCAGAAAACTTATCTTTCTTCTATGACGACGAGGCGTGGATTGTTAGCTAATGAGAGAGAAGATCCCCATTTATTGTGTAACCCCACGTTTTTCTGCTCCAATCTATGTTCACCGCCTTAGCGGGTAGAAAAAATAGAGATAGAAAAAACAAACTTGCACGGAAACTAGGCCGCATGATCGTAGTTGCGGGCGTACACATCATAATGAAAGGGGGAGAAACTTTGTTCCTGCTGGTAATGGGGTTATGATCCCTTAATGGTCAACGAATTTCTTGACACAAATTCTTCCACAACGTTTCACCATTTCCTGTTCCTAAGAGATGAGCATCCATGCCAAATTAACCAAAATCGGACTCCTATTTTCCCGTGTAAACTTAATACGTGAGTTACAATTTTCTCGATATACCTACCTACCTACACCGACGTATCTACCAACAAACATTTCCGTAATTTTACCTTCTTTCTTGGAGCCAGAAAAAACATTGCAGAACTAGGAACAAACCCTTATGTTAAACAGAAACGAGGCTGTCTTACGGACACCTGCGGATCATTCATAATGATCTTAATGTAAAATCAATATCAAAACACTCATGAATGTCAACGCATGCTTTATTGATTGGACAATGATTGAAAACGGCGAATTATTTTGAATTGTTATGAATTAGCCTGCCCATAATCATCATGAATAATAGTTTCTTAGCAACGACTCCTGAAAGCAAGGGTTTGGCGTCGGTCGGACAAACACTGAATAGCCTGGAGCCTGCTCATAATGATTATGAATGGTAAAACATTCAGAAACTCGGTATCACAAGACCGTGGTTGATTCGATCTTGTTTTCCCCAATCGCATTCATAACTGGACTGCATTTTTACCATTTGATTCTCGCTCGTGTTGATGATGTTTTTTTCAGATAAAACTTGATGCCTATGAAGTATTGAGAGACTTGATAGGGACGCCCCTTAGGAGCTTGGCGAAATTGTCAACGGCTTCTTAAATAGTCAGGGGCGACGCTATTGTTTCCTATCTAGGTTGGAAAGGGTTAGCACTCAGTGGAGAGAGAAAATAACCAAATACAAATCCGTTTCAGACCATTCTAAAACTGAATCCGTCGAAAAAACGTGCGCGCGCGTGTGTGTGTGTGTGTGTGTGTGTGTGTGCGTACGTGCGTGCGTGCTTACCCACTGTAAGCGCTGCCCAGCCCACAACTCTCAATCGATTTGCGTGTTTCTTTTTATATACAATAAATTTTTGGGCCTAGTGTTGTGCATTACGACGCCGGAATTATGAGTGGGGCTAATGAAGGGGTAATATTGAAAAAACCGACTGCATGCGATGCCCAGACCACAATAATTGTCTACCGATTTGCGTGGTTCTTTTTTTATTCAACGCAGTTTTGAGTTTAGCTGTGCACTACGCCACCCCTGTGGGGAATTTTCGTCACATTAAAATAAATATATATATTCAGAACCCCTGGAAGATCGTTAGTTTGAACCCAGTTTTCAGAAATGAGCGTTATTTTTTAATGAGGGTGATGGGAAGTAAAAATGCGGCAAAAATGAATCGGCTTGATTTTGAGGACATGTTTTTGGTTTATTATTTTTAATTTTCAATAATGAACCTTTGGGATTCCAAAGGTTCAGGAGCGTGAAAACAATTTTATTTACCCCCCCCCCCCCCCCTCAAAATTCAATGCTTGAAGTTTCAAGGTATGTAGAATCCGAAAATGTAGTAAAAAAATGTGTGTCTGTCCGCCGTAATTCGCACTTCCCTTAGTTACCATGAACCAAAATTAATGTAATTTGGTTTGTAGGTCCAATTTGGGGTCTAGTTGGTCCGCGAAGCTCGGCGTTAATGTCAGTCATCTCTAAGGGGTGAAAAATAGGGGGGTTGAAATTTCCAGGACGCCGTTATCTCGAATTTTTTTTAACGTTTCTAAATAGTTCTCGAACTTGGGAGTTTTTTGAGCATTGTACGTCCATCCGTTCGTTCACAGTAAGGCCCTGAAGTTTGCACCGACAGGCTTCGTCACCAGGAGGGTGAATCAAACTTGTATACATTCAGCCCAGATATCATTGCTAGGGACGCCGCAACAATGTTTTACCCAATATTGGGAACGAGAGTTTCATTGACCCAATTTTGGGGGAGGTTGTTCATAGTTTCCAAAGATTTTTAGTGGTTTTAAATGGTTTCCAATGGCTTTGAATGGTTGGAATTGAAGTTCAATCAATCTATCAGATTATTTTAATTCAGTTGGAATTCAATGATTTTCAATGGATTGCATGCAATTCAATGCAATAAATTGCCATAAGATCATTGGAAGAAGATGGTCCGCAATGAATTTCAATCGGTCAATTTCCTTCAATCAATCAGAACGGCGTTCTGAACACTTCAACCCCTATTTTTCACCCATAGAGATGGCTGACAGTAACTCCGAGCTTCGAGGACCAACTAGACCCCAAACGGGACGTACAAACCAAATTTCATTAATTTTGGTTCATGGTAACTAAGAAAAAGTGTGAAGTAAGGCGTACGGCGCGGCGGTCGGACAGAAATTTTTGTATTCGATTTTCGGATTTTACGTACCGTGAAAGCGGGGTTAAATTTTTTTTTTTTTCGTGCTCAATTCCAAAGGTTGAATTATTTTTTATTGAAAATAATAAACCAAAATTATGGATATTTTGGATTTAGTTGATATGGACTTTTGCAACTTGAACAAACGTTGAAGTGTTATTGGCTAAATTATTACACAACGGTAAATCATTACACAACGGTAAATTATTACACAACGGTAAATTACTACACAACGGTAAATTATAACAGAATGGTAAATTATTCAACGGTTTATTGTACTATCTACGTAGAAGGAGCATCTATACAGGTAAATCATTACACAACGGTGCTTCATGAATAACTGCAAATAATTAATGATTGAATTATTGAATCCCGCGCATTTGTATAAAACTTTTAATTCCGGGACCGGCTCCAGCACTCGATTTAGGGCTTTGGCTCGATTTAGCTCGAGGGTATTGACCGCAGAAAACAGTGATCTGCGAAGAAGGGGCATCTATACAGGTAGATAATAAACCGTTGTGTTATCATTTTAGCGTTTTAAATTATTTTTTTTTAAATTGCCGTTCCAATCATCCATCCATGGCGGTTCTGTACTTCGTTTGAAGTTATGCAAGAGTGCTCTGGGGGGGGGGGGGGGGGGGGCTTGAGTTGAACTACACAGCAATTTACCTGGTACATCATTCCTAGCGGGAACTCAGAAACTCAAATTTCCCACTCGTTTTCTTTCTGAACTTTCCGGCCTGAACCTCATTATGTAGTCAATAAGTGTTCATTTTCGTTATTGAGCATAATTTGGCAAAAAAGGAGAATTTGTAACCCACAAAATTGCGCTTTTAAAAATACTCTATAAATGATGATGGGGTGGTGGATGGAGGGGGTAATATTGTAACTTTATGTGCACAATTCTCAACTGCGTGGTTCTTTTTTATTTGACTCAGTGTTGGGTCTAGTTGTGCACAACGTCACCGGAATTTCGAAATTCACTTCACGACTGGTGGTAATGGAGGGGGTGTATTCACGTTGCGTGATTGAGCAATGCACTCACCCAAAAATGGTGATTGTCCGTGCCGTAAAATAGTGACCAGTTGTGATTGAAGATACACCTCCAAAAAGGGCATCCCGTGTAATGGATGTTATTACTTAACAGTATTTTTTCGATTCAAACTGTTTATAATTGACAGTAATAAACGAAAACCGCATATTGGTGAGCTGTAGCTCCTCCGTTCAGGGGGTGATGTATGGAAACAGGTTTGAATTCACGTAGAAAGTTGTCTCTGATGTTTTGATCGTGATGTGTATTCCAACATGCCACTCTACCATCCACGTAGCCAGTGATATTTGCAACTGCACCGACTCTTTATTCACTTTACCCCTTATCTTCTTCGAAGCTGGCGATGGGTCGTTTTTCCCCGGTGTTATGATAGAAAGGTGTTTCGTTATCCTCGGATACACCGGGGAGTCGACAGCTGTTCAAACTTCCTTCTGCCTCCGATTGTGTATAAACTCGTGTATATCCCAGATACCGTTCCACAGATTTCCCGACCTACCCGCTTTGCGATTCTCGATTCGATTAATCGGCGAATGTTATCACGTTTAGAGTATGTTTGTTTATATTGGAAAGCCATTTTTGAGCTTTCTTGTGCATCTACTGGATTGATATTATAATGTATAATAATATGCCCTATCGTGATGATAGAACTTACCTTTTTTTTGTAAGGAGTTCGCAGTCACAAAACCCTTCTCCCAGTCCAAATTTCAGTTCTTCTAATCAGCTTTGTTACCAAGTTCGAACCAGTTACATCCAAGCTCCACCAATTACGTGCGTACCTACACGTTACTGCAAAATCACGTTCATATTCACGTTTTCTGCCGATTTTACAAAACATCATTATATGTGAAGAAGTTTCTATACTATGCATTAATTTTTTGTTCGATAAACAGCTATATTCGCTCTTACACAAGCATTACGATTCAAGATCCTTGGTGTTTGCCTAGGCACCTTTTACTTCAGTTAACTATAATAGCGCTCTCCACATAAATCCTAAAAATCGGCGTTTTAAAAATCTTCGAGGACCAACTAGACCTACCTACCTTCCTTGAAACTAAAAGCGCTGCAAAAGTCCTTGTCACATGGGATTATTATTCTCGACTGAATACGGCACCTCCTTGAAGAGACCCAAAAAGTTATATTCGACGGTTTTAAACTCAAATATTAGGTTGCTGTTTCTGACATATTATTTTCTATCTGTGAAACTGTCATTGAATTGTCTTGGTTCACCTGTTAATACTACCTCCTGTGTTATTATACACATTTCTGGTGATCACAGCATTATTCACTCATTGGTCAAAATCAACTTCATATTTGATTTGATTTGCTTTTTTCGGAAACTGTTCTGTTCTCTCTAAGTTCTTATCGGAAGTTTAGCGCTGATTCCGAATATATATCCTTCCTATATCCAGAATTCGTCTTTTTTTTCTTTTTTTCTTTGCAAAGTAGGTACTATCAAAAAACACATTTTTGACTATTTTCGATATGGAGCACTTACCTGCTGCCTAAAAGAAATTTTGTCCGATAGAAAAGTTGTTGGGAATTGAATTCTGCGTCGAATCCCACCATTCTCAGCTCTTCGGATACGTTGTGACATCTGTTTAGCAGCTCAGATTCACCTCAGGAGGGCAAAACAAAATGAAGTCTTCATTATTCAATGTTTTTTAATCAACCTCTCTTCGGTAGGTACATCAAGATCTACTTAAGAGTTACGGAAACATTAGGTAGGTAACAATGACAGTTCCTTCGTATCTTCGCTAGTGGCAGGCTCTTCTTTTTAGGAACCTTCATTTTTACTAGTGTAACCTCTTAATACCGATGTAAACTGATGAGAGGTGTCTCTCGAACTCCCACTTGACTGTAGAAAACAAACGATATCCCCAAAGATCCATTAGCAGAACACATTGGACAGAGTTCTCAAACTGTACCCGTTCGTGCACGCCACTAAAACAAGGGTTGCAGCCGAAATTGTCGGAAGGGTTTTTTTTTTTTTTTTTCAGGAAAGTTACTTCATACTTGTACCTATAATTTAAAATTAGAGTGAGACCGGAGGCAGATGATGCTTTTTTTTAATGCCAAGTACAAGTCAGATATTTGCGAAAATTGTGTATTTCTGATCAAAATATTTCTCATCATACTTCATCAGCCTGAACGCTCTACTCATTTTTGGGTGTTTCCACCACGCAAATGGCAGAATAAAACCAAAAAAAAAAAAAATCGGAACTGAATGTGGACGGAAGTTGTGAAAACTGCCCATAGTTTTAGTCCACAGCTTTGAACAATAAACTCTAGTTTAAACAAATTTCCAGTCGATAAACTGCTATTATGTTTAGATTCTACGAATAATTTACTATAAGAAACGGCTATTAAATCTCTCTTTCCGAAAATTGAATTATTTCCGCCCTTGTACCACTCTACGGCGTATGGCATATTCTATTAGTGGGTGTACGGCGTTCGGACATCGCATCTTTGGAATCTACACACCTTGAAACGTTGAAGAAAAAATTTGGAGGGCGTTTTCAGCAACAAAAATTTCGAACCGAATACATGCATAATGTAGGTGTATTATTTGGAGAATAATGAACCAAAAAACGCTGCAAATCCCTGCACAACGGTTTATTATTTTGTATAGAATACCCTTCTGTTACAGATCACAGCTCTATGTATAGATAATCCGTCTATATAATATGATATGTACTATTCTATACATATTATGTAGATCGCAGACCCTCCGTAGGTTAGTACCTAACCCCGTAGGTACTCTTTACTAGGTACCTACCTAAATCACGAGTTAAATGTTGCTAAAATAATTCTGCCGATGACAAACAGTACCTAACAAAAAGAAACACACATAATGAAGTTCTGAAAAGAAATTGTTGATGAGGAGTGAAAAACGCTGCAAATCCCTGCACAACGGTTTATTATTTTGTATAGAATACCCTTGTGTTACAGATCACAGCTCTATGTATAGATAACCCGTCTATATAATATGATATGTACTATTCTATACATATTATGTAGATCGCAGACCCTCCGTAGGTTAGTACCTAACCCCGTACTCGTTACTAGGTACCTACCTAAATCACGAGTTAAATGTTGCTAAAATAGTTCTGCCGATGACAAACAGTACCTAACAAAAAGAAACACACATAATGAAGTTCTGAAAAGAAATTGTTGATGAGGAGTGAAAAAAGTTGCAAAAGTACCTACCAACAAACTCCAGCCCCTTCTACGTAGATGGTATAATGAACCGTTGTGTAATAATTTACCGTTGAGTAATGATTTACCGTAGTAATAATTTACCCATCAATAATACTTCAACGTTTGTTCAAGTTTCACTACCTACCAACAAACTCCAAAAGAGCCATCATTTTTCAAATTAAATAATATCACAGAACAACCAACTCGACGTCATACTCCGCCAATATAATCAGGTGATCCCTACCAATGATTTTATCTCCGCCAAATTTCCTATTGTGGGCGCGTCTCTGGTTACGAGATTTGGTTTGAATTGTATACAATTTCATTCACACTGGAGTCGAAAATGCCTGTCGGTGCAAACTTCGGGGCCTTACTGTGAACGAAGGGCTGGACGTACGATGCTCCGGATGGTCTTAAAAAACTCGCAAGTTCAAGAACTATTTAAAACCGTTAAAATATTTACGTAAAAAAATTGTATAGGCGTTTTGAAAATTTCAACCCCTATTTTGAACCCCTTAGAGATGACTCACAGTAACGTCGAGCTTCGAGGACCAACTAGACGCCGAACGGAACCTATAACCCGAATTTCATCAATTTTTTTTCATGGTAACTAAGAAAAGTGGCCCGTACGGCGTACGGCGTACGGCGGACAGACAGAAATATTTTTATTGCAGTTTTGGATTCTACATACCTTGAAACGTAAACCATCAAATTTTGAGGGGGGGTAAGAATTTTTTTTTTCATGCTCGATCCCAATGGTTCATTATTGAAAATAATAAACCAAAAAGTTGCAAAAGTACCTACCAACAAACTCCAGCCCCTTCTACGTAGATGGTATGATGAACCGTTGTGTAATAATTTACCGTTGAGTAATGATTTACCGTAGTAATAATTTACCCATCAATAATACTTCAACGTTAGTTCAAGTTTCACTACCTACCAACAAACTCCAAAAGAGCCATCATTTTTCAAATGAAATAATATCACAGAACAACCAACTCGACTTCATACTCCGCCAATATAATCAGGTGATCCCTAGCAATGATTTTATCTCCGCCAAATTTCCTATTGTGGGCGCGTCTCTGGTCACGAGATTTGGTTTGAATTGTATACAATTTCATTCACACTGGAGTCGAAAATGCCTGTCGGTGCAAACTTCGGGGCCTTACTGTGAACGTACGGCTGGACGTACGATGCTCCGGATGGTCTTAAAAAACTCGCAAGTTCAAGAACTATTTAAAACCGTAAAAATATTCACGTAAAAAAATGGTATAGGCGTTTTGAAAATTTCAACCCCTATTTTGAACCCCTTAGAGATGACTCACAGTAACGTCGAGCTTCGAGGACCAACTAGACCCCGAACGGAACCTATAACCCGAATTTCATCAATTTTGTTTCATGGTAACTAAGAAAAGTGGCCCGTACGGCGTACGGCGGACAGACAGAAATATTTTTATTGCAGTTTTGGATTCTACATACCTTGAAACGTAAACCATCAAATTTTGAGGGGGGGTAAAAATTTTTTTTTTCGTGCTCGATTCCAATGGTTCATTATTGAAAATAATAAACCAAAAGCAAATGTTGCCCCCCCGGGGGGAGGGGGTCCATGTTCTATTGCAAACGTTTATCCAAAATAAACCAAAATGATTGAAACGAATTGCAAACCCTGTACTTTGCAGGGGCCCTTCGAACGGATCCCTCCTTTTGAATGAACCGGAAAAAGGAAGCATCGGAGAACCAGAGTGAACTCGAAGGCAATCAGAGTGGAACGTTGGTGGGGGTCGACCTGAAGGGGGTTCCGAGGGTGCTTCTGTCACGTCCATCAATTAGGTCTCCCTCTCCGAAAAGGCTTTCAGAAAATAGGCGGAGACCGGCGGGCTCGGCCTGGTTTTCCCTTCTTCAACTTTCAAACCAAATGTGAAGAGTTTATGTACAGTGAGAAACCGAACCAAGTCTCACCGGCTTTGTATTTACACAGCGCTGAAATGCGGACAACAACAAAACACGCCACAGACGGTTTTTGTGGCTTCTGACACTTCTACCTGTGCGCTCAAACGCTCCTGGTTGGTTGGTTGGTTACATGTCCTATGCCAACAGCCCCCCATAAACACGTGCCACCCTCACTTCCCATCATCACCGTCATTGTCATACACAGAACTCATTAGTTATGTATTTAAAAAAATAATAAATCGTTTATATACACATTTTGCATAATACAGATAGATTCACAGGTAAAATACACTGCCAAGGTGATGGCAAAGGAGCTTCCTCGTCACAATCAGAGTGACCCATTATAAAATAGAACAGACTCGGAAGCAAAATAACATAACATTACATTACATTACATAACATTACATAACGTGAAATATACATATTACATAACATTACATTACATAACATTACATGAAATATACATATTACATAACATTACGTCCATTATACATCATTGCGAAAGTTATGCGTGTTTGAAGAATTTCACGTTAGCGCATGCGCAGGGCGAACCGCTGGCTCTATCATGTTGAAATTTATATGGGACCTCAATGGGCCCTACCCGCTTAATCCCTGAGAATTACATTGAAATTGGGTGAAATCTTTGGTTACTACGGCTGTAACAAGGAAATTGAATCTATTTCACGCCAGCGCATGCGCAGAGCGCAACGAGGGTCCGATCATGCTGAAATTCATACTGGAACTCACTAGGCCTTGTCCAAACATCCCTTGAAAATTTGAGCGAAATTGAATCAAAATTGTGAAAGTTATGCGTGTTTGTTGAATTTAACGTTAGCGCATGCGCAGGGCGTACCGCTGGATCAATCATGTTGAAATTTTTATGGGACCTCAAGGGGCCTTATCCGCACCATCCCTCAAAATTTGAGCTGAATCAATTCAAAATCGTGGAAGTTATGGCTGTAACAAGGAAATGCGGACAGACTCACAGACCGACAGACACGGAACCAAATTTGTTCAGTAGGCTTTGAAACGCAAAATGCAAGTGGAAATTTTGATTTCTGAAGACAAAAATTTTTGGCTCACGAAAGTGAACACAAGGCTTCCGCTGCTTCGCAGACTCGGAAGCAATATGAATGCAACGTTCATCTGTTTATTACCTGACCCTAATGTCAGTGACCTGTCCAGGCTCCTCTCTCCCAGCTCAGCTTGTATATGCGTTCGTTCGGTAATATATTGTAGTTTATAATAATTCTTATACATTATATCTACTTCTTAAATATCCTAATGTTAACAAACTTGATGTCTAATGATTACTAATGATGATTACAAGTCTAATATATTGTAGTTTATGATTCTTATACATTATATCTACTTCTTAAATATCTTAATTTTAACACAATTTTACTAATGATGATTACTAGTCTAATGACATTATGGTAGTACATGTCTGTTATTCAGAATTTTAAATCTAGGGATGGTGGATTTTTGGAGGGTCATTATGAAAGCACATTTCTGTTATTCAAAATTTAAATTTAAGGATGATGGATTTTGCATTTGTTTGATTCATCAAGTGTTGAAATGTTAGTTTTTGTAATACGGCTGCAGAGTTGTTTTAATTGCTGATGGTAGATTTTCGAAAACCGAGGGTGCTAGCCAAGGCCTAGTGTAGAAATTGCTTGGGCGTGCTGTTAACAAAATACTTTCTACGTTCAACCTGTTAGGTCTCATATCACTTCTTTTCTTGAACAAGCCGAGGGGTTTATGCACATATAAAGCCAATCTGTAAGCATTCGTCATTCTTGGAGAAAGCACTTATAAATACTCGTAAAGGTTCACTGTTCGGGTGCGCCTATGTGATTTCGTGGCTATACCTAAGACGGTATATAGACGACAGAATATATATTATGTACCCCTATAAAGAGGCACAAGCAAAAGAGAAAGGCGGAATCGTTACAGCAGATGTGATGGAATACTTGGGCAGATAATAAACTTTCTTCAGCAAAAAGATAATATCATTTACTCGTAACCTGGAAGAAGGAGAACGCGTGACCGCTCCATCATTTCAAACCATCTCCACGACCTTCTTGAACTTAGGGTAGCGGGCGGACCACCAGAGTGCGGTAATCGGTGTTATGAGACGAGGCAGTTTGCCATTTTAATAGGTACCTAACTACTTGAAATAAATTATAAGACCGCCTCGAGCGACTTGCGGATCCTATGCAAGTCACGTCACTCGCGAGTGAAATGGCAGAGGGCTCGTGGTAAGATAACGTGGGATATTACCGAGGAACTTCGTGTACTTGTAGTTGAATAAATATAAACTCTTAGCTGTCTTGTAGAAACCATTAAAACGCTGCTTCAGGCTGACGTTTTGTGCACTTTATTGAAATTCAGGGCTACGGAAAAAATACAGAAACATTGAGGGGCGAGCTAAAAACTGCAAGTTACGCAGTATCACCATTTATATGGACGAATGTTCGAAGTAATGTTTCCAGATAAACTGCCCTTCAGCCTACTTGGTCGTTAGCGGAGAGTTCTACAGTTTAATCATTGGACGTACTCAACTTTATTAAAACAGTTTGTGCTCCCTGCACCTGGTGGTATTGCTATGAGTTGGAATTTTATGCAGTTCTAGTCCTTTTGTGGAAATACGAGTGAATTCCTAAGCTTCTAAATTATCGCCAACCCCTGGTTTTGTTGGTTCACGGTATATGCTCCAAACGGTGAGCAATTATCAAGTGAAATAACATAATAATTTAATTCAGCAATTTATTGCCCTTTAAACGTTTATTCAAATAATATTTTATCGTTCATAGTCACCAACCATCTCTATTTTGGTTGATTTTCGGATTTCTTTTTAAATTTTGAAGTAAGTGATTCTCCGTTTTTTTTTTTTCTTAATGTGGAAATCCATCCTGTACCACTTAGGAGATTCAATAGTAGCTTTTTGGGCCCACATTTTGTATTTCAACGTCTCATCTTCGAACTAATGGTTTTGGTTTATTATTTTCAATAATGAACCTTCGGAATCCAGCATGAACAAACATAATTTTAACCCCCCCTCAAAATTTGGTAGTTTACGTTTCAAGGAATGTGGAATCCGAAAATGCAATAAAAAATTTCTGTCTGTCCGCCGTACGTTTTACTTCGCACTTTCCTTCGTTGCCATGAACCAAAATTGATCAAATTTGGTTTGTAGGTCCCAATTGGGGGTCTAGTTGGTCCGCGAAGCACGGCGATAATGTCAGTCATCTCTAAGGGGTGAAAGATAGGGGTTGAAATCTCCAGGACGCCATAGCTCGAAAACTTTCGATAGAACGGTATGGTTTTTTTACGTTTTTAAATTGATCTTGAATTAAAGCTTTTTTGATACCACCCGGAGCATTGTATGACCAGTCGTTCGTTTGCACCGACAAGCTTCGTCAATATGATCGTGAATCATGCGGTATAAATCCGGCCCAGATATCATCGCTAGGAGCATCTGAATATAATCACGGATGGCTGTATGAAGTCATCTTGGTTGTTCTGTGATATTGTTTTATTTGAAAAATGATGGCTCTTGGATTTCGTTGACGGGTACTTTTTGCAACTTGAACAAACGTAAAAGTATTATTGGGTAAATTATTACACAACGGTTTATTATACTATCTACGTAGAAGGGGCACCTGTACAGGTAAATTATTACGCAACGGTTTATCATTCGCCTTATGCTGCATTAATAACTACAGATAATTAATGATTGAATTATTGAATCCCGCAGATTTGTATGAAACTTCAATTCCGGGGCCGGCTCCAATGCTCGATTTAGGGCTTTGCTGGGGGAGATCAAGGGTATTGACCACAGAGAACGGTGATCTACGAAGAAGGGGCATCTGTACAGGTAAATAATAAACCTTTATGTAATAATTTGCAGCGTTTTTTACAAAGATTTAGGCAAAATTTAGAATTTTTAACCTCATAGCTAAAATACTAGCAGTACCACAGTGTTCGAGCCTTATCTGTACCATTGCTATTCCTAGCCGTTTTTACTAACTTCCTGATCCAAAAAAACTGTGAATTGATCCACAATTTGTATTCCAAATTCTTATAGTCATCTTTCATTCGTCAAACCTTTAGGCAAAATTATTATTTCGGTTTATTATTTTCGGTAATGAACCTTTGGAATCGAGCATGAAAACAACATTTGTAGCCTCCCCTCAAAATTTGATGATTTGCCTTTCCTTACTTACCATGAACCAAAATATTAATGGAATTAGGTTTGTAGGTCCCATGTGAGACACGCGGAGCATTGTACGTCCAGCCTTCAGTCACAGTAAAGCCCTGATGTTTGAACCGAAGAACTTCGGCGTCATACGGTGTACAGAACTCCAGCCCAGATATCATTGGAAGTGTTGTATTGACCCTTACGCTAATAGGAATTCAGTGATCTGCGCAGATGCGGTGTCTGTAGAGGAAAATAATAAACCGTTGTGAAATAATTTGCAGCGTTTTTAATCTCTTACCCAAGTTATGGTAACAACATAGATACGCTCTCCGTAGGGTGGGTGCGTAATACGATGTTCTCGGTACTGTGCGTTATATATGAAGTCATTGTCAACTCATTTGATTAACGATGAGAATCAACTTCAAGTGGCCATGAATGGCGACTTCCCGAACGTTCACTCCCGCACGTGATTTGTTTCATTCATTCAGCAATTATCGGTGGCTGAGATCGGTATGCGAACTCTGGAGGATCTTCAGATGATCTTCTTTATTTTTGTTTTCATTCCGTCTCGCGATGGCGTGACTGCCGTCACTTCAAGATGAAAGTATACGTTATTGTGTGTGAATAGCCGTTCGTTCGTTCACAATCGCATATCAAACTCGGAGTTGCCACGACTTGTCAGAATCACGCAACGTTTGTCGTACAACTTGTTGTATCTCGTAATCTGCATGGGAAACCTTTGATATCTCGGACGAAAATAGTGTAGCAAACGATGATTTACCTAAAGCATCCTTTATTATCTATATTTTTCTCAATTACCTGTCGAGCAAATCAACTGCCTCTGAACACTCCATACCACTTGTTGCCATCCATATAATTTATGCAACTCTCTACGATACACAACTAAAAGAAGGTTCCTGCCTACCAAATACATCGCAAAATTAGATTCGGCATTCATCGAGAGGGAGATAGGCTACCTACTCACTCTGGCCAGTGAAAGTTTGTTGAAAATAGCCGAACTCGAAACAAAATTTGCAGAAATAACCCTGCACTTGTCAGCAGGCGCATCTATATAGTAGCCATATTTTTTCATATATGAAATGATTATTCAGAGTACCCTTACCTTACTGCTGCAGAATTCTTATGAAATTATAATAGTTGTCGCACAATCTTGAGGGGCGGATAACTAAACCAAAGTTATATTTAACCCTCTGTTTACTAGCTTAGGCGTTTTTCAACTGGAACGTTATCTGCCTTGCAAATCGATTCTTCAACATGATGACGGTATTGTGTGTAACCTACGTACCATTCAGTTTTGCTACTATTTCTAGTGATGCTTGAATAGTGTTGATGGAGAGGAGGATACGAATTTCATAAAGAACATTATTCGATAGCTATTATGGCGCAAACCAAACAATTTAATAGTCATGACAAAGCTGAATTGCTGAGATGTCAGTTCGAGATTCGAAGTGATCACATAAAACGTTTCAAATTATTACACAGCGGTTTATTATTTACTTGTATAGATGCTCCTGCGTGGATCACTGTTTTCTGTGGTCCCACCAGGAAAGCCCTAAATCGAGCACTGGAGCCCTGGAGTACTCGAGTACACATGGAGTGCTGGAATTAAATTTTCGTATAAACACGCGGGATTCAGTAATTCAGACATTAATTATTGGTAGTACTTCATGAAGCATACGATAAATAATAAACCGTTGTGTAATAATTTACCTGTTAGATGCCCCTTCTGCGTAGAATGTATAATAAACCGTTGTGTAAATAATTTACCCAATAATACTTCAACGTTTGTTCAAGTTGCAAAAGTACCCGTCAACGAAATCCAAAAGAGCCATCATTTTTCAAACGAAATAATGTCACATAACAACCAACTGGACTTCATACAGCCATCCGTGATGATAATCAGGTGCTCCCTAGCAATTATTATGTGGGGCGGATTTATACCGTTTGATTCACGATCGTGTTGACTAAGCTTTTCGGTGCAATGCTCCGGGTGGTATAAAAAAATTCCTTAGTTCAAGATCAGTTTAAAAACGTTAAATAAAACAAATTTAATTTCAAATTAATTTTGGTTGATGGTAACTAAGAAAAGTGCGAAGTACGGCGTACGGACAGAAATGTTTTCATTGCATTTTCGGATTCTACGTTCCTTGAAACGGAAACCATCAAATTTTGAGGGGGGTTAAACATGTGTTTTTCATGTTCGATTCCAAAGGTTCGTTATTGAAAATAATAAGCCAAAAGTGACAATACGTTGAGAACCAACCCCATAATCAAGTCTGAATTTTTCAGTAAATATGGCACCTATTCTCGTTACTGTACTAAGCTGTTTTTCGGCACTGGGTCTGCCCATCTCCGCTTCAGACTGTTGGTTGTGGGTTCGATTCCCAGCATGGTTCTTTGGTTTTACCTAAACTTACTTGCTCGGTTCAGATACACATTGGTGACAGCACCAACCGTGAGTTTTCCATGCGACTCGTCCTGAGTTTTACAGTCGTGAGGGATTTCATCTGTTTTCCTTCGACAATGAAATATCTCCGTAATTAGCCACAGGTTTCTTTCCGGAGACCTTTCTTTCTTGAGCCAGCAACGTAGAGTAGGTGGTCTATGAAGGAGGGGACTTGTAGAGAACTCCACTGAACTGCTTTCTCTCGTTGAATAGAAAGCATTCCCTTCTCGTTAAATATGCAAAAGGGGAGCAGCGGAGCGCATCCGGTGAATTGCTGGTCGTGTCGGGAGTGAAGAGGTTGGATCGATACACCTGAGAAGCTGTTCTTATTAAAACTTGATTGATAAACAAGGGCAATCGACAGTCAACAGATTAGTCTAATGAAGGCCATCTCAGATGATCGGATCTACATAACTTACTGAAAACCGTCCTTGTCACTTTATTAGCCGTCAGCTTTTCTTGTAGACGGTATACAATGTCTTCAGGAGGCCATTCTTGGTCTTATATACTGAAACTAAGAAAATTCGTTTCATACCAGACTAAACATTAGAGAACTAAGCGGTACTAAATCACTATTACTCCAGTGGGTCAGTTGATAAGATGCCTCTCGTATGTCCAGGAGAAACCATATCAAATAATACAAGTATTTTCTTTATTGGTGACGTAACTGTATTGCCATTTAAACAACTTTACAGTAAACCCATCGAGTTTAATAAAACATTTCATAACCCCAATAAAAACTGTGCCATAGTCGTATTTCTCTGTCACTGAAATTGCCACGTGTAAGTTTCTCTAACAGCTGGGTACTCCATTGTCTTATCCCAAGCCTGTTCCTATAATTCGTACTCCTACCTTTCGAAATCCACCCATTCTTTTCCAGTAAAAATTTCAATATTCTTATCAACCTCCTTCTTCCTAATCCAAAAGTTCGACCGAGCTTGATTTTTTTTACAAACTGAATCTTGAACAAGTAGGATAATGCATAAAAAACTAAGTATGTACCTGAGACTTTACATGGGAACTAGTTTCTATTATAATTAAAGGTAGCATGGAATGTTGAATAAGTTGACAATTTGCGAATCCCCGTAGTAAGTCTCCATAAATTCTGTTGACTTGTTATACCTTTTTGTTGTTCAGCCTTGACATTCCTATGATTAGTTAGGCCCTTTCTTTCAAAGTGAAATATGTCTGTTAACTTTCCTGTAAAAATCATAAAGCAAAGAAAAAGTGGTAAAAAATGTACCTGCTCTGTTCATCAAATCTTATCTCATTATTTCATACTTTCGGAAAACATTGTCTAAACAAATTTTCATGGAAACCAGTATTATTAGCGTATTATTACTGTGACTGGTTATTGCCAACTGTTGTTACTATTATTATTACTATTTATTGCCTATTATTATTACTATTTATTGCCAACTACGGAGTGTTATTACCAGTATACCTATCCTTAGTAGGTTATTGTTATTGCGAAATGGGATTTACATTTTAGTCATAAAAATGTCGACTCAATTTATTATACACAAATTTTCTGCACAGAAATTACAAAAGTAATAATTATCAAGTAGTAATATACATAAACTTTGAAGAATAATACGTTATTTTTATGTGGTACGCCAAAATAGTAACTATCGTACATTGTGTTCATTCACTCACGTACTTGAATATCACTTGATAAGTCATAGTTAAAAATATGGTTTCAGTCGTTATCGGTGCTAGTAGGAAGACGGAAGGCTTCCATTCCCGGTTTGGTGGCAAAATAGTTAATGACACTTTCATAGAAATGCTTTTCCTCCTGCATGCGCTCCAACAAGTCTTTTTCCATCCACATGAACGCATCGACGGCTTTGAGATTGCGAACATTGCACCTGAAGTATTTAACCATTCGTCCACAAGTTGATGTCTTTTCGATGTAAGGCGAAGCCACCGGAATCGTGAGGAGGAGCCTCAGAAGGCGGTGCATCTCAGCCATGGTGGTGTTCATTTCGTAGTCGCACATGTCCCTGATCAGTTCGCTAATTGTGGTCACTGGTTTGAAGGATTTGTGGCCGAAGTGGAAGTCCAGTTGGGCCTTCAGTTTGGTGACGTTGAATAGCGGGGCTTTGAAACTCGTTGTGGTCAAGTGAGATAAAATGGTGTCCGCTGTTCCACTTGAAGATTTATTCACTAAGCTCCCCACTATTTTACTGTCGAACAACTTGAGATCCTGAACGTTTTCTAACCTGATCGAAATGAAATTGATCACAGACGCCAATAGATAGTTGTACAGTCCCTTATTTGATGCTATCAACGATTCTACTTGTGCTGCGATTGAATCATTTCCTTTCAGCGAGTTGCTGCAAGCGATTCGGCAAACTTTATCTAAACTACTTCCCATCAGTTGCAGCCTTTTCGTTGCCAATTTGAGGCTATCTAACCATTCGTCAGTATTAAATTCACGTTGTAACCTCGCTGATAGGTCATCAACTATTTTGAAAACATCCGATAGAAACACGATGAAGAATCTGTTTTGAAGATCTGCCAAGAAGCCTAGGTAATTCGGAGCCTGGACTACGTGTTCGATGTCCCACTCGTTAGGGTTCTTGTTGATGTTTTCAAACAGCTTTATCATAGCTGGATAGTGTTTGCGAATAGTAGTGATGAACCCGACAGCGAAATCCCATACACCACTGTTTTTGTCTTCCGCATCGATGAGTGCATTAATTGCGGCTGGAGTGCGGTTAAAGAACCGTAAAAGAGGTACAAGATGCTGGAAAAAGTGGCGGCATTCCTTTGAATGTGAGAGAGCTTGTTGAATCAAAAATTTCAAGTCCTGATTGCCACTGTGGAAAAATACCGCCGATGGGCAGACGCCACTTATTGCCGTGTTGAATTTCTTAACTTCCTGCGGCTCAATTACTGCACCGTCATAGGTTATACCAACCACCCTTGATTCGCAACCCAATTCATTTACCACAGACGTTATCCATCGGCTCATATTTTCCGATGTCCTACTGTATCCAATGTCTATAAATTTGATGAATCGTTCGCGAACATCACCTTTAACTTCGACATAGCGAATGAAAACAGAAACGTACGATTTGTTGACCAATCCTTTGACATCATCAAGCATAATTGAGACGAAGGGCGCGTTTTGAATTTCATTTTTGATTTCTTTCGTGACAACGTGGGCTATAGCTGACAAAATTCCTTCAGCGTAGTTATTCACTAGGTACGTCGCTGCATCGTGCCCAGTAGCGCTGGTTGTCTCTTGAAGAAAGCTATCGAGGGTCGGGTTGTAAGAAGCCATAAGTTTCAAGAGTTCTGCATAATCTTCTCCCGGTGTATTCGAGTTCTTCATCGTTGTTTTCGTGATACACACGACATCTATTAGGTGTTTGAGGAACTCCCGTTTCTTTTTTATGGCTTCTAGGTTCTGCTCATCAGCACCGTTTTTCGTTCTGTTTCTGATGTCATGTTCAAGAATCTTGAGACAAAGCGATGACTCGAGATGCGAACTGAGAATTTCGTGTTCGTCGAAAACAGTCGACGACAAGGTTTCGCGACATCCCAAACAAGCACTGTCAGTATTGTACAGCAAACAAGGCCAGCAGTACAACTTCTTCTTTTCCCACGATCCAGTTAACCAAAGGTATTGAGCGTACAAGTGATCCGTGATGTAGGTTTCTAAATGGGACGCGGCTTCAGTCCCAAACACGTATTTCATACTTGGGCATCGCCTCCCTTGTTTGATAATGTCATCTTGTTCCCCTTCATTCCACATTCCACGCACGAAGTTACGGTTAAGAAGCATTCTAATCAAACACGGTTTCTGATGATCGTTATTCGGCTCCATGCCCATTGATGCAGAAGAGTCGACTTCCTCAGTAATGGAGTTTGTAGCACTTCCGGAAGACACATTATTCTTCGAGGTAGAGCTCGAACTCGATGGACCCCTGTTGGTTGAAGCAGTGGATTTGTGATACTCTGTTTGCCGTCGAATCCACTCTTTTTTACGGTTTACAGCGTTGATGTGATCTCTCGAGAGCCCATGTTTTTTCACGGCAAATGCAATTTCCCGTAATCCGTGTTGCTCATCTAGTTTCCAGTGCGATGTAAGCGTAAACGAGCCGAAGAGGAGACAGTGCCAGCAGTACAGTTTCTTCTGCTCATCACATCCTACCAACCATTTGTACATCTGGAACTGTGCCAACCTGTGCTCATTAAGCTTGAATCCAAAAAAGCCCTGGAAATCCACCGGAACTTTCCCATCGAGCAGTATTTGTATCCTATCTTCGTCTGACCACCATGCATCACTTATGAATTTCTTTCTACTCAATTTGTCGATCAAGCAACAAGATTCTGGAAGGCGGACGATTGTAGATTGGTGGTTTGGAGGTTTTCGTTGTGGTTTCTGCAAGGGTGTACGGGGTTTTGGTACTATGAGACCAGGTTGTGAGACCTCTTGGGAAGACTTCGACTGCTGTGAAGACGAAATGGAGGTAGAGGATATGGTATGTGGCACATCAGACGCAACCGGATCGTCTTCTACAGGTATTGTGAGGGGATTCGTACTAAAACTGGTTTCGATATCACGAAATGGTGAAGTGGCTGAGGTTTTTTGTGTTTCAACTGGCTTTTCCCGTCTGCATGAGCCATTTGTGTTCGAAAAAATCCCTTGAACTGTTGGTCGTGTCATATTGTCCAAATCTGGTAGACTTGGGAATCCGAACCCCCTAAATTCGTCATCGCCTGATCCTTCCGTTTTGTCCTTGCATTGTGGTTCCGAATCAAGTTGTGGAATTTCCTCCTTGAAGTCGTGTTCGCACGTGGACACCTTTTCCATGACATCTCTCGCGAGCGAGTTTAGCTCTTCGTCTTCAAAATCCATTTTGAAGTTGTATAGCTCCTCATCAGCTTCCATTTTGACGTTGTGTAGCTCCTCATCAGCTTCGTTTTTGACGGTGATGAACTGCTTAGCCACTTCATCATTGAGACAATCGTGGGACCCGTCGTCGTATTCATCTTTTACTTCAAACTCGCCAGACCAGCATTTGGAATCGTCTCGATCCAGTTTGACTCGGGGATTTATGTTCAGTTGATCCACGTCGTCAATGTCAACGTAGATAACACCCCCGTCTGGAAGCGTTATTGGGCTCCCTTTATGAGACATATTCCGTTGATTCACTTACAGATATCGCTCACAAGCACAAGAAACCCGAGGTGGACCGTTACAACGCGTTTTTACCGCGAATCAACGCACTGTTTCACGTGTAAAACCGAATGCTAATAAGTAATAAATAAAATAATTATCGGCGTTTGTTATGGCTCAGTACTCTTAACGGCTGAGGCCGAACTTAGACTGAAAGGTGTTGGGCGGACTCGGCCCTCGTGCATCGACGGGGAATCAGGTTGACCAACTGATGCACCCTTAAATAATGTCCTCGCCAAGTTCCCATCTCTTCCGATGAGGGACAAGAATCATGTTGATAATAAACTAAAGGAATATTATTCATGACCCATCATCCTCAGGCCTCCATTAACCTCATAATGTTCGTTATCGTAAGATCTCATCATCTGTTTATACCATCTATTTATATGTACCTATTTATACCATTTCAAGGCACTGATACCGTGTTTATTGAAAATTTCCTGAAGAATTCCTGTGTCAATTCCACTTTTCAGACTTACCCGTTATGTAATGGAAAATCTCTGTTGCTTCATTTGTCTTCAGTTTATTTTCTTCACTTTCCCAATACGTGTCTCGTCTGTTGTTTCATTTCTCTTCAGTTTATTTTATTCACTTTCCCAATACGTGTGTCGCATCGTCCTTTGCTTTCCGACATTAAAAACGAAATTTGGCCAGTAGAATTAACTAAACCCTCAACGAAATTTGGCTTGTCGAATTAAATAAACCCTCAACTTTCGTATTGTATCTAGATTGATAACTCTTCTTCACTTCCATGTGATGATGACTAAATGTACCTGCTGCCTTATTATCTGTTTATCAATCTAAACTTCATTCATTAACGAAGTCTTTCCAGGTCGAGGTTTGTTGGAAAACATAATTTTCCCTTGGTTAATTTGTATCAGAAAACTCTAATAGACTTTATTGACATGTTACACTTATTTACATTAAATAGATTTATGTAATTCTCTATTCAGATGCTCTCAAACCTGTCATTCCGTTATTTATTTTCTCAATATATATTAATATAACATTACATCCATGTCTGTTTTAGTTCTCTCGAAGGTGCCTTTCATGTGATATCATGGACCAATGGGTTATGTTTGATGCAATTATTTCAGCTCCTCTCGTCAGCACGAGTCTCACTAAAAGAGGAGAGTAGCATTGTAGATAATGTCCATTTGATTCTGTAATGTTTCTTTAACAAATAAATGCACTGAAAAAAAAATTAGGCCTCATGGGCCCTTGAAATGTGTACGCATCACATAAATTACCTGATTAAAAAGGCTGCTCGTCTTAAAAACTAGGTAAATAAATATAACTGAAGGTAAAACAAAGGAAGGAAAAACTTGAAAGAGTTCTGATATGGATTTTATATTTAGTAGGTAAGAAGTACCTAAACCACCGAGGCCTGATTGGGAATTTTTATTACATGACTGTACTAGCGTTGAGACAAATGGTCAAATAGTTTCAGCTAAGATATTAAGTACATTCCTGCATACAGATCAGACATATTTTTTACCACTCTGAATGCACCTTGAGTTTTGTGTAACTGTCTTTCGGTACGAAGAACTGATTTGGTACTAGTGTCATATGCTACCTACCGTCACTTCCATCGTGTCGTATGCTACCTACCAAAAATCCCGCTACCTACGAGTCCCATTCGACCGTGTCATATGCTACCTACAAACTGAAATCGTTAAAACACACAATTGTGGAATCTTACCTTAAATTAGATTCTCTTCATTAGAAGATCGTTGTACTTGCGCTTCCCTTGAAATAAAGACTCATCGATTTGTAGTTCTTGACCAGGCCCTCCCATTTTACCGCGCTTTTTGGACATATCCACACAGACGTCACGGCATAAATTGTACCAATCAACAACTGTATGGTTACCTCTCTCTGTCCATTTGCAAACATCAGCTACAGGGACTAAATGTGCCCAAAACCAAACGAGCTCAACAATTTCATATAGTGACAACCCACTGTTGCACCGGCCGTTTATGTCATGATAGGTAAAAAATTTGTTGGTTCGGCGTATTGAATAATACGTTTGGCATCCCTTGTTTTTACACCTTAAGAAAACAGTTTTTATTATTTGACCTTCACTGTTTCGTTTCCTAGAGTTTTTTGAATATTCTTTCAGTTCACCGTCACACACTATCCCATTCCTATCTTTTGTACATTTTTCCGGTAGTTTTGGCAGCACGCCTTTTCCCTTCAAAAACGACACACACGTCTCATCGTTGTAAATAATATGTCGATAGAGATGCCCGATATTCATTTCGCCGAACTGCACTGGCCACGACTCGATATCAAACTGATCCATACTGGTAACATGCCCTTCAAACTTGCGATTACAAACAAGAGGTGACGATAGTCCAACAGTCTCACAACTAACTTCAATCGTCTACACAACAACAACAAAAAACAACCTATCGCTCAACAGTGGAGAATGTGTAGGTTTGAAACCGCCGAGCGGTAGGTAGCATACGACACTAGTACCACTAATTTCTTATATACCTAATTGTGTGGTTAGTGAATGTATGATGTCGATTTGAGAGTCAATGGCTTCCTGAAAATCCTTCCTTTGTTGAGTGGAAAATTCACTGCTCCAGTATAAGCTGATCAGAAAATTGATTCGAAAACATATCCAGTACCTACCCATGATCGATTATTTTCCTGAAGAGTTTTTCAATATTCTGATCCTGTCCGGCGGATTTAAATCAAAGTCTTTTGCTCTTCCTATTGACTGCATTTTGCCATCGCATTTTATGCAATTAGGGGAATTCAGTTGTGTTGGTAGACCTAGTTGATGCTCGTTCATAGCGCTGCAGGTCATCACCCTCTAGTTTCCACCTTTTTAGAAATCCCCTAGAATTTAGAAAGGTCTCTTGCAGTTGAATAGCGTCTACCAAGAGTCGGGAGAGGTTATTCTATTCATTGACAAAATAATCCCTCAGTACAAGGGGTCATTTTGACCCTCGTTTCAGTGGAGTCGGGCGCTTCGTGCAACCTTTCAATGACCAGGTACCTATTTCAGTTCATCCGAAACACCTTTGACTCCTTTGGGTGCTGCTAAGTGAAGTCTCATTCCTCTACCCTGGCGAGCTTTGAGAAATAGGGAGTTGCATGGTGTAAAAGTTCGTTTTGGTTGAGCATTAATATTGACTAAAAGTCAACAGATTATCATTATCTTTATTATTGTCATTTATGAAAATGTTATTTAAATAAAGGGATCAATAAGAGCCAGGAAATTATAATTCCACATTAACTTTGTCCCTCTCGAGTTGAGTGTTTGACAGTATTAGGGTGCCCAGTAATTTTAAATTTGGGAAATTATCATCTATTATCATTTCGAAGTCGAATTGAGGTTTTCTATTTCAAATTACTGTTCTCCAAAAATTGATTTTAAGAGTTCCGTCAATTTGAAAGTCTCAGTGCTCCTTCACTATCTTTATTCCTTTGTCGCGGAGGCTTTTTCTAGTTTCCGGCTTTTGGGCTCACAAATTTACAAAAACGTATGTTTTTAATAGCTGGGAAGCCTGAGCCTCATTCAAAATTTGTTCCGGACTCGTCGGTCCTTTTGCTCCAAATTCCTAGGTAAGTACGTCACTTATGTTCCTGCGTATGGTAATTTACAGTACCAAACACGAATAGGAATTATTCCATTTATTCAGCAAATTTTCGTTGAAAGTGTGGATGGCCGCAACACGTTATGGGGAATGGGACCAAAGAAACAGCATGTTAGGGGGAATGTTGCAACGCTTTAGGGGGAATGATGTTGAACTAAAACGACACATTAGGGGAGCCGAGCAAATTTGCCCTCCCTTTACGGCTGGCTGCGAGGGAAGCGGAGGTGTGGTTAAAAATAGGACATTTCGTCCGTATTTTACGCGACGTAGGAAATTCAATTTTACGTCGTCCGCAGTTTACACTGCAGGGGCTACTTTTTGCCCTAATTTCACAGTATATGTGAGGGCATCCTTGTTTTGTTTATATGTCTCCCAAATCTCCAGATCAGAGATGTTCCCTGCGTTCTCTCCTTATGGGATTAATTGGGCCAGCTATCAAACTTTGGATCTTCAACACTTTCTCGGCCTGAATTTTCTCTAACACTTTCAAACCACATTAATGTTTGGTCGCTTGAAATAAAATTGGCTATGGCTTGAAATAAATTTGATATTTGAAATTAAAATCGTTTAGTTTGACTTTTATAGAAAAAACGCTGATTTCGACCCTTTGTTAGAAATGAAAAATCATGAATTTGAAGTGGAAACCTGAAATTTGGTTTAGATAGCCTTGAATTTGATTTTGAAATGCTATGTCAACACATTCGGAACCAACACCACAATTGAAAGCACTGACTTAGTCGACCAATATCTTGGTTCCCAATTTTCTCCCCAATAGCTGTTACCTTCCTGCCATTTTCGTGAGAAGTTTCTAGGTATTGGTGTATTCTGTACCTAAATATTGGTGTTTGTCGTCGGAGATTTCCTAAAATATTCCATCTGTAGTTCTTTAGTCTGCTATGATCACTACTTGGGTTGATAGTTTTCTACTGCATGCATGCTATTGACATGCCTCGTGTTAATCTTCCGAACTGTTAATTATTGTTGTAAAATTGAGGGGACCTAGTTGTGATCCATTCGATTCCTTTCCCTCGTTTTGTCCCCTTTAATTGTTACATCGTAATAAAAGTGTGCAAATTCTCGTTTAAAGCTATCGAATACCGTAACGAGCACTTTCGTCTCAGCTTGCCGTGGGGAAGTACACTGCAATCATTCTGTGAAATTCAACTTGCAGCTCTCCATTTATTATAGCGTAATTTCAACTTCGTCGAAGCAAAATATTTTCAACACCTGTGCTACTGCGATAAACGCTTGTTTGCAGGAACATTGTTGGTATCAGCAGTCCCATTTACGATCGTTATGACCCGTAAAAATTGACGACTCTCTTTGAGTTGAAAAGTTTATCTCCCCTTCACTGCAACAAGTTTTGGAGAGCGGAGCTTATTCAATGCAACGAGTAAAAAACACGATGCGCCACATTTCTCTCCGCTTCTCTTCAGAAAAACGAGACGTATAAACTGGTTTTTTGTGCACAGTGGTGAATGGGATCCTTGAGGATCTAGGAAAAGTAGCCTCAAGCCTACGCCTCCGTTAAATGTCACTTGAAAAACCCATCCGGCCTTCAGCAATCCTGCAGCCAATATCTTCTTTCCTTCAGCGTTTATCGGCCATCAACGGGTAAGAACGTTGGAGATGAGGGGCACGAGCTGTAAACAAGGCTCTAATACTTTTTATCAACGTGCCCCCCCCCCCCCCCCCCTCTTAACCAACAGAATAAACGGTTGATTAAAACGTAAATCTTCAGTTTAGTGATGGCCGAAGGTTAGAGGGTTTTCCTCGATGCTTTCAAGGTATATTTTCCGGAAACTGTATGTTTTTATACGAGAATGCCAGACGTTTACTATGATCATCAAAGCACATGAACGTGGCTGCGTTGTCATTTTTCGAACGATGTTTCTGCTTTGAAACCCATTTCTTGATCATTTTTGGTATTGAAAAATATGTATGTGAAACCTTATTTCAATGTCAGTAGTGGATTTTTGGTTTCGGTTCAATCTAGAATTGACCTGTACGTATCCAGAATAATAAAATATTATATCAAGACTAAAACCTCTCTATTTATACGGAGGTGTAAACATCTGTAATTGTAACGATATTTAAATCTGTCAAAGATTGAACTCCACATCTGCGCATGTTCCGGCATGACGTAAGATCTGTATGGTTCTCACTTCTACGATATACCGAAATGGTTAGCTGAAAAGAGAACTGATAAGTTGTACCTAATGATGCACTTTAAATCTTCGTTTTGGTAGTCTGCCAAGTGCTTTAAAGGTTAAATCGCTAGGTAGGTATCAAGTTTTCATGATTACTCCCTTTAATTCTTGTTTTTTTATTTTGCTGTTCCAGGTGAGTGGACAAAAGGTTGGATCCCAAGAATATCGCTATCCTCTCAACAAACGGTGAGGAATAAATTATTGACGAAGTTAACTACTTAATACTCACTTACGGAGCATTAAGTAGTTGTTGAGGTTGATCGTATGGAATTAATTTTCTTTACTCACGTACGTGTACACTTTCACGGTTAATGGAAGTCCGCTCCTGTCGGTTGATCTGCGGAATCACTGATAATATTTTTATGTGACTTACATACATTTATAGCCTTTTACTGTCTGAAATCGAATTTAGTTTTCCTGCGAGATTTCGGGTATTTTAAAACACAAAACAAAGGTAACATTAACAATATTGGCTCGGTTTTGAGCCATAACAGGTTAGTTCCATATTTATTTTAATAATTATCCATCTGGTTGTGATCGAACAATCCTTTTCCGTTACCCTTTGGATTGGGTTAGGTAATGCAAATAAAAACTGGGTTAATTCAGCTCATTTCCTGATTTTTATTGGGAACAGCTCGGAAAAGTTTTACGAAATTACTATGATCGATAGTAATACGAGTAATTTCAATTGAATTTCATTAATAGGAAATGTCGTGGTTAATTTGGAGATCTACCAGATTAAAACGTTAAACTAAAACCCACCACTAACAGATCAAATTTCATGATAATTGTAAATATATCCTAAATGTATATTATACTATAAGTATTTTACATTCAAACCAATAATCTATATTTTCTAATGTTCTTATCCTTACATACTAAACTATCTACCTATTCTAGAAGTTAGAAAATTAAGATTCCAACTCTTATCTCCCGGTCTGGGCCACCTTGCCTGCACCTCAGTTTCCAGTCAGTCCCATCTCAGCTTTCACTGGATTTGTTACCTGTCTCTTTGTTCAGCTGAACAGGAAGTTCTGTGCCTACCTATAGTGCGGTAAAATCTAGTGGCCACTAGTGTAGTGGGTAATAATTAAACCAGGACTCCACCTGACCAGCCCTCAGTTCATTTGGGTAAAGACTGTATTGGAGTTTGTAACTACATACTTTCTAGCAACCAACATTGGTGAGTCATTATACTCAATCCGCATGTTCCTCCCTTCAATTATTTAAATTCGACACTGACTTCACCACTTCAGTCTACATATCATGTCAGCACCTACATGATTACCTACACAGACTTTCAGTTAGACTTTCATGCCATAGATCTTTAGTATTATTATTCGTTGATAGGTAGGAAATATAATGTACAGTTAATAAACCTATTTGGGTTGTTGATGTTAGAAAATTGGTGCTTTGTACAACAAACAAGTATCGTACACTATACTCTTATTATTCTTCATAAACAGTTGATTAATTTTTAATGCTGCAATTTAAATTATTTCTACATTGGCTTGGGCACTCTCAGGTAATAGATCTTGTTTTATTGATTTATTGTTCTAATCTTGAAGACAGATGAGCTACGGGGGGGGGGGGGGGGGTATAAGTTGTACGATTGGAGGGATTAGAAGTAGCCTATTAAAAGTATCCACTTCGTCACGGTTACCTTGGCGAATCGATTGGACGGAATGAGGCGGAATTGTTAGTTATCGTCAGCTCGACGAGAAAATACTTTCAACCTCTGTACAGTTTTTATGTTTCCATTGAACTCTTTTCAAACGATTTGGATGGTCACCAGTTTATTTATGGTCACAACTTCGTTCATAACACGTTTTTGGAGGTACGAGTAGTAGTTAAGTCATGGAACTTTCTCTTTACATGACCCCCATCTCTCTGCTAACACCATCCCATCCCAGTTTTATAATTTGTGTAATTTAGTTATTAATATTCAGATTCCGAAGCAAAAATTAGTTGGGTAATAATTTATTTCAAATCCCATTTTTACTCACCTTCATGTATCATAGATATATATGATACGGAGGCCCAAATTTAGCTATCATCTACCTATATATTTACGTGGATGTGTTGTAAGCTTTTGTCGTAGATTCATCTTCAGATTCCATAATTAGGTGAAAATGCTAAGCGAAGGCTAAAAACAAGTGTTTTTAAGACCATTTTTTGTTGGCTTAATGAAATGTTAGGTATTTTGAAGTTCGAATACCTGCATATTGTTACTCTTGAAGTTATCCCAGTTTCATGAAGATGGAACAAAAGTAAATGGGGGGCCCGAAAAAAACAAAAACAAAAAAACAATTTAAACAGAGCTGAGAAAGGGAGTATTTGGTATGGAAAACATAATGCTGAATGAAATGGGATGATGGAGTGAAAATGTTTAGGTGGAACGAACCCGTGCCACGTAAGTCGGTAGCTATTGACGCATTTACGGCTGCATCGTGCATAGCAAGCAATAGGCCGCCTCCTTGCACCGTCCGTATTGATTCCTTCCCATTAGTTCGACTCAACCTATTGCATATTAATTATTTTTTCCTCGAGCCGCATTCATTATGCTCGTTCAGCCTTCATTATCCTTTCGGTCGATCTTTATTCCCCACCCTCGTCTGCCGGTCCATTTCCTGCCGTTAACGCTCCCCACTCAGCCCTCTCCAAGCTCCATTATAAGTAATGAGATATTGGAGATTTGGCGGTTTCTCGTTCAGCACTTTTCAAATTCTTCGAAACAGTAGAAGAGAGAAAATAGGAATTGGGAAAATGCAGAAAAAGTTACCTCCCGGTGTGAATTGAACCTTGTTGTTCAAAGTTTAATCAGTGTGGTGACATTTCTTACAAGGCTGGACTCGAGGGGCGGAAGGCAACTATTTACTGTATGTCTGGAATGGTCTATTGTTTTGTGGCCCTCACGACGGCATATTATAGTCAAAAACTAGTTGAACTACCTGCGTACGGGTCAGTTCGCTACTGAGAAAATTTTAGATTAACTGTAGATTATCTGGATTATAAGCTTAGTTCATTTTACTGCTTTTTGATCACAACAGTGCTGATGTTGATTGCTGTTCAGGCAAAATCAGGTTTGGTAGCAATCACTGAACATTTTTGTTTCTACGAAGATGGATTTGATAGTCAAAACAGGAATGGCAAAAGTACTTCTTCTTCGTTCCTACCTGGCTACACGATTGATATTCTCTTGTTGAACGTAACTCACGAAACGCCCCAACAATGAGACGAGGAGACAAAAAACTCCGAGCTTGACTGAACACAGAAGCGAAAAAAAAGGAGTGAAACAGCGACCTTGAGATGAGAATAGCTTCTATTCAAAAATACTGCCCACGACGTCGACGGTTGGACTTTCAAGTTCATACACCCCCCATTTATTGCTACGGGAGATTCGACTCGAGCGAAACTGAATCATCCAGTTATCGCCCCACGTCCTGTCAAATTATCGGTATCTGTATAATTTACAGATAATTACACCCAGAAAAGACCAGTGGCGGATGTAAGGGAAGGTGGAGACTTTCTAGGGATATGTTCAGCTCACAAGAAGAGTTCGAGAAAAATACTCGTACAAAGGTGGTATTTTTTCAAGCATGCCGAGTACTCAAACGAAGTTTTTACAGATAGGCAGGTACTTAAATTGTGGGTAATTTCGAAGTTTGTGGGTAGGTGTCGTGGTGATGGAATTCTGGACAGAATTTTGGACTTTTCTTCAGTTTTTAGCTTATAACATCAAAGCGTCGCGGCGCATCTTACAGAAAATTTCCCCAAACCACAATTAAACCGAATTAAATTCTGCGTCGAATCCCACTCTCCCTTCCCACTCCTTAAACATGGAATTTGGTTCAACAGTTTAGTCGGAATCGACAGTCAAAAATGAGCAAATTTTTCCATTTTGACTGGCAAGTGTGTTATGCTAAAGTTTCACACGCCTGTAACTGAAAAACTATTATTCCACATGAAAATTGTCTGAGCATCAAATTCTGCGAGAGCTTGTAGAGCACCCCTATTCTTTTAAAAATATTCAATCAAAAATTGGAATAAATTAAAAATGCAAAAAGTTTCGAGGCCTAATAGTGGGTAATTTGATATGTTTCGAAGTTGCGTGTTCATAATGATCCTTTCCAGTCGACCTATATTCTGTATTGTCGTGAGTCCCTCCCGGGAACACTCCTATCATATTAAGTTCTCACCAATATCCAAACGCCAAACTAAAGCTCCGTAAATAAAGATATGAGTGGGGACAGGCGACAGAACCCAGGGTTACTCAACCTGGGGCCCCACTACCAGCTCCCAGCAGGGAGCTGGAGGGAGAGGCCCCCAAGTACTATAAAACCCCGGATCCTGGCGCTCAAGATTCATTCGACACTTCCTCTAACCAGCTCTCTCTTCTCTCTCTTACCTTACCTCCCAGATGATCGGTTGAATACAGCCGCCTGGGAATTTCACCTCCTCTCTCCTCTCTCCTCCTCCTCCTTGTCTAGATGATCGGTTGAATACAGCCGCCTAGACAAGGGACCTCTCCTTTCCTCTCCTTCACCTAGATGAACGGTTGACTACAGCCGCCTAGGTGAAATTCCCTCATCCACCTCTCTCTCCTCCAAAGTCGTAGATGCTCGGTTGATTACAGCCGCCTGCGACTTTTCCTCACCTTCCTTCCACACCACCTCTCTCTCCTCCAAAAGTCGTAGATGTTCGGTTGACTACAGCCGCCTGCGACTTTTCCTCCTTTTCTCTCCTTTACCTAAATTCACTCACTCACCTTCCTTCCACGCCACCGTGATGAGAATTTTAAATTCATCACAGTGGTGAACCCGACGTTCACTCAACCTTCTTCCTTCCCACCTTCCCACCTCATGTGTCGCCCCAGTCAAGTAGTTCGGTGTCCCAAATTTTAAATTCAAAATTTTAACCAGTCAGTCTAAATTCGCAATTCTTGGCCCAACCCTCAACACTCACCTCTCAACTCAACGCACCACCGCTCCCGCCGATTGCGAATTTCAAAATTCAAAACCACGTCAAATTTTTGAATTTTAGTTACAGAAATGGACCCGAACTCACCGACGCCGCCGCTCCTGCGACCAGCTACACTGCAGCCGCCCGCCGCTGCGACATCCGACGCATTGGCCGACAACCCTTTCTCCACGCTCTCCCCGCCGACCTCTGCGACATCGGACACCGCCGCCGCCGCCGCCGCTACGGCCGCAGTCGCCGCCAACGTCATGACGGCGTCCGCTGCTTTCCCTCTGTCGCTGCCCCCCTTCTACACGCACGACCCGGCGCTTTGGTTTTTCCAAGTGGACGCAGCGTTTTCGGCCGCCAACATCCGCAGCCAGAAAACCCGATATTCCCGGATCATTTCACTACTGCCCTACGAGATCCTGCTGCAGACCTCTGATATCTCCCCCGACGCCGCCGCTGCGTACGACGACCTCCGCAGCCGCCTCATCAACACCTACCAGCCGTCGAAAATCGCCCGAGTCGCCGCCCTCTCCCAACCTCAACACCTCGGCGACCAGAAGCCCTCCCACCTCTACCGACGGCTGCGACACCAGCTGCAGGGGATCATGACCGCCGACATCGCACGCACGTTCTGGTTACGTGCCCTTCCCCACCCCATCCAGATGGCCCTGGCCAGCCATCTCGACGGTCCCGACGAGCCCCTCCTGCGCCTCGCGGACACCGTGCACGACTTGGCCGCTGCGGCCGCCGTCAGTGAGGTGCGTACGCCGCGCCACCCCCCGCCTTTCCGGGACCGCACAAAATCCCGGGACCGCGGCCGGGCACCCTCCCTCGACGGCCGTCGACCACTTTCGGCGGATCGCCGACGCGACTCGTCCGCCGACCGCCGCCGCCAGCGCTCACCCGAGCGCCGCAACGCATCCCCTCCCCGCCAGCGCAGAGGTCGATCCCCAGCAGCTGCGCGCGCATCGCACTCCGCCCGCCCCACCAACTCCGCCTACCTGCCTGCGGACCACCCCAACCGTTGTTTCTATCACGTAAACTTCGGTGGGGAGGCCCGCAAGTGCCAACCCCCCTGCGCCTTCGCCCCTAAGCAGGGAAACGCAGACGCCCGCCGGTAAATCCGGCGGGCCCCCCTCCTCGCCAACACGGGGGGGACCATGCGCATACCCCCCCCGCCCGCATTCACACAGCCACCACCACCAAGCCACGCTACCCCTCCTACGCCGCGGCCACGGCTGCCAACCTCCCGGCCGCGCCTGCAGCGCCGCCAAAACCCTCCCCGCCCGCCACCAGGGCAACCAACCTCCCGGCCGCGCCTGCAGCGCCGCCAAAACCCTCCCCGCCCGCCACCAGGGCAACCAACCTTCCGGCCGCCACTCACGCCGCCGCTACCGTTCCCCCACCCCGGAACGGCCCCTCCACGCCCGCCAACAGGGCAGCCAACCTCCCGGCCGCCACTCACGCCGCCGCGGCCGTTCCCCCACCACGGAACGGAACCTCCACGCCCGCCTCCAGGGCACAACCCCCTCCAGCCACCACACAGCCCGCCACTACCGTTCCCCCTCCCCGGAACAAGGCGAAACCCCCTCCTCCCAAACTGGCCTGCCCCCCTGCAGACTCCGCCGCTTCCCCCCTCCGGAACGACAAGAAACCGCCTCGAGTCTCCTTCGCGGCGGACCAGCCAACACCGACCAACGTACCTACCTCCGCAATTGTGCCAAACGCCCTCCCGACCCACCAGCGACTTTTCCTGCGCTGCAGGAAAACCAATGTGCCTTTCTTGGTGGACACAGGGGCGGCGCTATCGATATTTCCTAACAACATCCTCCGTCGTCAGGCGCGCTGCTACCGGCAGCTTCTCTACGCCGCCAACGGTACCACCATCCCCTCGTACGGGACGTACCGCTCCTCTGTTTATATGAGCGGGCTCGCGTACGAGTGGGAGTTTACCGTGGCGGACGTGGAGAAGGCGATCCTGGGGGCCGATTTTCTCGCATATTTCGGTCTCCAGGTCGACGTCCGGAACGCGCGCCTGATCGACCCCGCCACAAAAACACCCATACCCGGATTCATCCATGCCATCAACCACCCCCCTACGCAATTTGAACGCCTCCTCCTCAACTACCGCCCCCAGCGCCGCCCCTCTGCCCACATCTCCACCATTCAACACCACATTGAGACTTCCGGCCCCCCCATCACAGCGAAAGCCCGACGACTCCACCCCCTGCAACTATCTAAAGCCCGACAACATTTTAATAAACTCATAGCCGACGGTATCGTCCGCCCCTCAAAATCCCCTTGGGCTTCTCCACTCCACATCGTGCAGAAGCCCAATGGGGATATCCGCCCCTGCGGGGACTACCGGCGACTCAATTCCAAAACCACGCCGGACCTTTATAATGTTCCCCACCTACGGGACTTCTCGTCGCACCTCCATGGCGCTAATATATTCTCTACCCTCGACATTTCACGGGCATTCCACCACATCACCATTCACCCACCCGATGTCCAGAAAACCGCCATCATCACCCCGTTCGGACTTTTCGAGTATGTTAAGATGGGCTTCGGGTTAAGGAACGCTGCACAAACTTGGCAGCGCTATATGGACAGCATCCTGCGAGGCCTACTGTTCGTCTTTTGCTTCCTCGACGACGTCCTGGTAGCCTCCAGGACGCCGGAAGAACACCTCAGCCATCTCCAACAGATCCTTGACATCTTCTCCTCCGAAGGCCTCTTGGTTAACACAGACAAGTGCGTTCTCGGCCAACCCTCCGTCCGCTGCCTCGGCCACCACGTTTCGTCCGAGGGCATCAAACCCCTCGCTGACAAGGTCCACGCCATTAGTGACTTCCCGCAACCCCGCACCGTGACGGAACTCCGCCGCTTCCTGGGTATGTTAAACTTTTACCGCAGACACATCAAACACGCAGCACAACATCAACAACCACTCATACACGCCATTCCCCAACCCTCCAAAAAAAATGACAACCGCCCCATTACCTGGACCCCCCAACTCATCTCCTCCTTCAAAATTTGCAAACAGGACCTAGTAGACGCCGCTCTATTGGCCCATCCCGATCCTCACGCCCCACTATCCATCACCACCGATGCGTCCGACTGGGCCATCGGGGCAGTGCTCCATCAGCACACCGGCGCCACCCCCCAACCCCTAGGCTTCTTCTCCAAAACGCTATCCCCCACCCAAAAAAATTACTCCACGTTCGACAGAGAACTCCTCGCCATCCACGAAGCCATCAAGCACTTTCGTGACTTCGTGGAGGGCAGGCAGTTCTCTGTCGTCACTGATCATAAGCCCCTGACCCACGCCCTCCTACAGAATCGCAAATCCGCCTCCCCGCGTCGCCTCCGGCAACTCGAGTTTATCGGGCAATTTACGTCCGATATCCGATACTTGCCGGGGGCCGACAACTGCGTGGCGGACGCGCTATCCCGACCCACCCCTACCCCCGCGCCGGTGGCGGAGTTACTGCCTTTCCCTTCACCACAAATCCTAAAATCAAAACAAACTCCACATTCCGACCCCGCCCTCTCCAATCTCATTTCCGCCTCCAAATTGGAACAGCTGCCGCCCCTCGACCTCTGGTGTGACGTAACGGCCGATACACCGCGCCCTTACGTCCCACCGGAACTGAGGCGGCAGTTGTTCCTCCACTATCACTCCCTTCACCATCCTGGCATTCGGGCTAGCCGAGACCTTATCAAGACGCGGTACTTCTGGCCCCACATGAACACAGATATTCGTAACTGGGTTCTGGGGTGCCAGAAGTGCCAGCGGTTTAAGGTCTCGGCCCACCCCCATGTCCCGCCTCAAACCATTCCCGACTCCCTGCCGTGGGAACACGTTCATCTGGATTTAGTGGGCCCCCTTCCCCCATCCGAGGGGAAAAAATACTGCCTCACGATGATCGACCGTGCCACCAACTGGGTGGAATGCATTCCACTCTCAAACATCACCGCGGACACCGTCGCGACGGCTTTCCTCTCTCAATGGGTTAGCCGTTACGGTTGTCCGCGAACAGTCACGGTCGATCAAGGGAGGCAGTTTGAGTCCGCCCACTTTTCCGATTTACTACGTTCCCTCGGCATCCACAAAATCCACACTACCCCATACCATCCCCAATCCAACGGGAAAATAGAGCGGTGGCACTCGGTCCTGAAACAGGCCATTTCTACTTCAACAAATTCCCCTTCCTGGACCAAATCCCTCCCCTACATTTTACTCAGCCTTCGAACATCCGCCCGTCCTTCAGACCAAACTAGCCCCGCACAACACGCCTTTAAAGACCCACTACGTTTACCGGCCGACATTTTCACTCCACACCACACACCGTCAATTAACAGGGAACCACTACACTCAACAACACCGACAAACGACACCTCTTACCCCAAACGCTTCTTCACCGCCACACACATGTACCTGAAAGAGCCCGGCATGCACAAAACTTTTCAACCCCTGTATGCCGGGCCCTTTCAGGTCATCCGCTCGACACCATCCACCGCTACCCTGTTGATTGACGGAAAACCCCACACCGTGCCATTGGCACGGTGCAAACCATCCCCAGTCCTCCCCGACCAATCACACCACACCAATCCCCCGCCCACCCCCACACCACACACAACACACATCACCTCCGTCTCAACCGACGGACCCCGACGTCGTCGCCTCGCTCCGCGACGTCCCGGGTACCGGCTCCCAACAGCTATCCCCCTTCACCGCCACCCTGGCAGTGAAGGGACCCCTCTATCAGTCTTCACCAACGTAAAGACTGTTAGAGGGTGGCACCCATCTTCCCCATCGCCCACCTCCCCTCACACTGCACACACACCTCACTCACACACTCACTGTCACACACCACACCCTACACGCACCCAGGAATCGGCGGATTCCCGTCACCCCGTTCCGCCTTGTTCCCCGAATTTGCACAAAGGTTGTAAATATTGTACATATTGTAAATATCATGTTTGTATATATTGTTCATCCGCCTCATCTCGCCCTTGCCGCTCGCTTTCACATTGTAAATATCGTTATTGTAAATCTTGTTCACCCTCCTCATCTCGCCCTTGCCCCTCACTTTCACCTTGTAAATATTGTTCATCCTCCTCATCTCGCCCTTGCCGATCACTTCCCTAAATGCCACATGTTTAGGGATCCTGACCACTGCTGTATATACTCTCGCCATCTCATCCTATTTCTTCTACCTTATATTCTACCTTCTATTACCTACCTTATGTTACCTACTTATGTTCTACTTCCTATGTTACCTACTTATGTTATGTTACTTACCTTATGTTCTACCTACCTATCATCTACCTACTTATAATCTACCATGTTACTACTAGTTTTTAAGGACCGCCTTCAGCTCAACCTCTGTTTGCATCGGCCCTCAGCCCCTGTCACTTTGCGCCTTCAGCTCCTCCTCTTGTTTGCCGTAGCCCTCAGCTCCTGTCATTTTGCGCCTTCAGCGACCACCTCTTGTTTGCCGTAGCCCTCAGCTCCTGTCATCTTGCGCCTTCAGCACCAATATTGGTTCAAACTGGGGGGACCTCTGTCGTGAGTCCCTCCCGGGAACACTCCTATCATATTAAGTTCTCACCAATATCCAAACGCCAAACTAAAGCTCCGTAAATAAAGATATGAGTGGGGACAGGCGACAGAACCCAGGGTTACTCAACCTGGGGCCCCACTACCAGCTCCCAGCAGGGAGCTGGAGGGAGAGGCCCCCAAGTACTATAAAACCCCGGATCCTGGCGCTCAAGATTCATTCGACACTTCCTCTAACCAGCTCTCTCTTCTCTCTCTTACCTTACCTCCCAGATGATCGGTTGAATACAGCCGCCTGGGAATTTCACCTCCTCTCTCCTCTCTCCTCCTCCTCCTTGTCTAGATGATCGGTTGAATACAGCCGCCTAGACAAGGGACCTCTCCTTTCCTCTCCTTCACCTAGATGAACGGTTGACTACAGCCGCCTAGGTGAAATTCCCTCATCCACCTCTCTCTCCTCCAAAGTCGTAGATGCTCGGTTGATTACAGCCGCCTGCGACTTTTCCTCACCTTCCTTCCACACCACCTCTCTCTCCTCCAAAAGTCGTAGATGTTCGGTTGACTACAGCCGCCTGCGACTTTTCCTCCTTTTCTCTCCTTTACCTAAATTCACTCACTCACCTTCCTTCCACGCCACCGTGATGAGAATTTTAAATTCATCACATGTATTATTTACCGTAATGCATTTTCTCAAGTTAAAAGAGGCAGTTGAGGGTAATTCGGTAGTTTGATCTACCTAACTCCGGGTAGTTCTTGCGGTAGGTAAACGTTGGCAGCCCAGCTCGAACGGTTCCGGGAGCACCGTTGTTGTGTTGTTACTGTGTGAAAACAGCCTACATATATTACTAGGAACTGTGCAGATTAAAGACATTTTGACTGAGTTTGATAGTTGTTTAATCTTATGCATAGTTAGTAGCTTTATTTATGATTAATTCAGTTAAATTCAACGTATCAATTTTTTTTGTTTTTGTTTTATCTAAAGTAACGATTTTCTCCCATTCCTTAAAAAAAAAATTGTGCTGTATTTCACGAGGCCGTAAATATTTCACTTTCCTTCCAATGAAGTTAAACTGCAATTTTATTCATCATATTCACAAGTCTTGTGTGGTTGTGTGGGTTGTTTTTATAGAATCTGTACCCCCCCTTCCCCCTGTTGGCACCACTCAAGTGTTCTGGATCCACCCCTGGAAGAGACGATGGGAATATGTCTTCGGTATCAGTTGCACAAACTGCAAAAACACCCAGAAACGCGGTAGTAATCAAATTCAAAAGGAATCAGTGGAGCAGGTGATTGCGGTCAACATTGTCAAATTATACTGTGTTCAGCCTCGAAATTCCTAAGATCCTAAAAGAGACCTAAAGTACCTAAAATTATCGGGATTTAGAACTTCACGTTCCTTGCTACAATGTTTGTTTTTCTGAGTACTGTTTTCTTCTTTGTTGCTGTTGTAAACAGGGCACCAGCCCTTTTCATAATAAATAAATAAATAAATGTTGGCACAACAAATTTTTATAGCAAAGCGAGTACATCTTCGTACGGCAATATTCAGTACACGTTAACTGAGGTTTTTGTTTGTTTTTTCTAATTTTACGGCGCTTACCTGATTGCATTTCTTGTATCTCTTTGAATTAGAGACTACCAAGGTATTTTCGTACGGATAACGAACACCCGTAACAAGTGTAGGTTTGTATTGCACAGAATAGGTACTATTATTCTCAGCTGAGTGAGAGTGATAATAATGGGGATGTGATTGTGATGTCAACAATTCAGGTTTTATTATGACTCCCGACTCAGTGAGGTGACGGATCAGCGTGGGGGCAGCAATATTCAATTACCTAATATTACGTCAGGTATTAGCGTGTTAGACCAATTTACTGGTGCCAAGGTCTACCCATTATTTAGTAGGACCGTTGATGATTTCAATTAACTAATTGGATCAACACCGACAATCTAATGAATGGCTAACTGAGATGTAGTGCGATACTTCATTACAAAGTGAGGAACACATGTTCATTCCCTTTCAGGATACCGAAGTGCGTCAATTGTAATGATTTATTCTGTTGACAACGTTCAATAACTTTCCGTTTTCGAAACTTTTTCACCTTCAAACGCTTTCTCTCGATTCCCAAGGCTAACATCTTGACAGAATTTCGAATTTGTTCATCTGACTACTAATAATACAAAAACATTGGAATATAATAGTTCTGCACGGATTCGTATCGAAAACATTTTTTTTTTAAATCTTGACTTGCTATAGCCCCCCCCCCCATTTGAGTCGTTCCAAAGTACGGACGTAGAATCCGCAAATGGAATTTGAAAAACAAATTCTGTCCGTACGCCCTGTAGGTATACCTACTTTTCTTTGTTACCATGTACCAGAATATACGACATCTGGGTTTGCAGGCCCCGTTTGGGGACAGAACGATTGGATCATGAGTAAGGAGTACGGTACGGGCATGCGGAAACGTGATTCCGAGGTAGGTAGGTGCTAAATTTATCCCGAATGATTCAAATACGGTGGGTAGTGTGTAGCTCATAGACGGCCCCTTATGAATGTCAAAACGCTCGGACCATTGATATGACCACTGCGCATGCACAGACGCGGAATCCGAAATAATAAATTTCTTACGAACTAATGCCCCGATTTTGCTTTAATTTTGTGGGTAGTTGGGGTTTAACTTTTAAACGGTCCACTATTAATCACGGAACGGTTGGATCATAAATAAGGACACTGCGCATGCGCAAACTTAAATCCGAGGTACCTACTCAATTTCTCACGAATAACTGGCCCGATTAAAGGGTAGATATGTGTGCAGGAAAATGATAAGCGTTTGTGTAGTAATTTACAGTTTTTTCTCCAAATATTCGCTAACTGGTACCTGCGGTAAAAGTAGATATTTTGAACCCATTGGTTGGTTATGGTGAATGGTCGAGAGCCACAATCAAGTCGATGATCTCTGCTTTGGCCCGCATCTTGTTCCCATCTTGAATTATAGCACCCCCTCCCCATACTACCCATCTCATCACTACCGCAGCTACGACCCTTTGACGCCCTCCTTCAGTTATACTGTTCCAACTCGCTCCGTTCCCTCCCGTTGTTGTTAGGAATTTATCGTTGTCACGACGTCTCTTAATGGCGCGGACATTAACTCGTCTCGTAAACTATTCGCCGCATTAAATAACACTTGTTTGGGTTCCCCTCGTGATATTGTATTTCCCGTGCTTCTGCTCGTGTGGTACCAACATCGCTGCTCATCCTAAGGGAGGTTTTCTTGACGTGGTATTGTCTGGTCAAATATGACCTAAAGGTCTGTATATATATTATCTTAGATCTCTGTACTTCGTAGTTCCTTGCTTTTCCTGGTGTTATTGTATTCTTCGTGCTTCCGCTAGTGGTGCCACATTTCTGCTCATCAAATATATGTCCTACAGAATCTCTGTACTTAGCCAACTCCTCACCTTAAGTACTTTGCATTAAGTAGGTGTACCTAATGGTGGTGTACGTGTGTATGTAGGTGTACATGTATTTCCACGTTAGAGTGGTGACCTTGAAACAACCCCATGCAATACACCTTTGTTGTTGTCACTGACCCAGATTTTTAGATGCTTAGAAATTCAAAATAGGTTTCCCGGAATACCTATAATTGAGAGTTTTAAAGTTAGTTCTAGAAGACTACGTGCCTATCAAAATCTGCCCATACGCAAAGGCGATCTGTGCGACTCCTGAAAATTTCATTCGAATCGGGGGAAATAAAAGCCTTGCAAGTGTTTAGTTTTTTGAGCATGTAATTACGGTTTTATTTACTATCCATGGTAGGTACAATGGATTAAACTACGAGTAGCTTACCCACCAATTTTTAAAACGACGAGTGCATGGCAGGCTATTCACTATTGTTCCTGAAGCCGGTTTTGCAGCAAGCAGACACAGTGTTTGTTTTATTTTTGTTTTGTTATTGTTTTTAAGAAGTTCCGAGTTTCTAATTTCCAAGTTTTCATTTTCGGAAACAAAACAAAAACTCTGTTTTGTTTTTGTTTCCGACCTTTTACACTGAACAGACAAAAAAAACAATTTTCAGTTTCTACCATCACGTCTTCGGACGAAGAGCAAATTGTCATTTGCTTTAGGTACCTCATCGCCGAGGACAAATTAAGAAAACGTAAAAATCGGTGGCATTGGGGAAGTATTTTTTGCATGTTAAAATTTGCTTTGTTTTAAACCAAAAAAAGTCTGGTGCGAGGCTTCTCACTAACTTCATCACCAGAAAAGTAGTTATTCTCTAGTATATTATACCCTAATTTTCTAAATCCACTTCAAAACTCTTCAGTCGTACGCGCATTTGCCGGAATAAACTTTGTTTTACTAATTTAATTTTGGCACCGTGGTCATTCTTATACGTACATAAGTACATACTTCCGTCCGAAATAAAAAGTCGTAGGTACAGTAGAACCTCGATTTTCCGCCTGCTCACTATTCCAATTTATTTCTTTATTTATTTAAAATTACTATTATACATATTTTTTTAAGCTAATGGGAATTTAATTCCAAGAAACGCGAACAGTTCCAAAAGTAAAGGCGTAGGAGTGTAAGCAGAATATGATATTTGATGTACGTAGGTCCTTGAAAAACCGAGAGAGAGACCCTCAGCTATGCAAGTATTTTTTTCCCCTCAAGCGGGCAACGTTGAGTGCTAAACGTAAACAAATAGTGACTACTTCATATTTCAAGCCCTGATAACGTTAGAACATGACAGTACACACATACAAAACACATATGTACACAAGTGTCACATGTATGCATTTAAACAACACATGTACACATGTATGTAAGTAATTCGTTTAATAAAAAGTGTCTAGATTAACCGTTGTTTTCATTTATCCATGCGACCTCTACCCCTTCATTACCCCGGATAATGAAGGTTCTACTGCAGGTATCTATCTGAATGTTTGACCAAGATGAGTTAATGAGTTCGAACGCCTTTTTTCGCTATTCTCTAAGGAAAATGTCGATCTCTGGTTTCTCCACTCGATTCTGTGGGAAATTTCCTTCAGCCTACTTCATGGTCCTGTGCACGTCGAGTGAAATCTCGCAAAGCACTTGTTGATTGCCTTTCATTCAGCATCCTCATCCGAAGATCCTATGGATTGTCGCGGAACGGCAGTTTACTAATCATACAGTTTATTTGTGTTAACCCATGATGAAGGGTGTCACAACTGGCCAGCGGGTTACTAAATCTCGAGGCATCAACTTTGTTTTTTTGGTTTATATAACCCAAATGTTTTAGGCTTCACTTGATTGTGATTGCATCAGTGTTGAAGAGCTAAGCTACCAGGGTATGAAAATACATGCAAGTTTTTTACGATAATTGGGACCTGGTCGAGGTTTGAACTGCGGTCGCCAGGAACCTTCATCTCTCACGAGATAAGGAACCCAGCGCCTTTAGTCCACTCGGCCACCCTGGCCCCAATAGCAATGTGTTGATTCGAATTCAGTTGGTTATCGCGCGATGGGCTTGACACATCGGGTTTATCATGTTGGACTCTGTAACAAGTAGTATTGTTGTCAGGGAGTTGTTTGTTCTTTATGTTGGCCCCTTTACTAAGACAAAATTCACAAATCCTCTGAAACTTCGTGAATTCTTCTCTCCACCAAATTTGTGACATCCATATCACCGTCAGTGATCCATTCGGACCTGGGAGACCCAGGGCGCCCTACGCTCCAAAGCGGATCCAGTGGTTTGGCGAGTGGTTGCGCTTTCTTGAGCTTGAATGACGCGCTCCAACGAAACCTTCGAACTTACCACTTCTTCCATGGCCTTGGCCCACCGTTCTTTTCGGCATTTCGAACATTTCGAACACATGCAACACCATAAGTATTGCAAAACAGTTACACAGCAATCTGTTCAATAGGTATCCCACTTCTGACGCCGTGTACAACAAACCAGTAGGTAGTGAATTTTATTGCATCAAACTGCAGCACATCACCCAACAACCCACTTCAGCTAAGCAACCGTCTCACAGTATTATTCACCACCTTGCGATAAAAGTTCGATTATATATTCTGACTCTGATATCATCATTAATTTACATAATTATATAAATTGATAGCTATCTTCTCTAACATAGATTATGGTTTCTTTGATTTACTGGTATTACAGTGCATTGCTTTTGAGTAGGTCAGTTGGTTATACACAAATCCAACATGGTAATGGGTACTCCCATTGAAGCTGCAGAAAGGGACGTTCCTACGCTTTTTCTGTTTATAGTAGAAGTTGATTTTCACAGAGGTTTATTTACACGATTCTCATGGTGGTTCTCGAGGTGTTAGTTTATATTATTGGGCTTGTTTCATCTTCTACCTTAATCTTCGGTTGTTTTCTCTTGGTGAGATTCGGAATATGCGGAGGCGTTGTTAATTTAACAAATTTTATTAGTCAAACCACGGAATTGAACCCTCTTCTTCGTCGCCAAGCACCTGCCGTTGCGAGGCTGGAGGATTAGCGCTATACCTGTCGTGTAAGTACCTGTCTCGCTTTACGTAATTCAAATGTCATCAGGAACATCCTGCGTTCAAATACCCTTCGTTCGTCTTTGCCTTATCTAAAATGCATTGTGGTTCACGATCATGTTACAACTATTTTTGGGGGTAGCAACACCTGTACGAACTACTCCTTTCACGACAAAAAAATTAATTAAATTTATACTTAGGTATATATTTACTACCTGTAGCTTTTCATTTAGTTGTTTTCTGTTGTTGAGATTCGGATTTGTTAGAGGCGTCATGAATTTCACACATTATCTCGATCTGATGTTTGTTCAACAGCATCATCATTTTGCGAAGTACAAAATTGAACCCGCCATCTTTCAACGCCTGGAGGCATAGGAAGAGAGTAGGGGTTAAGCTTGTGAATTAGTAACGAGCTGGAAATCCTTAGCGGATCTTCTTCCTTCGTTTTTTTCCTTTCTTTTTTTTCCATTTAACCCTTCACCCGGTAATCGACAACGCCGTTTTTAAGCTTGGAGCCTTTCAACTCATAAAAGCTCGCTTTTATCGGTCCGACTAATGGCTTTATCAGGGAGAGAGTTTTTCCAGTCATGTCAACTTGTATACGCTACAGCACGCTTTCACTGACCGTTCTCGCGGAGTTAGTAGCCAAAACTGGTTGTTGAGGTGTATGGGGACGAAATTCATATCCATATTACCTTTGCGGTTGGATTTTGATTACACTCATTGTAATTCCGTTATCGATTGTTATCCAGTCTATCGGAATTCGGTTGGATATTCATCGCCCAAATGGATAGAGGTAATTAGATATAGATAAAGACAAGTAGATAATTTTGTAATTGACGAAATCTGGTCGAAACCAGGTACATTAGGCTGTATTACTTATCATTTCTCATGAAAATAGACCGTTTCAATGAGTCCGGAAGTTTTAACATTTATTTATAGTCCACGTTATTCAAATGAGGGCCGGCGCCGATGTGTGTACATCAGACGCTGAGGGGCACCGCGCCACCAGGGAAAGGGAAAAACAAACTAGGCATAATGTATAATAAATTCATGAATAAATGTAATATAAAACTTCATACAAGTACCTAGCTTGATTGTTAGTACTTGCCAGTTAATCATAAATTAACTGATCACCAGTCCTAAAGTGAGGTTGTATCGTGTGGTTGTTCAACTCCTTTTCTTTTCTTCAATATAGTCATCCTTATTATATTTATAAAAGCTACTTATATGTCGAATTATTCGACGTGGGACCGCATGGTGGTACCAGATCAATTACCTCAAGTGATCATTGAGTGGCATTTAAATTTCTCTAGGTACCTAAGTTTGGGACATACCGACAGGTGTTGATTTAATAGGTATTTGCGGTCCATTGTCCATGCTAGTAGCTATTACGAATCGACGAGCGATGTGAAGATACTTTCCACCTACTTGTCAGATTTTGGTTTATTATTTTCAATAATGAACCATTGGAATCGAGCATGAAAAAAAAAATTCTAACCCCCCCTCAAAATTTGATGGTTTACGTTTCAAGGTATGTAGAATCCAAAACTGCAATAAAAATATTACTGTCTGTCCGCCGTACGCCGTACGGGCCACTTTGCTTAGTTACCATGAAACAAAATTGATGAAATTCGGGTTATGGGTCCCGTTCGGGGTCTAGTTGGTCCTCGAAGCTCGACGTTACTGTCAGTCATCTCTAAGGGGTTCAAAATGGGGGTTGAAATTTCCAGAACGCCTATACCTTTGTTTTACGTGAATTTTTTCACGGTTTTAAATAGTTCTTGAACTTGCGAGTTGTTTAAGACCATCCGGAGCATCGTACGTCCAGCCGTTCGTTCACAGTAAGGCCCCGAAGTTTGCACCGACAGGCATTTTCGACAGCAGGGTGAATGAAATTGTATACTCTTGTCACCAGGGACGCGCTGGATTCAGTCAATCAATCAATTTATTCAATCAATTGATCGATCAATCAATCAAAATTTTCAATTGAAATTGGAATAGTTTGTAAATTATTGGATTACTTTATTGTTTGCAATTGGGGAATCATAGGCTTGTTTGTGTGTCTGTTGTTTTCAATTGCAATTGGCCACTGCTCACTTGAATTGGAATTCATTAATTTGAATTGGAATTCATTTCGAATTGTCTAATTGGCATGGTGCGCATTGGCATGGTCCGAAATGGTTCTGCAATTCTATTGGCCCAACGCTGTCTGCGATTCTCATCATAACATGTATAGACTAGTACATATTGTATTATACAGACGGGTTATCTATACAGAGATCTGTGATCTGTAACAGAAGGGTATTCTATACAAAATAATAAACCGTTGTGCAGGGATTTGCAGCGTTTTTTCTGTTCTTACACAAGTATTGTCTATTGGCCTGCTGCGTTACTGTAGTGATGAAACATAGTTATTAACAATACCTAATAGATACCTATATTATGTTGATGATTAATAGAAATGGTTAGTTTACCATGAAATGGTGGATAGAATAATTGTCTATGCCTGCTGAGTTGTCGATGCAGAATTACTCTGATTTCAATGCAACGTTTAGATGCTACAAATCGCACTAAATTTTGCCAAGTCCTGTAGGATAGGGTAGAGTGTTGCTTACTCTTAAATGTCGAGTTCCTTCATATGTCATACAAAAGGGTTCATTGGCCATGCTGGAAACGGAAAAAATGTTCTGATTAGTTGGCAAGTAAGAGAGTCCAAAGGAAGCGCCTAAAAATATTTGCCATGACTCAAATCGAGCAAGAATTTTCGACGTAAAATTGGGCATTTAGTATTCTCTCCGGTGACAAATTGCGCCAAATCGCGTAACAATTACATTCAAGTAGAAGTGGGAAAAGTTCGAGTAGTCTTCTACTGGTAGAGTAAAGAAAGTATTTCAAGGAAGAAATCCCTGATGGATGTCGCTGTCAGGTAGAAGGGGGCTTAACGTCACCCAGAGGAGAGAAGGCCAACTTAATTACCTGCTCTCCAAATTGAAAGTGTCTGTAGATGGAGCTGAGTTTCCAGGATCATTTTATCCCGCAGGTAGTAGCGATTGTTGTTGATTTAATCTTATTTTCGTTGGTAACGGTGAAATTATGAAACTCGCTGGGCTGAGTCCTGGGTTGTAGTTCAGTATCGCCCCCCAACGTTCAAGTTACAATTTCTGATGCCACACTTCTCTACCTTTCGAACACTGTATTTCATCGTCTTTTGAATACTTTAGCCACGCTTGATTATCTATTTAGTGTAACACCGAAACTAGCTTTTTAATAAAATGAGGGACTCAACGAAACTGGTGAAAAAGTTCCGAATCCCCCCCCCCCCCACCACACACACTTGGTAAAGTAGTGGGAGACCAAAGGAAAGTAGGAGCCAAAGATTTGATAAGGTCAACATAATTATGATAATTCATTAGAGATAAGATTATTCAGCTGTGAATTCCATAACTCTTGAACTTAGATGTTTTGTGGGGGGGGGGGGGGGATACGGATTTTCTTCGCCGGGAAATGGTTTCGTTGGGCCTACATTTGTTTAATTAGCGTGTTATCGGGTTATACTAAATTGATAATCAAGTGACTTAATCATTTCAAAAAACAATGAAATCGGAACGTATTTTTCTGTTTAAAGAAAAAAAACAGCAATTTTTGCTTGTAAGTGGGGGGGGGGGTGGGGGGGGGGGGGCATAGGGAGCTTCCAAGTCCTGTTATAAGGACTGAATCTCTACCGGTGAATCATACTGTTTATTGTACCATCGACCTCGCAGTGATACAAGTAAATGATTAGGTACTATCTTACCTAGTTCGGTGTAGGGAAGGTCCGTTGAGGTGTAGGGAAGGTAGGTATGAGGGCGATCGCTGCGAATCGGTACAAACTGGCCCATTCCACGTTTCTGCATCTTGTGCAAGAAAATCGTGTTGTGCGCACAACTAGCATGTTTTTTGCATACATCTGATCTGCATGTACAGTTTGTTGGGTTGCAGGGGGTTTGATGGGTCTTTAGAATTTTTGATCTGCGATGAGATGGGTAAATTTATCATTTCAATCGCGATTTAGAATTTCGGATTGGGACCTCTGTATGAGCCGCTCACGATTGCCATGTGGATCAGTAATCTGGTGAATTTCGGAAATTGTTCAAATCAATTCCATGTTGTGGAGGTTTACTTTGCTCCATGTGGAGAAGGTTTACTAATAGTCCGACATCAGGGTTAACAGGTCACGTAAAAGTCTGAACATTCATCATTGCTACTGGCTATTGTCATCAGAAAGCCGTTTTGCACACAAAGTTTCATACTATGCTGATCATACGCCATTACTACCGAATAGTAAATTGTTGTAAATATTGCTTCAAAGGAGAAAAAACTTCACATTTCCCAAAAATGGTGAAATGAATTTAGCCTACCAGTACCACACATCAATCTAGCCTACGTAACATTAATTTAATCGTACAAACCGTTTGTTTATTGATAGCAACTAACGTCGTAGTCCGCAGCAAACGACGGGATCTTCCTATCTTGCCGAATAAGTGTTTCATAGCCCTTTGGTTACAGAATAAGTGTTTCGTAGCCCTTTGGTTACAACTGACATTTCCTTGGCGTACAACTAGCCTAATGTTAGCTTAGGACTAGCACGATTACTGATTAGTATAATGTTCATTTAACAACCATCGAACATTAATTGTGTCAATCGAAGTGTTCATAGGTTTATGATACTAGGCACTCGTTCGCGGGTTCTTGATAACGACTGATGAAAAACAAATAGTTCTATAGAATCGTCCTAATTTCATTCCGTTTATCAGGTTAGGAAAAAACTACAGACCAAGGTACAGTTTCGTATCCCCGTTAATGTTTTTATTAGTCGTTAAATGTGCATTGTAGCTGGGCGATTACAAAGGTGTAATAAAAACCTTCGTAGTAGTAAACTTCGAAATCATGAAACTTACAAAACGCAGTTGTTCATTTAGTTTCTGCAAAGGAGTTTTTACGTACAAACACTTGAATAATTTTCGGAAGATAATAGGCAGTTGCACATGGCTCCTTTAAAACTGGTAAGCGTAGTGTACCTAATTACGGTTAAAAGATAAGTTTTTTTTTTAAGCGTTTATTTTTATATAACAACTAGTTACACAATGCAGTTTTACAAGTAACTATCTAGTTATTTACTTCAACTATCTTTACGCATTGTTTTTATGGTGAATGTTCACCACTTGTGAACATAAAAGATAAGTGTAGGTGTTTGTACGGCAATCGTATTTCCACGCTATGGTCGTATCAAAGATGGTAGTTAAACTTACTCAGTTGGTTTATGATTAGCCTGTTTCTTTACAACTTTATAGTACAGATCCTCTATCAAACTCACCATTTCCGGTAACTGCTACAAATACATTTATGAAAATTTTACACTGAAACTGTGATTTGTATATACTTCCTACATTCCAAGAGACGTTTTTAAAGGTTTATTAATTTTTTCGTGTGTCTCCGTAAATTATCAATCATACAGAACATTTGTCCGATTACAAAATTGAAGATAGATAAATTTCTATGCTGAAAAGGTCCCATTCATTTTTTGGACAGGATTGATGGTTAATTTCAAAGGCGTAATGTAGGGATTTCAAGAGCTTATTACGTTTTGGCGAATTATCAACTATCGTCCGATTATACATCGTTAGTCTGTATGCGTCGCTGCTCAGGTGCTTTCAATTGTTACTTAATCGTGAAATTTCGTCTCTTAAGGTGTGTTTTAAAATGATTTTTGAAGGTATATCAGTAGGATACATATGTGGGCCGAGTTGTCTATACTTCGCACTAAAACAACCAATAGCGGCGCATCCTTCCATTATTCCATTAATCTGGCCGTTTTTACTTGTGTGCGATTAAATTTTGAAGAGATACATGGACATAGATAAGATATTTTGGGAGTTCACTCGATACTGCATGCGCCCATCCGAGCGACTAGAAGCCATAGGCTTGAGTGAGCAATGGGTTGCAAAGATAACTAAATGGAATCACCTGTGTTCGTTTTATACCCTAAATGCGAAACAAAATTTCAAATTGAGTTTCAGAAGTACATAGTTACATCAGCAAATAGGTACCTACTATAATAGTGATATAAGCCTGGAACCCACTATGACGAAAATCGAACACACCCGGCCAAAACGTTTTGTCCATCTATGATTATATAAATATGTTGCGCTGATCCCAAATATACCACGTGTCTCCCTCATTCCCATAATACCTACTCAGTTTGCGTGTTTGTCTTGTGGGGTTGTCTGGGGTGTTTGTTCGGGGGGAGGGGGGCTTAAAGAATTTGTCAACATATTGATTTTCAGCAGTGCCCAAAAATATTTTCGTTCGGAAGGAATGTTGTAAGCTGTCAAATTCTGCGTCGAATGAGACCAACTCGACCTGTTCATGAGTTAGTAAACATGATTTGCGATTTTTCTAAACTATCTGTGTTCTTCGCTATTGTTGTAAAGTGAGGCAACTCAGAAAACGTTGAAAAGTCGCCAAACGTCGCATTTACACTGGCGGAGAGCTCAAGTTGGTCTCAACGCGTTATCAGCGAAACTGGTTGGTGTCTTGTTGTCCAACACAGTCGTATTGATCTGATCTTTCAACTTAACAGGATTGAGTAAATTTCTTAAAGAGGTTATAAACTATAGGTATTTTACTCAACATTTTGACCAGTAATTCTTCAATTTTTGTCTTACATGAAATTTATCTTTATTTTTGCTGGTTGTTGCATTAATTTTATAAAATTCTGTACATTGATTTGAAGAATGCATACTGGGGGATGTCGCATTATAATCTACATGAACTCCGGAAAAATTGCAGGTAGGGGACCGAATCACCGACTCTGCTAAGTTTTAATAAGTGTTGGTTTTGGTGGATCGTGTCGAGGGGCTTTGGGACTAAAGATTTTAAATTGTTGGGTTTTGGCTAGTTTTTCGATTATCGCTCGTTGTGGTTTGGTGACGAGAACATTACCCCCCCCCCCCACCAGCAGATCCATAGCTTAGCCACAGCCCATCCCAAAAACACGGAAGTCGAATGTAGGTAAATCGATAGGGGTTATACAGTGATCCCTAGCTATTTCCAAGAGTATGAGAGCTTACAAGAGATGTTTGCACGGTGCTCTCAGTATAACCACCGTTTAATATCGTTGCCGCTGAAATTGACGTTTTATCGAGCTCCGTTTTATAACGCTAACTGGGAGGTGAGTTAATGAAACCAGAGTACGCGGGTCGGTGAAGCCTTGAAATGCCGCTTGATCGTTCAAAACATTTGCATAGAGATTGTATTTGTGTTTGGAGACGGGCCCAGGGATCGGCGCTCTCTGCAAATATTTATAAACCCGCGGAATCCGCCTCGGATTTTCCAAAGAGTTTCTCCCTCCACCGCAGACAGTTTTCTCCTTCCACCACTTGAATGTCGCATGGTCGTTCTGTTGCGGCGTTTTTTGTCTAGAAAGGAATCTTGAGAATTAGTTACCGATTGTCGACAGCTAAGTGTTGTAAAAGAGCGTTCAAGAGCTCATAACGCCGGATGAATACGAGAGTTTCAGTGAGTCGTGTCGCACGACCGTATTTTAAGCGAATTTTTGGAGTAAGTTTTCGACGATTTTAAGCGATTTTCAGCCCTAAAGTAAATGCTAATTTGGTCCTACTTTTTCGAGAAAATTTACTGTTGACGAACATTGTGAGACTTTTGACGTAGGCGTTTCGGTCCCGACTATCCGACAACAGTTTTGATGGATTTATTGTAGTTTTGACCACCTTCAACTACTTTTGACCATCTATTTATTACCCACAAACATCAGCTAGCTCTCCCGGGAGCTACACTCGGAAAGCCAGAATCACAGGGAAGCAGTAGCAGAATGTTTCCAAAACAAAACGTGAAAGAAAAAGAATGGGGGGGGGGGGGGGGGGGGTCCGAAAATGTTCTTGCTTGGGTCGGATTTTTATATCAACCATGAAAATGGATGTTTCAAGGATTGTGTCAGGAGGATGAGAATTTGAATCCCATCATTTCGCTCATGGCTACCTATTGCCCTGTCGCCCTAGGTTTGAGAAGGGGCACTGGGATTCGAACAGACGGACAGCAGTCGTCCTACCTATCCCCAACCACCAGAGCATCTCGTCCACGGGGCCACCTGTTGTGAAAATAATTCACAAAATTCATGATGCAAGTACAAAATTTCATCTGTAATTCACCTTGTATACATACAAGATCAAATAATTAACCCCCTCCCCCTCCCACAAAATAAGATTTACGCGTGTTTGTTTATCACAGGTCGCCAATAAACTCAACAAACCTTGTATGTCGTCACTTAGAACGCTACCCGTATAATCATCAGTATCAATATTATTGTAGAGCATCCATGGTGTGCTCCATAGACCAAGCATGTTATCGGAATAAAGCGACAGTAATTGATGTCCTGCAGTCGAAATCGAAACCTAGGCTCCTGAAACTGGCAGGTAGGTTCTGGGTCCTGGGATCTAGTGTCGTCATGGCAGCTGAGAAAAGTGGCCCATCCGCGCATGCTGAGTCGAGTAAAAATGTTCGCCACGCCCATTTTGGGCCCTGTCCCCAAAATCTGACTTCTACTCCATGATCGTTCGTTTTCGCAATCGATTCGATCCTTTCGATTCAAGTTGTTGTTATTGCTTTTCTTGAGGGTGCCGCGAAGAAACACACTTCATGCCGACACTGGTGGTTAGAGGTTGCGTTTTTTCTTCTTGTGCATTCCATTCAATTTGCCATCTCGATAGGAGATGCTTCTTCGTCTTCCGGTTTGTTTTTGTTGTCTCGTGAATTATATTCGCTATCTCCGTTGAGTCAGTTGTGAGTTTTTAATTTTTTGCGTCAAATGGTGCGCTTTTTTCGTTCGGTCCGGTTCTGATGACAGATTTGTATTCGTGTTACATACCTGCATTTTGTCCTGTTTGCTGTTTGTGTTCTTGTGGATTGATCGGCGTCCTAACACACAGATAACTACCTAGCTTCAAGTCAATAGCTTCTCCATTCAAGTAGGTGCCGGCCGACGGGTTATTGTTTTGTTGTATTTTAGTTTACTATATTTTTGTAACACATGAATTCGGTGGCTAATTTGCATTAGAAATTTTGGAGTTTTTCGTAAGACGATAGTGTTGATTGAAAGAGAAGCTTTGCTGAATATCACTCAATCAGTAAACAAGGGAAGGGTGTTGTTGCCTTGGTGTATTTTGTAGACGAATCTGTTGGTTTTGTGTTCTGGTTTGGTGCCCCACCGTTTTAAGAGCCCACACCGCTACTGAATTCATTAGCTCTTATCTTCTTACTCGGACTCACTGGCGATTGCCAGTGGATTCTTCGGGTGTCTCGTCGTTTTATTCGGAGCCCGGTAGTTCAGCTCTGATGGCCTCGCATCGTTTGTGATCGCGGTTTAGGAAGCAGATGATCGAAGGTCACAGCCTTCCCCGCCTCGCCTGTCATCCCGTAGATCCCTCTGTCTCTCCTCTCTCGTACCGTCTCATCATTTTATTCATTCCCCAGGCACCTTCAAGGTACCTTTGTCCGAAAACCAGCTTCAATTGTTCGCCGAAGCCGTTTTTTGGAAGCGTGCCACGGTTCGTCCTTCTCCCTTGTTACACGCTCCGAACCCCGCGATCAATTAAATCAACAATGAACGACCCCGTTGCCGTCTGGAGTCCGTCCTCAAACTTTGATTCACGTTACCTGCCATCCGTTGAAACAGGCTCGGGCTGATTGAAACCGAACTTCCCGTTTGAATATAGCAACTGTGTACTAGTCTTTTGCAACCTGGTAGATAAGTAGTGGGTTAGTAAGATCCTAAAATCCTTATAGCGTGGGAATACATACAGTAAAAGAGTTTCTAGTACACAGTCGTACAGTACAATCGTCCTTTTCATATCGCGCAACGATCGCGCGTAATCGAAGGAAAACTCAAACGCATAATTGAATTTGATTGGCTCATCAGGTTTACGCTCTTTACGCGCGACTACTTTTAAACGTGATTGTCCAAGATATTAAAAAAAGTTGCAGTCATGCATCATGCCTATCAGGGTGAATTTTCAAAGAAATTCGTGCTATTGTGTAAAAAGATGATGTAACGAGAAATCATACCACTTTTCGTAAAATTACACCATTATTTTTTCGTGGTTTTAGCCATTCTTACCGACGTTTGATCCTCAAGCCACGTTTGGACTTTTGGTTTATTATTCTGCAAATAATACACCTATGTATTCGCTCAGCAAAAAATTTTTATAACTCCCCCTCAAACTTTTTTCTTTTACGTTTCAAGGTGCGTTATTTATTTTTCGTGAGTCAAAAACCTGGGAAATCGCCTGAAATCACGATCAGTTTGTATAATAACACTAGAAAAAGTTTCAACACGTGTTTTGGGGGCCAAAATTCGTGGAAACCATCAGGAATAGCTATTCGAATTATTTCACGTGAAAGGAACAATAAATGAACAGCCAAACATTTCTGTAGGTATGTCCAGTAGAATAATAAACCCATGTGACAAGGACTTTGCAGCGTTTTTTCCTTGGCAAAACGAACATTTTGGCGAAATTTTCATCATGTACCTACCCATGGTCAGACGTCGTCTGGCGTGGGAAATAAAAAAATTTAAAAAAATATATAAATACATACATAAAATCTTTTTTAAAATGTAGGGATGAATTCAGGTTGCTCTGAAACGAATTTGCCTATTAAAAAAAATTTCAAAAATTCATGTTCTGAAAATTTTGAACCCATTGCAATAGCTTCATTTTCCTCGAAAATGGGCACTCAACTGGAACGTTTATTGGTATGGTTGGTATCTCGAATTCATTGATGTTGATTTATCCCAAAATCCGACAGTTTAACTTTTACTTTGATTTACTTATGATGCTTATATTCATCCACCTTCATATATGTTATTATGGTAACATCCATCACATAATATTCATAACCTTTCATCACATTACAGCGCTTTCATTTTTGCCTTTTCACGACGGTAATTTGTTTGGCGGAAAGTTCATTTTCGCGTTATCGCTTCTCATCTCTCATTGATATATTATTATCGGCGTGTATAACCCTTGTAAATGAGTTGGTCTAGCTCAAAAGATAATTATAGGCGGGAAGAAGAGAGAGTTCTTTTAATTTCGTAATTACCCACCTCTCGAAGGCAAAACGTCGGAAGTTTTTTTTTACCCCTTTTTTTGTAGTCGATCATCCACTGCCGAGCCTTATTTGTTATTCCGATCTTGTCGTTAGATAATTTCAACGTGTTCTGGAACGATTTTACTCCCAACGAAATTCGACATCCTATGCAGTGTGTTCTAAAAATTTCGTTGAGAGCCATATTTTATTCAACATTCCGAAAATAATTTCGAAGAAATGTTGCGTAAAAAAAAAAAAATAGAAATGCAGAAATGTTTTTTAACAGCTTTAGTATGATCAGGCGGAGTGATTAGAAATCTGGGGTAATGAGGTACCCATGACTTCTGTTTGTATTAATTTCCCGTTTTAAATGAAAGTATGTTCCATTATAAGAATTTTAAGACCAACTGAACGCTCCTACGATGCATTAATGATTTTTCTATGAGCTTTCAAAGCAAGTGACGTCATCGCAATTTTGTAGGCCGTTGCCGCAATTTTCTTCGGTTTTTCTGTTGGCATCTCTGTGTTGTTACCAAAGGGTCATGAATGGCTACCTCCACCTTCTATTATTGTTACTTTGGAGTAAAAATAATAGAACTATGGATTGTGGTGACGTCCACACAACATTTTTATGCTGTTCCTATAGTGTGGTGTTTGATTAGGGTTGGGCCGGTTAGGACGGCGTGCGCGTGGCTTCTGGACTTCCAGACTGTGCCTCATTATTCTATTTCGAATGTAGAATATATTCCATGGTTTCTTCCTAGTTCCTTGAGCAAGTAGGTATACAGTTATTACAGTTTATTTCGCTGAAATCCAAGTCATCGAAAGTTTGAAAATCAAAGTTGGTTGAGATGTTGATTCTGTAAACAGATATTTAGTGTGTAGTGATCTTCATGCTGGAAGAAACTGTCTGTTACTTATGTACTCGTATATTATATAGTTAAGAACGTATTTATGTTGTAATTTTTTTTGTTAACGACCATAAATAACCTGGTATTCATGGTCGTAAAAAAAAAAAAAATTCACAACGTAAAGAAACTACTTTTTATACTTACCGTATACGTTATACTTACCTATATAATATACAAGTACATAAGTAGCAGAAAGTTTCTTCCAGCACGAAGACCACTAGACACCCTAATCATCTGTTTGATAAACCGAAGAATGAAATCCTACCCATTACCTCACTCTTCTCCAGTCATCCCATTGTATTGGTGTTTATTTTCAGTAACCCTATCTGTCCCTACTCGATTTCATTATCAGCTTCAACTACTTGGGCCACATTACTTTGACAGTTTTGTCTCTCGTACTGCGTTGTTTGTTTTCTTTTCACAGAGTAAATGACATTTTTAGTACATAAGAATGTTTCTGGTGTTTAGCGTGATTGCGGCAGGTTAAATATCGGCTACAAAGCTCGGACGCATATCGGACTACGACATCACGCAAGTAGATTACAACCAGGCAAAATCCCCGAAGAGAGTAATAAAGTAATGTTAGGCCGAGATGCGTATGTTTTTAATAAAACCCATTTCATTCTGAGCCAGAGTTTATTATGAAAATGTAACATAGAGCGGGCGGTGTCACATTCAGATTATCTGTGTCTTCCTTGTTTATTGATTACACACAATAAGTAAGTAAGTTTATAGACCCGACAGAGCTCAACTTCGCGTGGCCCTAGTTATTACAATAGCTCCTCCGCAGGGTACATAAAATATTAGTATATACATAATATAATAATACAATAGGGTATACATAAAATACTAGTTATTAATACCTTTTATTCATTCGTGGGTACATACTTGTCCGTTAATACATAAACAGATCCCTTAAACAACTGCTGAAACGCAAGGATCCAGATGATTGTTGAAAGTTGTAGTTTGAATTGTTTCACTTAAACTGTAAAAAATCATTATTCATGCAGAACCTTGAGAATGACACCATTTGATTCAGCATGGGAGAATTATATATATGGAAATCGACTTCCGATTCCTATAGTAATGGGGGAAACGTCAAAGCGTCCTCGATTTTGCTGATACTCTCATTTCTCCTCATAAATTATGCAGTATTTCGCACTACAGTAATTATGAACTGTGCAGGTGGTCCCTGCTGTAACTCGATGCAAGCTCAATGTATACGGCTATCGGACGTAGCGTGAAATTATGTGGCGAACAAGTGCGGAAGAACTATAACAATAATAATTATCGCCTCCGCTGATCAGCCTACACGTGATAAATTCGTTCACTCTACAATTAATTCGTGGAGTAAATTTATTATGCGACGTCGAATAGTTTAACTTAATGAATGGAAAGAGGTTTCTTTCGAAACAAGTAAGTTAGTCATGGATTCACGGCTTTTAAACGTTTCATTTTTGTATTAAAAAAAAAGTAAACAGCAATTTCAGTGTGGAGCTTTATATCCGGCCCCGCTGCCTTTTCTGAATTTGCTTTCTTCTCAACCAAATTCATTGCTTCCTGCGTTTCTTAAATTTCTTCAGATCTTATTCAAGTAGAACTCCATGCACCGTCCTGACTAAATTTAGTGAAATCCATCTCAGTTTCATGGGTATTTTTATTTCTTAAGCTGCCGCATAGAAAGCAAAATGACCAGTCAAGCTGGGCATAAGTTAGTTCCAGTATAAGGTCCTTCTTTCATTAACTTCCTCTTGATGATTTATCAGCTCATGAGCCATATTTCTTTCACGATTCCAACAAGTACACTATCGCTGTGTGGGGTATATGCATGGGTCACAAAAGTGGTTTATATTATTTTTTAGTGAAACTAGATTCAGAGAATTATAATCTCTTCAAGACGGGGACGTCCCTTGTAAATTATATTATTATTTAATAAGACAACGTAACCAACAACATGACAAACAACACTTTAGAAATAACAACCCCTGTTGACTTAGAAAATTATAATCTACTGCTTAAGCTTAGAGAGTCAGTATTACAATCATGGCGTAGTTATCAGGTACCTAATAAATTGATGAGAAACCATCAGAAGACATGCGTCAATACATCATTGTAATGATCACAAATGGCTGCTGTACCTACCGAACAGATTTTGATAAGAAATCAATATTCCCTGAAATTAAAAAATGTTTGCGGTATCTTAGTAATTGAAATTGAAACACACCAACGAACCTGTGTAGTCCACGGTATTATAACAGCGTTGTTACAATACCAGGTAGAAAGAAAGTAGGAAAACTTGTAAGAAAACACACTTGTAAGAATAAAATGCTTTCAGTTGGAGGCGGAATCGACGAGAATGGATTGAGCATCATCTTCCTGGATTTAGAGAAATGTTCGCTTTATAAGAGGGTAACGTTTTGTCCTGATCAACCTTTTTCAAAGTGGCAAACTCAGTGATGCGATATCTATCGATTTCCCAGGCTAACGCCGCAGTGCAGAGCTGAATGGTGGGGAACTTGAACATATGAAATGATGGGATCACCCTGCAACAAAGGGAGGTGTATGGCACAAGGTCGTAGAGGATCTATTAGCGCTATAGCGAAAACCCCTTGGTGAAACCGGCAGCCAAACAAAAGTTGAAGTAATTTTGTGGTAGTACACGAAATTCACCGTTCACTCAACATGCGCCGTCGCTGTCGTCATACGTCTGTGAGCGAAACGTAAATCGTTAAAACTGGAACGGTCCTCACGGCACATTCTCTCCGCTTGTGTGACGGAAACAACGAGCATTATCGGATGACTGATGAAGTTGAAAAAGATGAAGGCTAAGTTTTGAACTTGAGATGTCCTAGTTCATTGTAGATTGTCTAACAACCAATGGTTATTTCGAGGCAATCCGCTCGGGGAAATAGTTTCAGTCCTGGTGGTTCGACTGAAGTACTGATAAGTAATCAAATAGCAGAGTGAGCTCTCCGACTCAAGGATACAGTATTGAGGATGAGCACCTACACCAATAATACCAATAATATCAAAATATAGGAAACTGGCTAAGTAACATGAACGTAGTCTTCAAATTTTAGCAATATCGAAATTGACCACACTCGTTGTACGTAACTACCTATCCTTGTTTATCTCTGAACAAATCGAACGTAACGATAAGCGAAAAATGCAAGATTTACGCAGGGTAATCCGCAATCCGTAAAATGGATTTTTGTTCAATACCGTGATATAATTATGTCGGAAACCCAAAAAATACGTGTTCAATTTTTCTGAATAAGGAATCGTCTCCTTATGCGTAAACGACGTACGTATATCTGGTTACGTATATCTGGACCTTGGAGTAAAAAAGTAATTTTCTTCCACAACGGTAGGTACAACCTATGTTTGGAATAGATCTGTGAAATATAATGTCTTTGTACTAAAAACCAAATACATAGTTGATCAGTATTAAGAACTACCCACCAGCAAATATTCCGTGTCTCACGTTCGATAATAATCGACCAATATTTATTATTATTATTTATATTATTTATTATTTATTATTATTTTCTAACTCACATTTCTTGTATTTCTTGTATTTTGACCTCTGTTATTATTATTTTATTTTTTTCTTGGCTCTCTCAGAAGTGATGTATTTATTTTTCCCTCTTTCTGTTTCTTCTCTGTATTTATTGTTTCATCTTGTAAATTGGGCTTACCCGTATAAAATAAAATAAATAAATAAATAATTATAATCACGATGCTGTTTTAATGGATAGTTACCTACCTAATCTGAAACGTGATAAAATTAATACTAGCATAACGCCATGACCTCAGTTCTTAGTGTTAGAATAAAGCTACGTACGAACAGCTGAGTAACATAATCGTATTGTAAATCGCTAGGCAGGTCTCTAATGGTTGTTCAACGCCAACGAGGACCGTTTAAACGAAACAAAAGACCCCGAGGTAGGTGTCAAATAACGGCGAGAGAAAGTATAAAACAACGGGCGTTAGGGACAAAAGGCGGCGAGGTTTTGAATTAATGGTAGCGAGCAGAAGTGAATACATTTATATACGTGTGCCACGCCTTCAGAGAGAGAGAGCTAGTCACAAGAATTCTATTCATATCAACACTTCCATACCTTACGTAATAACGGTGTCTTGCCGTCAAGCCATCGCTCAGTGATTATGCGCAAAGTGTTGTTTCAGCACGTGTTTACCCCCTGGGGATATCATAAATTTGGTATTTCTGTTTATCATATGAAGTTTTAATTTTTAGTGAGTCCTATAGGTTCCTATGGCTCGCTAGAATAACTGAATGACTCTCTTACACAATGGAATACCAAGAAATTGAGCTCCCTAACCAGCCGAGTAGAAAAACGCTGCAAAGCCCTTGTCAGATGAGTTTATTATTCTATTGGACATGCCTACAGAAATGTTGGCTGCTCATTTATTGTTTTTTTTTTTCATGTGCAATAATTGAAATAGTTATTTCTAATGGTTTTCACCAATTTTCGCCCCCAAAAACACGACTTACGCTCTTTTTTCTTCAAATTATCTCCGATCATTGAAAGCGCCATTTAATTGTCTTGATTCACCTCCTTCACTTTTTCTAGTGTTATTGTACAAATTTATGGTGATTTCAGACAACTTCTCAGGTTTTTGTCTCATAAAAAATAAATTTCCGGAGCTGAACCTTCGTTACAACCTCAATTCCTCACTCTTTTGTCAAAATCGACTTCATGTTCGGTCTTCTCGTCCTAAAAAACATGGAAAAAGATACCTCAAACTAAAATACCAAAAAATCCTATTTTTACACCCATTTTTCGCCCGTAACATCCCTGGGTATATTCCGATCGGGCTGCAAAATTTCGGGACACAACTAGGGCCCAAAAGGAGCCTGTATGCAAAAGAACGAATTTTTTAGACCGAAAATGAAGTAGTTGTGCATGATACGGCGGACGGGCATTGAATTTTTAAATCTTGTGACAGAGTGTGACAGTGGTGGTGGACTCTCTTAAGTCCCCCTCCTAGACCAGCGAGATTATCACCGGTTAAGAATGGATATCGATTAGGCTTTCGCTCACCGATCCCGTCTCCACCGGACCAAAAAACACTCGAGAACAGCCGCACTGTTGCACTCCTCCCCACATGATATTTCTGGGTAGCAGAAGTAAGAGAGGGAAAAGGGGGAATGAAAAATAGTATGAAGTTCTGGTTCAGGAAACGACATCTGATCAACTTCAAGGTGACTAACATCCATCGTTATGGTGCTACATCATTAATATTTTACTGGTGGAGGATAAAGCTCCTACATAGTATTGGTGGATAATGTTTTCAGAGGTTGTTTTCCAGTGAATTGTGCTCATCTGGGCATCCTCCAGGTGATCAACCTCCATCCTTTGGATGGAACAACTATTGGGACTTATAAATTGGGACATGGCATCAATCGCCTTCAAATGAGCTCAGTATATTTTGGTTATACTGACGCTCTAAAGGTGGGAAAGGGGGTGGGGAAGCCAATAGATGTAGTATGTATTATCAAAGGGACAGGTTGTTAGTAAAGGAATCTGTCGTGAGTTCCTCCCAGAACTACAACACTAGCATACTTAAGTTCTCGCAAACCTTGTACAAACCAACTTTAGTTCTCGCCAATAAACTGTAAGAGTGGGGACGAGAGACGCAGGAGGTAGAGGCCCAGCCTGATTCCCCACCATCCCCTACAAACTAGGGGATGGAGGGAGACAGCCACTGGGGTCTATAAAACCCCGGCGCCTGCCTCTTTTTCTCCATTCTACATTCTCCTCTAGTCGCTGACTCTCTCTCTCCTCCTTACCTCATCCTTCTCTCCTCACCTAAAAGATGCTGTGTTGAGGTGGTGATTCGCTCATAACCCCCAGCCAAACCAACCTAAAAGATCCCAGGTGTTGAGGTGGTGATTCGCTCATAACCCCCCTGGGCATATCCTCACACCGCTCGTGATGAAATACACCAATTTAAAATTCATCACAGAATCCTTCTGGGAAACCTTACCAGAAGGAAACTTCTGGTAAGCCCACAAAAAGTGGATGGAGTATGGTGAATAGCTCAGCGCATACTACCAAACCACGCTCTGCTACCATGTGACAGTGTGACAGAGATTATCACCGGTTAAGAAGGGATATCGATTAGGCTTCCGCTCACCGATACCGTCTCCACCGGACCAAAAAACGACTCAAGAACAGCCTTACTGTTACAATCTACGCACCTTGAAACGTAAAAGAAAAAAATTTGAGGGGGCGTTATAAATTTTTGCTGAGCGGAATAATAAACCAAAATGATCTCTTAAATAGGCTGAATGGGAAATTGTGCTCTCAAGTCAGCCAAGCGTTTTCTAATCCCAAAAACATATCCGTATCCATGTTTTTACGTGAAGCGAAGGCACTTTATATTATTCCTTCTAATTCTTACATTGGATTTCATTAGGGTTATTGGCAGAGTGTACCTCCTAAATAGAAACGTGAATAAAACCCTGTTCAATATAACTTGTTAATAAAATGTTTCATGTTTTTCTCCTTCCTCCGGGTCGGACCGAATTCTTGACGGAAAGTGTTTGATACTCCATTGTTAGAGAACTGCAACATACGGCGAAACTCGTTAACCACTCGTTAGAAAGCTCTTAGTTTACTGTAAAATGTCACGCTGCCTATGTCCCCGTTCCTATTTGGCTGAAGAGGCTGTTGATACAGGTCTCGGCGTCTACATAAATATTTTTTTTAAATATTGATCTAAATTTAATTAGGTATATCATCATCATTTAACCCTCCGAATACCCCAACAGCTGGAACATAGAATGCTCCCTTCGAGACCCCATTTCCATCTTCGGATACTGAGGTCCTCTGTGTCAGGTGGGTCAACACTTTCAGTTGACACCTATAAGTAGTAAGGGAATAGGTGCTCGAATAAACAACGAATAGTCCAAAGGGCATTGAATGAACAAAATTGAGTGAGGGCAAATTCAGGTAGATAGGTTACTAGATAGGTAGACGTAGTTACAACTCGATGGTCCCATTTTCTAGGAACACCATTTTTGTGTGTAAAGGAGCTCATGATTTTGGAAAGGAACCGCAGCTGTGTTTATCAAATAATATAATATAAAATTCAATGTTTGTATGTCCGGAGTGGGTGACCAAACGAATGAACGGATCTTGGTGCTGTTTTTTCCGGGCTGCTCTTCAAACGTACCTAGGTAGGCTACATGACTCAAATCCGACTCCTTCGTCGTAACTCGGAGGTCCTTCACGACGACGTAGTGTTTACATTTCGCTGTAACTAAGGGCGTGACGTAAGCGGTATAACTATTGGAAGCGGCTTCGGACGAAACAAGAATTTTTGTGGAAAGATATTTTCTCGCATCTCTTTCCAACGACATCAGAACGGTTTCTGTGCGTTGAACCGTTGCCCCGTTGCCTGGTGGGTAGATGAAACGTTATAATACCGAGTTCACTGTGCAACGCACGGGTAAACCAGCTGGTATTCTGACTCGAATGGCGCAGCATTACAAAACGGTGTGCTGAAATTTTTATTTTTTACTTTTGTTTTATTTATTAGTCAGGCTAAGCCAACTTACGATAGTAAAACAAAGGATGAATAATTAATTACAAATTATTCATATGCATAATTTCCGGAACACGGATCGCAGAATACCTTCTTACGGAGGGGACACTATCCACATCCTGGGAATCACTTCATGATTTATGATGTGATATTGAGGTATTCAGCGGGGAAGAAGATAAAAGTGGAAGTACATAATATATAGTTCGAAGTCGCAGATCCACAATTATTTCCTTCCAGTCTTTCAATGTATTTTCGTCAAAATCCCTTGGGACTGGGATCTGTATAACGATCCCATTGTATTCGGAGGGTTCTATAACAGTTCTTCTTATTCAAATCTTTTCTGTCCCAAGGTACTCACAAGTCATGTTTTTCAGAAATTGTCCCGGTTACAAGTTCGAATGTTTCAAGAACAACCGTACTTCGTATAAGGACCATGGAATTGCATCCGTACTGTGTATATATATGTATATACTACTAATGTATATTATATACCTGGTATATGAATGACAATGAGTTGTGATCTACATCCTTCAATAAAACCGGCACTCTGTAATCCCTTTCCACATAAGATTATCGGCGAGTAATTGAGCGTCCTTCTACAGATCGGGCGATAAGATGATTAGAGTGAGGTTCATCGACCTTCCAAGAGGTTTACAGTGGATTGGCGAGGAATTTCTATTATACTTTTAATCAGTTACTGTTAAGAAATCGTTTATTGAAGTTAATCTCATCGTGGTTAGTGATTCATCCTACAGAACAGTTTATCTTAGTTTTCTATGCAGTATACAACGTAACAACTCAATACAGCACTTCATAGTCATATATACCTTTACTTTTTATCTGCTTCTGGTTTTAAACAAGAATACCGTCCGTTTAATTTGCCTCCGGGCCCAGCCATCCGTCACTTCTATCTCCGTCCAGGCTCGTCCGTTACTTATGACTGACGTCTCCAGTTCCCGAGGCAAAAACCCGGCGTTTTCTCTCGCCGCTACTCTTTACCGGTTAAAACAGTAAAACGTGACCACTGCATTTTCATCAACTCCTCCTTTTCAACGTTGAAATTAAATAACTTTCCTCTCCCATCTCTGAGGTTTCAACAGATAACGAAATATAATACCGTAGCCGTCGACGAGTAAATCATTCGACGGAAACAAGCAACTTTGAAATATTATGGCGTGTGGTGGTGATGCTTCCCTAACTCAACGTTATTATTTCATTGCAAACCCAACTTGTTGTAAGGGGTACTACAGATAGATGAACACAAATGAGGTGCAGATTGATAAAAGTGTGATGAGTCCGAGGTTGTTGTGCGTTTAGGGAGTTTTTGAAAGAAATAAGCTGTTGCATTGGATAAAAGTACCTAAAGAAGTTTGAATAGATTTCTACACGAATTTTGGTTTATTTTTAGTAATGAGCCATTGGAATCGAGCATGAAAAAACAAAAAATAAAAAATAAAAAAATGTACCCGCCGACGCTAGAATTCGAGATTTCATCCGAAATTGGAATTCAACATTTCTGCCCGTCAGCCATTACACCGTACTTGGCACTTCCCTCAGTTACCATGAACCAAAATTAATTATATTTGGTTTGTTGGTCTCATTTGGGTCTCAGTTGGTCTGCGATGCTAGGCGTTACTATCATATCTAAAAGGTGAAAAATAAGGGTTGAATTTTTCAGAACGATGTAGCTCGAAAACTTGCGATAGAAGGGTATGGCTTTTTTACGTGTTGAAATTGATCTTGAACTAGAGAATTTTTTGAGACCAGCTGGAGCACTGTACGACCAGCCGTTCGTTTGCACCGTAAAGCTTCGTCAACATGATCGTGAATCAAACGTTATAAATCCGGCCCAGATATCATCGCTAGGGAGCACCTGATTGTAATCACGGATGGCTGTATGAAGTCGTGTTGGTTGTTCTGTGGTATTATTCCATTTGAAAAATGGTGGCTCTTCTGGATTTTGTTGATAGGTACTTGTGCAACTTGAACAAACGTTGAAGTTCACAAGTTGAACAAACGTTGAAGTATTATTGGGTAAGTTATTACACAACGGTAAATTATTACACAAAGATAACTTATTACACAACGGTATACTATCTACGCATAAGGGGCATATATGTAGGTAAATTATTACACAGCGGTTTATTATTGACCTTATGCTTCATGAATAACTAAAAATAATAAATGATTAAATTATTGAATCTCGCGCATTTGTATGACACTTTAATTCCCGGGCCGGCTTCATTACTCCTTCATTAGGACTTTCCTGGAGAGTGCTCGAGGGTATTGACCACTGAAAACAGTGATCTACGCATTAGGGGCATCTATGCAGATAAATAATGAACTGTTGTGTAATAATTAGCAGCGTTTTTATATAAGTAACGAATTCTTCGTTTTTAGGGTGTTTTCGAGTAGTGGACAAAAGTTAATTTCGGGTATTTGTTGGTAGGTACATCGGAGATTGCGACCAATAATAATAATAGATTATCTTCGGGGGTATTGTAACACATGAGCGATCCGGAACTTATTAAGAAATTCCATGAGCTGACAAGTGAGCAAATTCCAAACTACATCTAAATCTGGGAAAAAATTAAGTAATGTATTCTTGAGAAAATAATTCCAAATGCGCAGACACGATGCTTTGAGTTCAAATATCGTTTGTGCATCTAGAATTATTTAAGAGTTGGTTATTATTACGTTTTTAGTTGGGTAAATAATGTTGGTGTATTTGGGTTTCAACCCACACCTACCATCGTCGGTAGGTACTTCTGTTCCTCAAGACCGTTCTGTCGTAGTTATGAACATTTCCAGAAGAACAGCGTTCATGTTTATTCCCAGAAAATAGTAAAACGCTGAGAAACAATGTATCAAACCGTTCCAGACGACAGTATCATTACGTTAAACACCAAACTCGCTTCAGAAAAAAATTGAAAGACTAACGCGTAGAAATAACTTGACGCCTGGATGCAATTTAAGTCTCGGAGGCAGCCTTAATTTATGGCCGGATTTTAACAAGCGTTTACTCGCTAATTGACTTTAATTACAACGCGCACCAACCCTGAAGGCGGTTTTATGAACGACGTTAGTTAAGGACGCGTTTAGGCGGCTTGTGTTATGGTCGGAATTAACTGGGGATGGGTCGACCCGTGCAAGGTGATTACGTTCTATGAGCGGAAATCGGAACGAAGGGCTAGTAAACCAAACATAAGTGAGAGAGGTGGCCGAAACAATAATTGGTTAATTACCAAATAGCGGAAACCTCGGGCAAATTGGCTCATCTGCTTTGCGGTTCCGCTCCGTCGGAGATTGAGAATTATAACTACGTTTGCAATGGTTGCTGGGGGTTTGAGTCTACGTGGGGCGTATCGTCTACTTCTAGGCGTGTAAAATATGCAGTCAAACTATAAAATATGCATGTAAAAGATGGTCTTAAACATCTCGGGTCTCATAAGGGTTAAACTATTTTTTTCGAAGTTTTTAGTTAGAATATGGGCTTTCGAAAATTGAGTTGGTTTTGATCACGTTTGTGGAAGCGTATTAATGTAAACACCTTCATTCACCGCTTGAAACAATCCCCATTTAAGTTACTTAACAGTTTACTTAACAATTAAAGGTTGAACGAATATACCCCGAAATTGCTAATTATAAGACCTGTACAAATTAAAGGTTGAACGAATATACCCCAAAATTGCTAATTATAAGACCTGTACAACTAATGTCTATTTCCTGGCATTTTTTGTGCCATAGAATCAGCCTGTGCCAGTACCGGCTTTCGTCTTTTCGGGAAGCAGAAACAGACAAATGCCGCTGTAGTCCAAATAAGAACCTCTCTAACGTTTGGCAATGATTGCTATTTACCGCTCCAATTTTCAGGGAAGAGGTACTTGAAATACTCATTCAAATTACAACCCCCCACCCCACCCCAACGATCCCTCGACACCAACTTTTAATAACCTGACATCGAGTGGATGCTGTTATAAAAGAAGATTAAACTTAATTAATACGCTTCTCCGGAGAAATCCTCTTTTAATTAGGTGGAATGAAATCGGTTGATGAATGGGTTTTAGAAAGACAGTATAAACTGATCTCGCAAGTTTCGATCCGCGGCCATTGGTGTTTAATGACCCAATTTGTTTGATTTTTAAGGAGGAGGCTTGGAAAGGTGAAGAAAGGTTGGTGGCGTTCGGTATTGAATAAGGTAGTGTAGATATTAGGATCAATATGAAATAGGCCGCCTCTATTCATTTAGTGTTCAAGAATTTATTAATAATAATAAAAAAAATTTATATTTGTTCCCAGGCTGGGTAGCCCATAAATGCTCAGCGTATGACATTATTAGAAATGTAGATATATAATTACTTGACCCATCTTTACCCATCTTTGACCCATAACACGACTGTGTGATTTCCGATCGGGCTACCGAGATAGGGGACACAACTAGGGCCCAAATGGAGCCTGTGCCCGGAAGAGCAATTTTTTTAGACCGAAAATTAAGGTAGATATCGATGATACGGTGGACGGCGGACGGACATTGCATTTTTGGAATCTACACACTTTGAAACGTAAAAAAAAAAATGTTGACGGGGTGTTCCAAAAAAGTTTTCCGAACCGTATACATAGCTGTGTATTATTCAGAGAAAAATAAACCAACATGAGTGAATCAATCCATTGTTAGTATGCAACCATTATGTGATATTCCACGATTGTTTTTGCCAAGGAGAGATAGAGAGATTCAGTGAGAGAAAATTGTATCGCAATACAGAAAGTAGGCGGTGGTGAGGGGGGGGGGGGGGATGAGAAAGTGGGGGTTGGTTAGGGCACTTGTCAGTTCCTTTTCCAACCTGTCTGGCGTGAATTTGGCCAAAATTACCTTCTACCCAGAAAAAAATCAACATATTTTTTCTGAGGATTCGTGGAGACTGCAGCTCCGGAAACAGATTACCTATTTTTAGTATGTATAGATTGTTGCAAGGTGGAGGGATGTTATGTTATTGTGATAGGCAGACCTATACGCGTACGTTCTATAGAAGCTATCGATTATTCGAAATCAGAGGGACTTTGAGTCCAACAAACAGTAGCCAACAAATCAGAACTATCGCTAATTCCATATTTATTCAAAAATCAGAGGGACTTCGAATAAATAGGTATGGAATTAGCGATAGAGTTGTGTTGTTGGTGTCGTGAGTGGACGTGTTGTGCTCACGACATGGCAGGTGAGAGTTGGATGAAAGATGGAGTGAAGTTGGATGAAGGCGGATGAGGAAAGATGTGCTGCGTAGGAGTCTTGCATTAACGCCCCGCGGTTTTCACCACAGCAGGCGCTAGTCTGGAGGGAAGGATAGCTCCCTGCGGTTTTCACCACAGCAGGCGCTAGAGGTAGTGGCTCCCCGCGGTTTTCATCACAGCAAGCGCCTGTGATGAGGGTGCTAGTACCCCACAGTGTTCACCACAGCAGACACCCGGAAGATGGAGGCTAACACCTCGATGTTTTCACCACAGCAGGTGAATTGACAGCAGTTCAAACTTTCGGATAAATGCTTGATGAACGGAATAAATTGAAACCGAAACAACGCGACGTTCAGTACTGAGCTGATCCGCCCTTCCTCGGCCTTTCATGTATGGGTTTATATCACGTATTTCATTGAAATACGGCGCACGCTTACTGGGTCTAAATCCGTTGATTGTGGATTTGTTTTTAAATTATTTTTGAGGTGCCACCGAGCTTCCAGACTAATGATCTGAGCACAAGGGCCATGCTATTTTCCTAACGGGTGTGTGCCAAAGGTAAACTTCACTCCATCGGATTGCTCATACAGTGTTCAGGAGGATTAGTTGTGTACTTAGCGGAAGTACCAAATGGTAGATAAAATCTAGGTAGGTATATTCAATTTTTTGTAAGTGTGGATTTCGTAGCTACTGAGCCTTTAGGAAAATAGGATCGCCCATTTGCGTAGATCTGTTGTCTGGATGGTCGTGGCCCTCGCAAAATTTTGTACTGAGAACAGTGAGACCGAGAACAGAACTAAAGGTGTTGTTTTCTAGCATTGGAATTATTGAATGATTTTCTTGACCTTCTTGCTTCACATCGTCCATTTTAGACCGTAGCAAGAACATGTCAAGATCCACCATTTATTGCTGTTGAAGGTAGCGATAACAAATAATGGATTTCGTCCTCTAATAGATTATACCTCAGGGACCACCATCGCAGTGCAAAAACCACTTTCCCGCGTCCCTTGTAACTACCGTTCAACCCCTTATTAATAGGTTGACGTCATGTGTGTATTTCGTTAAACAGATTTCCCTAGCTTTCCCCACAAACTTCACCGTCCTCCGGAAGTGCTTGCAATATTTCAACTAGTTCTCGGTTACTTGGGTCTCACTTTTTGAACCCTCACCCTCATCAGCCCCTATTCCTCACCACGTGTGGGTTATAGAACGAGAAGTTGGATAGCTACGATTTATCATGTAGACACTCCTTTTTACGCTCGGCCGAAAATAGAAACTATTCCTCTCATCCTCGTAGGTTTATCTATGGAAAACAGAAATATCAACATCACCGCTTCCTCTTCATGATTGGTTATTAACTTAGTATGAATAAATTATTACCAAATCCCTTGACATTATGGGTACCTGTTTGTTACAAGAACCTAGGTTCAGTGAAGCTGCAATAAATTTTCTGACGGCTTCTCCTCAAAATATATTTACCTACATAGGTGGTATTGAGTAAAGAAGTTCAGAATTCTCGTTAAACTCAAAAGCCTTTGATAATTCCAGCGAATCTCCGTTCCATCGAAAAACTCAGTTAATACGCATACATCATAATGTAAATCCTGTGTTATAAGTTGATTCAACGATTTTCGACAGCAGGTCGCGCGAACACTTAGTTTGAAGTCGGCTTCCTTCATTCTGTTATATAATTCGCGAGTTTGTGTGACGGCGTTAGGGCCAAACAGCTGAAGGGATTTTAGTGAGGGTGGTCTCATTGTGATCAGCAAATTCCGGGCCAGGTTTTAGGCTATCGCTCGATCCTCCAGACCTTCTCTTCGATCTTATTCCTGGCCGTCCCTAACGACAGCGTCCGTATCCGTGCTTTTGGTTGCTACGGTCGAGTCTCATGTTGCTGATCAGTTTAGACACCAATCCTTAATAAGATGCGTGTTGAGTGCTCTCACGGCGGTTTCAACCGTACTAAAACGGTTTTCGCTCAGCAAACAAATTTTATAACACCCCCTCAAAATTTTTTCTTTTCCGTTTCAAGGTGCGTAGATTCCAAAAATGCAATGTCTTTTTTTGTGGGAAGTGTCGTCCAGGATTCATTCGACGATCGTGATTTCATCGTCAGAATAATCGCGATTTGATAGGTGGTTGCCCCGTTTCTTACCGACTCTTGTGATTCGTAATAAGATCGTGTGTGAAAATGTGTCCAATCTTGAGAATGGAAAGGCTGGGGTGATACTTCGTTGGAAGCAAGAGTTGAAGACTCTTCAAGACTAATCGCTTCAAGTAATATATGGACCCAGTTTTAATCATTTTCCCAATGAACATGTGACATAGACACAGACATATGTAACAAGTTCGTCTCAGTGAGAAATGTTTTGAAACTGCCGTTATCAAATGCGAATTTTCGTGGCTTCTGTTCGGTATCTACCGCTCCAGAGCCCATTGTGTGTAGTTCAGCAGGTTTTCCATTTATTTTTTATAATAACTCTTATAACAATTTATAACAATAGCAACATTGCTATGTCCACAAATTAAAAATGAAATTAATAGTTTCACGATTATTATGTTGATGGAGGTAAATGGAGAGTTGCATTGTATTGAAGATAATCATCTTTGTCATTACATTATCCACTCCCACATAAATTTACATACCCGTTTATTACCACCCCTTTTCCAACCACATCAATCCTAGACTCCCTACATGAATTTTAATATGCCCCAAGTTTTTTGCACAACTGAACGTAAGGCTGGGTCGATAACCAAAAGAACCATGAGAATTGAATTTCTTCACACGCACTCGTACGTATGTTATACAGTACATACACATACACGCACTCCTATGGTACTTTTCACAGTTTTGGTTTCAGAACTGCCTTATTTATGTGGTTATTTTTCTCTTATCTTTTGATATTTCCCTCCCCTAAAAATTGAAAATAATAGGGTAGGGGGCACCCCTCATCTGTTAACTAGAAGGAACGTCCCTAAAAAAACTACCCTGCGAATAGGTTTTGTTGTTTGAAATGTTGGTGATGACTCCTTATGCCGTCAGAATTAGCTGTGTGGTATGCACAACTAAGAACTTCTCATTACAGAAGCTTTTTAATCTTCTTCAGGCAGTTGTTTAGTGCAGTAACTTCAAATGTCGGGGTCACGGGAGGCGCGTTAGAAAAAGAGAAGGTAGCTCAGTCCCTTTTGCTAAGCAAGTGTACGTAAACGCGTGATGAGTTATTCAATTCTGGCGGTGGCGGTGAAGTTGATGGGGGGGGGGGGGGGGGGTAGCACGCCAGTAACTCGGCAGAGCAACAACTCTCCTGGGAGTTCATGAATTTTCAAACAGGTTTAACCGAGACGTAATTTGTGCCGATTCCCTTCCTCGCCTGTTATTCAAACTTCCGCGTCATTCGATTCAAAATGAACTATAAATCACTTTGAATGGGAGTGTAATCAAAGGGGGGGGGGGGGGGGGGGGGGCACCACTTTGATCGGGTTCGTCGAGACGATTTTAACAGAGGTTTTTTATCTGTTCCATCTTTGACATTTAGAAAACGACTTCGGGGTCATTTCAGTTTCTGATGAAGGGCTTCGTCCCAATTTAGCATGTCGTACTATTTAATTTCTGTACAGGTCCGGTGAAAATCAAGCATAAAACAGTTTCGTGAAATGTCCAAGGGCAGTAAGCTTGTAATATACCTACAATGTATAAGAAACCGAATTTTTCTAACAAGTGGCGAGGTCAGTACATGGTTTCATAAACCTGCGTTTCATAAACCCAAGTTTCATAAACATAGGTTTTATAAACTTACAGGTGTGAGCTTGGGAAGCACAAGGAATATTGGCTACAAGCAGATTTCTGCTAGTTTCAGGCGCTTTTTGACGAGTTACAACCGTTTTTCCATAATTCTCTACAAGTTGCTATTCTGTATAATATTTATTTATAGTTAAAAGAATACTATTGACGGTATTTTTTATTGTACTAGATATTGTAATACGCTCGCCTGTAAACGTGTAGTTTCTCAGTAATCAGTTTAAGATATATGTTATTTCCGAACTGCGGTGTTCTCTTTGCTCATGCCGTCTAACCCAGAAGTTTCTTTCTGTCAGACAACAGCTAGTTGATGACAAACCGTCATGGCAACACTTGTAATTTCACTTTTGAAATTACAGTGGAAGTCGCTTATATTGATTGGAGCTGACTGGAAACAATCATTATACGCGACCAATCTCTACAGGGTGTTTCTTAAGTAGTGAACCACCCTTTCTAACTACAGTGGGCCCCGCTTAATGTGACCGTGGATAATGTTATCACCCGTTTATTGTGATCACAACAGTCGGAACCGAAACCCATGGATAATGTTACATTGAATATTGCCCTGTTAATGTGATCGTTGCCCCGTTTAGTGTTATCGCCGCTGAAGAACATAAAGATCGTTTTCCTACCGGCGAACACAACTTCCATAATGCAACCTTGCGATCAGGGAATCATCCGAACCTTTAAAGCATATTATCGACATGAGATGAGGACTCGGATTCTGGACATCTAAGTCGGTTATTTTGTACGGAAAAAAACGTGTTTTGAGGCGTGTGTTTGCACATGAATTACATAATTTGCTATTCCCATCCTCTCTTCACACACGCCTCAAAACACGTTTTTTTTCCGTACAAAATAACCGACTTTTGGCCATTATTTCGTTCAAATCGAGTCAAATCAAAAAACGGATAGCACCATGTGAATCAGCGTTGAAAAACAATGAAAAATCATGTGCCACACTTGGGGATTACTAGACGCCAAGTTTTGCGAAATTTGGCAGCTGAGCAACTTTGCACGCTCGCAGAACAGGTTCTGCGCAGTCAAATTCATCGATTGAGGGGTCAAATGTTCATGAAATTTTACGTAGAATCTGAATCTGCAATAAAAATTGGGGTACCCATTTGAAAAACCGAAGTTGGTGTCAATTGCGCATGTTTCTGCGCATGCGCAAAGTGCGGGAATGAGATATTTGAATTCATTGTAAAAAATGAAGGGGGGTTACTTCAGAAGCTTTTTTTCATTTTCCTGAAAATAAAGTAGTTAGAAAGGGTGGTTCACTACTTAAGAAACACCCTGTATATAAGCGACTTCTACTGTATGTACTTTATGGTAATTTTAGCAATTTTTACTGATATTGGCGAATTTTTACCCCCAAAATTGACCTACCTTTGATTATTATTATTATTATTATTATTTATTTTTTAATTTTTTTAAAGGAAATTTTCATTAAATCTTCATTGTTTGGGGTCACCATTCAATACCACTTTCGGTGAATATACCTATACGGAGATTTCAGCCATATTTACCCATTTTGTCAACAAGTGATCACTCTAACCGACCCTTTGATAACTATAACCGGCAGATTCCCTGTGTGCTTACATACATCCCATCGGGACCTGACTGTTTCTATCCTTGATCCGACTTATTCTCTTAACCGCCTTTCTACTAAGCGACTTCTACTGCAGTCATTTTCCGTCTCGAGTGAACCCAACCTATACCTATACCTGTTTGATAAAATGTCAACGATTTTAGCAATTTTGCCGAATTTGCAGCGATTTTTGATCGATTTCAGGAGTCGAGTCTGTATTAAAACCTGCTTCGCTCAGCACAGTGTGGTTGCTATTTTATGGGCCTCTTGGTTCCTTGCGTTCCCGCACGCTTCAGGTTACGGCAAAATGGAGCCGTCGTATCGAATGATATGAACGAAGCGAATCGCGTCTGAATGCAACTCTTCCTTCTCAACACTTCCGAGCTGAGCGGGAACCTCTAAAAGAAGAAACCGACTGGATGTCAGTGAACCGGCGCGGCGTTCTCTCAGTAGCTCCAATACTTCTCTGATCGTGCTCTGATTGGTACCGTGGGATACATAAAGATGAATTGATCTTTGCTCGTGAATTAAAAATTGAATCTGTACCAGAACAACAGCAAATCTTTCTCTACTAGCAGTTACAAAACGTAAATACATTTTGTGATTTGAGCTGTACTAATAAAATAAAATAACTAATAAAATGAGTGTGCACTAACAGTGTATTAGTAGGTATGTAATATCAGTTGTGCGACGGGTGTGAATTGGTGATAGCGTACTAATCGACAAGATGAGCGACGTACTACTCGTAGGCACAATGGTTCATTTTTAGCAAATGAAATACATAGTCAAGAGTACTCATCGGTTAGAAATTAGCGGATTTTCCCCTCGAATATTTTTTTTTGCTGTTGGCCAATGAGGAGCGGGAGAAATAACCTAAATTTTTTTGGTTAAAAATTACCAACTACCTGAAGTGACGTCACACATTAAATTTCTTCTCACCGCTCTTTCAGCTTCAAGAAGCTTTACATGCTTCAACGGCTTTTTCTCCTTTTAACTTTTAGTAAAACTACTATCCATGTATAATCGGTATCCATCTTGTTAAAACGCTTTGTAAATAATAAACTTGAAAACATTTAACGAATTTTTAATATAATAACTACGAATGTCAGTTGCAAAGCAAACCCACAATAGGTACTAACTCATGTCAACCTGGCAAGTCTTTTAAACTACGGTTTTAAGTAAAAGCGAAAATCCCTGCAAATTATTACGCGGTGGTTTATTGTTTTCCCTCAGGTAAGCCCTAAAAATACCGGTGCCGGCAAGGCAATTACACGAAGTATATATTTTTCCACCTCCCCCATCTGTAGCGCGCCATGTCGGCCCCACGAACACGGGACTTGGCCGTTTTTAAAGTTCGATGGCCGCCGAAACTAAGTTGGTCCTCGACATCTTTTATCTGATCGATGTCTGGTCTGGTTGGTACATCGATATCTGAGCTGGATGTACACCGTATGATTCACACTGATGTTGGGCGAAGCTTTTCGGTTCAGAATTCAGGTCCATACTGTGAACGGCTGGAGGCTGGACGTACAGTGCTCCTATAAAAATCATAAAATTCAGAATCATTTTGAAACCATCAGAAAAACTGACACCTTCGATTGAAAGTTTTCGAGCTACTGCGTTTGTCTTAATTCCATCCCCTGTTTTACGCCAGGCGTCACGTACCAAATAGACCTCAGATGGGACCCACAAACCAAATTATGGTCAGTATTCGTGGTAAACTAGGAGGGGAAAAAAAAGTACGGCGGACGGGCAGACATTATTTTATTCCGTTCCAAATTCTGCGTACCTTGAACGGAAACCATAAAATCTTGAGGGATGCTTAAAAACAATTTTTTGTTTTATTTTGGTTTATTATTCTGCGAATAATACCTGTGTATTCGCTCAGCAAAACAGTTTTTCAAGGTGCGTAGATTCCAAAAATGTCCGTCCGCCGTATCGTCCGTATCTACCTTAAATTTCGGTCTAAAAAAAATTCGTTCTTTCGCACACATGTTCCATCTGGGCCCTAGTGGTTTCCCCTATCTTGGCAACCCGATCGGAAAACACCCAATGGGTGGGGGGGGGGGGGGGGAAGGGTGCGAAATGAGGTATTTTGAGGTTTTATCGAACTTGGGCTTGTGAGGTATAGTTTCCCAGGTTTTTTTGGGGTGATGTGACCAAACATGAAGTGGATTTTGACCACTGAGTGTAGGATTGAGATTTTAACGAATTTATAACACTCAAAATTCAATATTTAAGATGTAAAACCTGTGAAAATGCTGTAATCACCAAAAACGTGTACGCACAAAGGAGCTAGTATTAATAGGTGAATCAAGACAACTCGAAAATAAGCCGGATCTAAACTAATTTGTCAGAAATGGCAACCTAGTATTCGAGAATAAAAACCCCATGTGACAAGGACTTTGCAGAGTTTTTCTCTTCAAAAAGGTGGCAACCCTAAGTGCAAAGCTCGGGGGCCATGCAGATGACTGGTAAGTGTAGGATGCGCCAATAATTTGCTGGAGATGAGCTAATGAAAGAAACCAAGAAGAGAAGAAGTTATTTTAAGGTGTATTGGTCCAATTCGGCTTTGAATTGGTACATGCCAAACTGTTAAGTAGGTACCTGAGAATTAGATCCACTGAGTACTGAGGACCTAGAGGACATGAGAACTGAAAGTTGCAGACAGGTAAGAAAAGGGTGGGGAAGGGTTTACACATAAAATCTTTGAGTAAACTGTAGGGCTTCAGGAACCAGGAAATCCATAGGGGCTCCACGTGGAGCCTCAACGCCACAAAGACACCTTCTGATTTGTCGGTTTCTCTTGACGCCACTGAACAAGTGGGAGGAGGGACTTGGCTTTTCAGGAATACGCCTGTTCCCTGTTGAATACGCTGTTTCCTGGTAAACCCCCCAAGGCCAAACCAAGGGCCCCAAGTTCTGGGGTAGTAGTCAGGTAGACCAGCTGCCTACAAGGGCTGCACTAGGAGTGAACAACACAGTATTATTACTTGCTGTTCTAAAAATTTATCTGCCAAGCTCTCTGGCACATAAGCTCCATTACATGATCCAGTTCATAAACGAAAATACAATTCCAGGTTGACTACATTGATTGACTACTTGATATCTAAGCAAATAGTGAATTTATAATCAAACGCCGCAAATTATTACACAACGGTGTATTATTTACATGTATACCCCTTCTGAGTATATCACTGTTTTCTGTGGTCAGTACCTACCCTTTGTGCCTCCCTCAGGAAAACCCTAAATCGAGGAGTACTGGAGCCATCTGGGCAATTACAGTTTCATAAATACAGGGTGGATTCAAGAATTCTGTAGTATTAGTGATTTCTTGTTATTCATGTAACATACCTACCGTTTGTGCAAGTTAAAAAAGTGCAAAATAAATGTCACTCTTCCGTGATATATCACGGAATGACTACTCGGTTTCTGACAGCCGAACGAGATTATAATCAGGTGTTCCCTAGCAATGATATCTGGGCAGTTTCATTCACGATCATGTTGACGAAGCTTTTCAGAGCGAATTTCAGGCCTTTGTGTGAACGAACGGCTGGACGTACATGACTCCGGGGTGACCTCAAAAAATTCCCAAGTTGGAGATCAATTTAAAAACGTAAATAAATTCGAAATAACGGGGTCCTGAAAAATTTCAAACCCTATTTTCCACCCATTAGAGATGAATTATAGTAACGTAGAGCTTCGCGTACCACTAGACCTCAAGTGGAACCTGCAAACCATTTCATTAATTTTTTTTTAAATAAGCGGAAAACAAACACGAAGTATGGCGGATGGCGAGAAATTATTTTATTCAATTTTCGGATTCCACGTACCTTGAAACGGAAACCATCGACTTCGAAGGGGGAGTAAGTTTTTTTATATTTTTTTTACCATGATCGATTCCAAACGATCAAATTTTTGAAAATGATAAACCAGATACGTGGATCGTCAATTAGGTTTCAGCAAGCGATAGACAGGCATAAATCCACTCTCAGAATTTCTGCATGGTTGATGTGTCCACTATAATAGTAGTTGTCACGTGGCTGCACGAAGTGCTTACCATGTAGTTTCAGTCCCAGAATTGCTGAGGCACAAATTCCACGGTACATTCCCACATCTGCAGCAGTTTGCCTCGCATGAGAACGTGGTAGGTTCTTCAATCCTACTGGAGGTGTTTTCCTCCGCTGATGCCTCAGGGAGGACTGCTGTTGTATTCTATCTGGTAGTTTTTCATATGACTAGCATGGGATATGTAAAATTGGATTGGAAGAAGCTGATATTAATCTGTTTCATTGATGTCAAATTCCGAATTGCACAGCTGTGGTATTCGAAAAATCGTTCACTATTCAAAAGTGCATTTACCGTCTTGAGACGTCGTAAAGACGGAAGAGACGTTCGAGTGAAAGGCTGGTGAGAACTGCGTTGGAACTTGGAGACCTCCCGCCTGTCTGGGCGGTTACCGTGAGACGGGAATCCTTGGAATGCATTCCCTCATCCTTAATCATCTCAGTTTCTCAATCCTCTCCTTCGTGATTGTACAATATTATTTCGAAGCGGGACGTCTCGGAGCGTCGCCGAAGTAACTGCCAGTTACGATAGCTAGGTACTAACTCCCATTCGTCAACACTACACTAACTTATTTTGGTTACTTCGAATTTATAGCGGAAACAAATGTGTTTTTGAACTGAAACCTGGCACCACGTTTTTAGCACAAAGGTTGCACATGCAACAGATTCGCCTCACAGATGCTGTGAGTATTATTCTGTGTTATGAGTCAACTCTCACGGTACAAGTCACAGATCCATTGTGAGGATCGTTTTTCCACTCACATAGGTACTCGTAGACACACCCAAACAGTGTACAGACATCACCGTACTCAGTGACCGTCGGTATACTTGTTGACTTCTTCGATTTTTGCCTTCCCTTCCGCATATATAGTTCACCACCTAACCAGACAGGGCCTACACCCTATTCTATCACAGTAGTGTAGGTACACAAGGTATAGACATGCCATTGTCACATGGGTTTATTATTCTATTGGACATGAGTACCTACAGAAGTGTTGGCTGTTCATTTATTGTTTCTTTCACGTGCAATAATTCAAATAGCTATTTCTGATGGTATCCACCAATTTTGCCTCCCAAAAACTCGAATAGGCTCCTATTTTTTACAAAATTACCTTTGACCATTGATAGTGCCATTTAATAGTCTTGAGTAACCTGTTAATACTACTTCTAGTGTTGCTATACAAATTTATGGTGATTTTAACTTATAAAAAATGAATTTTGGGAGCTGAAACTTCGTTAGAATTTCAGTTTTTCACTCTTTGGTCAGCATCGACTCCGGTTAACATATTCGGTCTCCTCGCCCTAAAAACCATGGAAAAAGATACCCCACAAGCTCGTGTTACTGTAGCACCAAAAAACCATATTTTTACACGCATTTTTCACCCATAAAACCCTTGAGTATATTCCGATCGGGCTGCGAAGTTTCGGGACACAACGGGGGCCCAAAAGAGCCTGTGTGCGAAAGAACGAATTTTTTAGACCGAAAATAAAGGAAGATATGGATGATACGGCGGCGGACGGACATGCATTTTTGGAATCTGCGCACCTTGAAACGCAAAAGAAATAATTTTGAGGGGGTGTTCCAATAATTTTTTTGCTGAGCGAATACGTAAGTGTATCATTCACAGAATAATAAACCAAAACGTAAATCGATGAAGGAAAACCACGAGAAGCTTCAGGGTATGACTGATAGTTGGGTATAGTAGCTGTCAGCAAGTCGTGTTAGTTTTCCGTCGATTGATCTTTGAATATATCAGACACGTTTCTGCCCTCTTGAAGTCTTCAGATATGAGTTGTCAGTAGATAATACGGTACCGTTTCACGCAATATAACTACCTTGAATGGTTTGATAACTTTGATAAGAGTAATCAATAGCAGGCGAAATGACCAATCGTATGCGCAAGTATTTATTTTATTTTATTTTTTATTTTTTTAATGAAAGAATATTCCATCCTGATGAGAATTTCGACACCAACTGTTCCACGGTAATTATTCTTCTCTTTCTACGATTTTTCAACGTTTCAACCAATTTTGACGTCATTGCACCGCTCTCGCCTGGGTGGCCCTCCTGCCCATTGTGACGACACCAAAATTGGTTGAAACTTTGAAAAATCGTAGAAAAAGGACTACTTATCGTAGGGCGATGCGGTTGTTGTCAAAATTCTCAGGATGAAATTTAGTTTGAGTAAAAAAAAAAATACAAACCGCTTTTATGACCATGCCCATATCTCTTTCTCCAAAACTTCGTATTTTCGTAAAATACCTGCAAGGCTCTAAACTGGTCGCGTCATCCCGTATCACGGGGATGATAAGGCTGTCATAGAGAAGAGCTCTTCTCCCGATGAATTGATTTCTACGAAGCGATAAGAGCAGGGGCGCTGAAACCGCTCGAAATTTCACGGCGTTCAAAAACGGCGCACCATGCTTTTTATTATCACGTTTACGTCCTCATCTACTCAACCGTTGGGTCGTGTTAAAACTGTCCTTTCATATCGTAACTTCGCCGAAGGTTTGAAAATAAATGCAACCTTGCGATGATACGGTTGAATGTAAAGACCACCAACACTGTCGGCCCCAACACCAGACAGTGTGAATGGTTGTCGGAATTTACGGTCCATGTGACCCTTCTGTGAGATGAAAAGGGTTTCTGATTTACTTCAAACGTAAAACACCAACGAGATAACGTACGATGGTCGGATAACGACCATAAACGACGTTTAGACGCCAATTGCTCACAATACGGAGGTCGCAGAACGTTTAAGAGGAAGGAGGTATAAAAATAAGAAGACTCCGCTGTGGCGTATTGCCTCACTCGACCCTGAATTCAGTCAGTTAATCGTTTAGTAAGGCTGCCATCTGAGAATTCTTAACTTCACAATGTGTTGTTATAGTTGCACAATGTGTATCTAGAAACAGTCCATACTCCTAGTTCCTCCGTGGCAGTTGATTATTTACCGTATTGATCCCCTCCTGTATAAAGGTCACTGTGTTATGTAATCAGTAATCGTTAAACGCCCTTAATCATACGGAAGAAAGATTTTAATAAGGTTAAACACGATGAGGGTATGCTCGGGTTGGTCCTCGATCTGTCTCTCATAAAATTCATCAAAATCGAACTTCTAAAGCCTCGTCCGCGCATGTGCAAAATAATCCTAGATAAACTTAAAAATAAATAAATCCCAGGTACACTACCAATTGTGACTAGCTAAAACTATGGTAAGCCCCCCCCCCCCCCCCCCCCCCGGTAAAATATAAAATCTTCCGTTGTCATTGAATGTGCTAATGACAAACTCCATTTTCAGAAATAAAGAACTATCGTTGTTTGATTGATTTTGATGTTGATCGTATCATTTCACACATATAATCAAATACGTGGATATACCTGCATGCACTGAATATCAAAAATTACTCAGCTGATACTTTAATAACGACCGTTGACGTAAGTACCTATCGAATTTTGCTTCAAAAATTTACTTGAGTAAAGTTGATAGTAGAGGATTTTCACTATCAATCCAAAACTATCCGAACTGCAATTTATTTTTTGAATTGTCTAAAATGTACAATTGAGACGAATTTTCAACTTCTCACGGTTGTAATTGTATTGTATCCATAACATGCAGTCGAGATTATAGCCACTTGTTTGTGAAAAATCGTGGAGTCGGGGACCACCTGTTAGCACTTGAATATTAAATCTCAACCAACGTTGTAGTGCTCTTATTCTACAGTGGGCTTCACAGAATTGTATCGGTTAAGGTTATACTGATAAAACTGTAAAACGTACGAATGGGGCTGTGATGTACATTTACATTATTAGCGTAATAAAAACCATTCGAACATAGTTACTGGTTCATTGCCGTACACTAAATTGCCGTTCAACATGCCATTGGAACATGGGTTTTGGTTCATTGCCGTACACTAAATTGTCGTTCAAGCACCTATCAAGAGTTTGCTCTCCCATTCTAAACAACGGTAGTCCACAGGGAAATGTCTCAGCATTCTTGGAATCTATGTTAACTATGGTAGTTTCATTCGGCTGTTCTCTCCCACCAGCACCTATAAAACCACTCTCTCTTTCTGTTGAATATTGACGATTCTGATGCCCTCGTATCGTCATGTCGTGATTTTATTCAGTGTAAAGACAGACTTTATTTATTTGATCAGTATGGACACTTGTTGGAAGATATTCTGGTTTGGAAAGATAGTGTCGTTCTAAATGAATCTTACATTGATTAGGTATTTATTATACGATAAATAGTCATTTATAGTCGAAACATCGTTCCATCATCGTCAAAGAAACTGAAATTGTATGTTCATGAGGAATAAAAATGTAAATTAAATGAGCGGAAGCAATTCTCCCGCCAGTCCGCAAGGAATGAATCGAAAGAACGGAAATCGCCGTTTGTTGTTTACAATCTACAGCGTTTGTCGGCGGAGGAAGTTAAAGATTTTCTGTTTGGACCGCGTCCAGCTGGACGGAAAAGTGAGAGATGATCGTCCCAAGGAGACTTCAGAGAAGGAATGGGGCGGGGCGGTAGCACGCGATCATCGTAATTACCATGTTTGCTTTGATTAGTTGCCTCGAAGTGGGGAGCCGACGCCCCACAGGTACCTTGAGTAGCAGCTCGAACCAATCCCAGGTATCGAGAGCGGTAATAATGATCGGTAATTATAATCATTAAGAACCCTCGACATTATCTCTGATCATTATCGCGCATTTCTGAAGAATCTAATATCAAACACTTGAGAATCGAAAGCTTGAGCCAATATTTTGCATTGAATCACAAAAGATTAGGTGTCTTCAACTGTTGCATATCAATTAACCTCCAGTTGAAGATTGAACCTCATGGATTAAGATCCAGTCCAGGCACCGAATCCTCACTCGTTTGGGGTCTTGCACCCGAACCCGATCCCCTTCCGCAAAGAGTAATCGTTTTGCGCGGCGATCGTAAAATTCCGTTTTGCGGCTCTAATTTTCACTCCTTCTGTCTCTTGAGTAAATCCCGCGCTTTCTCCAGGTGATGCCGTAACTGGAGGTCGTTAGACGTGGTCGGCGTTGGCAGTGATGCTGCGGGAGGGCGCCTGAGGGTGTCTGGAAGATGGAGGTCTCTTCCGAAAAGAAGCTGAGCCGGTGAATATTATGTTGTAGTGGGATGTTCCCCAGTGCGTCTGTTGCGCTGAACATGGCGAGGAACTTCGCCAGGGTTCGATTCATCTTATATAATGGGGGGGGGTGAATAGTCATTTGATTGTAGCGAGCTCTTCTATTAATTTTGATTCAAAATGTCGTCCCTGATCGGTGTGGAGCTCCCCTGACACCCCATTTCGACTGAAAACATGTTCAACAAGTGCAGCCGCCACTGTTTGTAAATACTTCTTGGTTTGGTAAGCAACCGCCTCAGGCCATTTTGTAAAATGATCCACTGCAACCAGGATGAATCTATCACGATTCCTTGATGTTGGGAATGGACCGAGGATATACAACCTCATCCGTTTGAAGGGGCCTTCTAACATTGTTTTTTGCAATGGAGCCCGCTGTCTGTTTTCCGGCCCCTTGATTTTGCAGCTGCTGCGCAGCAAAATAGCCTTGGCTGCAAGGCAACCTAACCTTAGCTAAGGCCTTCTAGTTTCCTAAGGTTTCTCCCATTGGACTGCTGTGGCATTCATATAATACCTTCTCGATGTCAGCCATAGGTAGAAACTATGAGCCGTAAAGGTACTGGTGGAAGTGTTCCACACTTCGAACACCTGCCTTCTCTCTGTACAGTGATTTTGCTTCGGTTTCCTTATAGACCTCCTGAAATAGGCCACGACTTGTTTAATGCCCGTGAATATTTTGCTGCATGATGGCTCCTATGGAATGGGCATAAGCGTCACAATCAAGAATAATTTGCTGGAGATCAGGATACGTCAGGACGGTTGTTGTAGTCATAGCAGTTCTCAACTTTTCAATATTTACTTGGCAAGTAGGGTCTAGGCAGTTGGTGCATAAGCCCCTGTCAGCCGATGAAGCTGTCATTCCCCAAAATCCCTTTACAAACCGCCTATAATAAGAGCACATTCCCAGGAAGGATCGTATTTATTTCTTGTTCTGTGGTACTGGTCCCTCTCACTGCTGCTGTTTTCCTGGGATCCGTCTGAATGCGTTCCCGGGTTCAAATCCTGGACGGACCCCCGGTATGTAATAACTCGCAACAATAACAATCAAGCCTCGCTGCATTTACCAACTTAAATCCCGAAACGCAACAACCGCATTTTAATGCAAACTCAACTCGTTGGTAACTAACAAACCAGCTGATCCTTTGTGTGGGTTCACGTAGGCCAGAGGGAAGAGAGCTAGAAAGGAGGCTGGTTGCTAGTGAAGCATGCAATAATGGTATAAAGTTGAGTGGGTTGACTGCCGCTCCCTCGGGGCACGAAACTGAGAAGACCTCCCGGCCGGCGCTGCGCTGGCTTGCTACTACTCAACGCGCCTGTCTCGCGGGTGACCCACTTTGCCTTCCGTTCAACACTCGCGGCTCTCTTGTCGCCCTCACACCCGGCGATGGTGGTGTAATGGTGAGCATAGTTGCCTTCCAAGCAGTTGATCCGGGTTCGATTCCCGGCCATCGCACGAAGTTTTTTGCTTTCTGAAGCGTGTACAAATGTTGGATTTCCAATTGGTTTTTGACCCAGCTGGGTTTCTCCATCAAGTTTCGTTTGCCAATTTCGGGAGGCCAAATCCCGAAGTATGTGCATTATAACAACATTTACAGGCATATGGGTATGCGCTTGGAAAATAAAAAAGGGAAAAAAGTCATGAATTGCTATTTTATTAGTAGCTGTAATACATCATCACCTGGAAGCAAGGCAGAAAAACAGTCAGCGAATTGGCAATATACAGTTGAAAACGGGTTCGTTTGGAGCCTGTTTGGCTGGGGCCTGCCGGTGCAATTCATATGTCATTAGTAATGAATGACATATGAAAGTAGTAATGTTAAATTAGTAATGACGCATTACACAGGAAAGTCACGTGACGTGCTCCCTGAAGTCGTCCTCATGGATACTGTAACCGTCAGCGATCGCCGTCTGCGAGTGACTTTGCATGAGTCATGTGTTCAGTAAAATTCCAACTTCCCTTTGTTTTTGTGTGTGTATGTGTGTTCCTTTTCTAAGTTTTCGTTTCCTCAGTTCGTCTCTGTTTGGTCAGTAATGCCGTGTGGATACTTGTATAGAATATTAAGGGTTCGCTGTGTGATGCACTTTGACCAGTCAAGAAGCTTAATACGACCTAATGCGCCTTTTGGTTTATTATTTTCAGTAATGAGCCTTTGGAATCGAGCATGAAAAAATATTTTTAATTCCCCCTCCCCCCCCCCCCCCAACCTTACAATTTGGTGGTTTCCGTTTCAGGAACGTAGAATCCGAAAATGGAATAATTTCTGTCCGTCCGCCATACTTCGCACTTCCCTTAGTTTCCGTGAACCAAAATGAATGAAATCCGGTTTGTAGAGAGTTGGTGCAGCTCTCAAATACCACTGAAAATCATGCGCGTAGCCCATTTATTCCAGACGTAACTTAACCCCAAGTCTTATATGTAGTGCGTACCACAGTCTAATCACAGCTGGTGTCTACACCACACCGGTATTTGAATCTTGTGCAATAAAGTTGAACCTATTATTAGATAAAAAATCTATCTGTTGAGTGCTATCTGTGGACTCATCACGCGAATTTTGAACCAGTTCCTGTCATCCGTACAGTTTGTCTAATGAGCCCGGTGACTATTCATTTCAAGAGACATTCAAGCTATTTTGGAATCCATACATGCCAAATTTTATTACAGTTGAAAATAAGAAAATCTAAAATTGCTTGTCAAAAAAAATTGAATATTCTCTTTTATGTTATCTACCAAGAGTAGATAGATACTGTATTCCGTATCTGTGCGATATCTTTGGCGGCAGATAATGGACTATTTTTTGTACCGGTACGATATGTTTGACTTTCATAGCTTGAGTTTGAATATCCCAAAACTATCAATTTCCGCTCTGTATTTCATCGGGCCTCATCGATACCATCTCGGATTTCCTCATTACCTCTACGATGCCTTTCCTATCTGCCCTTTAATCTTCATTGGTATAATAAATATTTCTCTCAATATGAACTGCCCATCCGCGTGGTAGAGACCGTAATGGACACGAGATCAGTGTGTATAATGTAAACAAAAGTGATAGGTTGTGTCATTAATGCACAATGTGGGCGGGGGTCCGTCGAGTGTTCCCTCCCTCGGTGGAGGCTTACTCAATGTTTACCATAAATATTTGTTTTAGTAATTAATTGCAGTCGAGACTTGATTTGATGCAGACGTTTCTTCCTACCTCAAGCCCCAGGATGACCGTTATAAATTGGTGTCATTCTCTTAGAAATTTGATACAGAGAGAGAACTGGTGGCTTGGAATGTGATTGTAAGTTTGTAGAGTATGTTAGATCATCAGGGAAATGGTTATGAATTTAACGTGACGTGAAAAGAGAAAACAAGTTCCGTTGTGAATTATAGTTGGTTGATTTTTCCATAAAATAGATGCCTATACACATAAGCCACTCAACTAAACCAGTCAAGTACATAAAAGTCCCTTATAGTTTAAATGTAACCACTCGTAGGTAGGTACTTATATCAGGATATCTTACGTATTATTGTAAGTACCTTCCTGCAAGTGTTTACATTTTTAAACATTCAAACATAGTATGCTGCTTGGACAAGCAAGTTAGATGCCTGGAGTTCCAAGAACCAGACGTTTATTTGGCAGGGAAGTTTTATCGTGTCTGAGTGTAGTTTGTGGTTGATGGTTGGCTTGGTTCTGTCTGTCAGAAAATAGGTTTGAATCTTGTTGGGTTACGAGCAAGCTTGACCGCTGATTTATTTAAACCTTGAAACTGATTTTCAGCCCAGAATTCACTCACTCAATCACACTGAGGAATGAGGCGCAGGAGTTTGTCCTATTTGCTTGATGGTACATAATTTTATAATTATGGGTCGGTTTGTGGACGGTTTAGCCAACCTAGCTCAGCAAGCTGTAAGAGAGAGTGAGGGGTGGGGGGGGGGGGGATGTTATAACTTTCGAAGGTGTCCGATCCAGCACATGTTCGAATCTGAGATAAGCCTAAACAATGACTTCAGAAGGTGCTTGTAACTGGCGAGACTGATTGATGTTCGATTTGACGTCACCATACTGCTCGATCGAAGACCTTCCCGTCGAAACACATTGATATTTCTTCAAGATACTGGATAAGCACAATACAAAATCGTATTTTCTTTCATTCACCCAGTAAGTAATGCTTACAGTAACGTATAATGACCCCTATAAATTACCTACGCTATCTCCATGTCACCTTAACTGGATTTTCTACTCTCGCCAATTGTCCGAGCTATGATGCTTCTCGAGGGGACCCGGTCCGCTGTTAGGAAATAACACAGCGGTACACATAGGATAGGAAATATCTCACGTCGGTACACATTTCTTCTCATCTATTCAACTTTGAACAATTTTTTTCCTACTCATTCTACTACTCCTTGCCGACATTTTGGTCGAGTATCTACGTCTCAAAGTTGGAATTATTGGCAGCAATTTTTCGAAGGGCCCCGTTTTTATGACCACCTTTCTGCAGCCAAATATATGCCCATTCCTGCTAAATTGATGCAGTAAACTCCATGACGAACGATTAAAAGTTAGAGGAAATGCTAACGAACAAATCAAGACCAAAAACGTTGAATTTAATGCAGTATTTCCATGTACCGATGTACGTAATAATATAAAATATGAAATATAAAATATACATAATATAAATATACATGGACATAAAAAAGTACATAAAAATCCATAAAATATGCGTTAAACATATACATAAATTCCAGCGTTTTTCGTTTGTGCTTGTTGTCTCGCATATGGCCCTGTTTGAGTTTCGTCAAAATCGTACTAGGTATAAGTTTCGTCCGAGTATGAATGCGCGGGTGTTTTCTTTTGAAACTATTCCGGTATGTTTAGTTTCGAGCTGGTGGTATAATAATGACACAATTGAGATGCCTACTAGATTCTCTCCAACGTCCTTTCTGTTGGTATTGATACAAGATTTTGATTAAATGTCTGGATCTTAGATTACCTATCAAAACTTGAAAGGAAGATGGAACGCGAAAAAAAGGTAAATCGTGAAAAAAGAGAGAGAAAAAATTTATAACCCCCTCAATGTCTTTCGGCAGTGAATTCAGGATGGTCTGAAACGGATTTTGGTATAAAAACACAAACGGTGGGTACAGCTTTCGTACAAGTACGCAACCACGAGGGAAATTTTATGTCTTTGCGCCCCCTCCCGCACCCACACCACGTACCTCGTACTTTATTTTTTTGTTTACAAATTTTTGTTTTGTTTTGTCCGCTCCTTGCCCGACTTGGGAAGTTGCACTATGTTGTCAGTCGTTTGTGATGTGGTGTGTCATCGGCATTTGTCGTACTCGTACGCAGTTTTTTGCGCAAACTATATTCACGCATCAGCTCCTTGGCCGATTTGGGAAGTTTCCGTTTCGTCGATGGTCCATTGGATGATTGTTGATGCTCCATGTAATGTTTCGTCGTAACTGGTGGTGCCTTATACACAGCTTCTTATATACACACTCACGAGTGCACTTCATAAAAATTTTGTTAAACATAAACACAGTCCGAGCTTCATCTCCAAGACTCGTACATCTCCAAGAGATAATTCGTTTATCGGTTGTTTGGTCTTAAAATTATGTCTTTACTTATATAAAGCTTGTAATCGTGTTCACAATATAAATTATTGAGAATGATCACCTGTGTGTAAACAATTATTTAAACAATCACGCTCATACCGCAGCTTGTCGGCCACGCACTCCGCAGTGGTTAACGTAATATGGTTAGGTAAATCGAGAGCTATCCAACGAGTGGTGAACGATTTTTGTACGATGACAACTGGCGAAGTTAAAGTTCCGTAGCAACGAATCGGTTGTACGTGAAAATCATTAGACATTTTTCATAACGCTTTCTTCGTCACACCTTAACGTCACACTTTTTGAGTTATGTGCCATAGTAAAGACATAAAATGTCAAAAATATAAAATATAGATTAAATGTACCGATGTGCGTGAAATAATATAAAGTTTTCAGTAGAGCGAAAAAACGAAAAACGTCACGCTACCGCTGTCGTCTCATACTGCTCAAAAATGAATCTTAAATTCTGTGTTTTCTTTGAATTTCCGTTTTGGTTTATTATTCTGTGAACAATACACCTATGTATTCGCTCAGCAAATAATTTTTATAACACCCCCTTAAAATTTTTTTTTCCTTTTCAAGGTGCGTAGATCCCAAAAATGCAATGTCCGTCCGCCGTACGCCGCATCATGCGTAACTACTTCATTTTCGGTCTAAAAAATTCGTTCCTTCGCACAGTTTGGGCCCTAGTTGTGTCTCGAAACCTTGCAACCTGATTGGAATATATCCAGGGGTGTTATGGGTGAAAAATGGGTGTAAAAAGTTTTTTTGTTGGTATTTTAGTGAAATGAGCGTTTGGTGTATCTTTTTCCTTATTTTTTAGGACGAGATGACCGAGTATGAAGTCGATTTTGACCGAAGAGTGAGGAATCGAAGTTGTAACGCAGGTTCACCCCCCAAAATTCATTTTTTATAGATAAAAAACCTGGGAAATTGTCTGAAATCACCATCAACCACCATAATAACACTAAAAAAAGTATCAACAGGTGAATCAAGACAATTAAATGGCACTACCAATGATCAAAGATGTTTTGGAAAGAAAAGTGTAAGTCTTGTTTTTGGGGGCCAACATTGGTGGAAACCCTCAAAAACAGCTAATGTCAATTATTGCTCATGAAAGAAACAATAAATGAACAGCCAAAATTTCTGTAGGTATGTCCAGTAGAATAAACCCATATGACAAGGACTTTGCAGCGTTTTGTCATTAATTTTATTCATTAATCTTGTTTCCATAGTTCGACATACTCATCATGAATCCATCACGCGAGTGTGAGTATATCCTACATACAAACTAACTAAGTTGAAAATATCAACATAACTCATTAGGTACGCAGTACTAAAAAACTTCTAGCGTCCCCAAAATAATTATCAGCAATAGGCGTAAATTGTGTACCGACCTAATAACGCGGAAAGATTCAAATTTCTATTAGTACCATAGGTTTAAGTAATATTTGTTGGCGTATTAGGTAGAACCAAAGGTTTGTTTGTGTGGTAGATACGTCTATAGTATCCATGGCAGTCGGGTCTGACAGCCTCAATGTGACGTCATCCCCGAACTATCAGACATTTCGATCTGACGCCAAAAATGTTACTGAGCAAGCTCCAAAATGTTACTGCAACTCCAAAATGTCTGGCGCCAAAAAATGTTACTGAATTCCACGTTTCGTGGATTTCCTTCTGTATGATCACATAATGAGTCGCTAGTCGATAACCAACTCAATTCACACCGTTTCCAATCTCAACCGAGATCCACAAGAACCGTCAAGTTTACCAACAACCGTCGGGGCATTGGACCGGAGGGGCGCCCCGTCGTTTTAATGGTCTGAGAAAAGTTCAACGGAGGCGTTAGAAGTTTTTTTCCCCGACCCGGGGCGAAGGAGAAAAAGGCGGAAGTGGAAGGAAGAAGCGAATGGTGGCCGTGTTGGAGCGGTAACGGTCCGAAAGACGTGCCCTCGATTTACAAGAGGAAAACCAGGCAGAGGAGGTCTGGGCGTGTTGCCTCTCACATCGTGACCTCCAGCTTATTAGAATCAACAGTAAGCCAAATACAGGTCGACCTGTTGCGATAATTTGCAAACTCCCGTAGTAGTTTCGGTGGTAGATCTGTTGAAACTCCGCAAATTTATTCACAAAGGTTAATCTTCTGCTGTACAGCAGTTCTTTCCTGTCTAGGTCACTGTTGAGTACGCAATTCCACAACTGAGTGCCTTATTGGTTGCGCTTCACTTATTTTTGAAGTTGGTGAATTAAAGCTGTTTTGATGATTTTTAGCTATTTTTGACCCAAGTAAACTCATAAATCCTCCTTCGTGAAAAATATTTTTTGTGATCAAAATCGTCTTATCGCGAATTATTGAAGAAAAAGTACACTAAGTATGCAATGAGTCCAACATTTTTAGTAGGTACTACTTATTTTTAGGTACGTCATTTTTGGGTAGGTTTAGTTTAGTAGGTAGAAGGTGGGAGTTCTGAAATACGTTTTGATTCCTATCCGTTTCAGAGCATTTTGAATCCATCCCTGGATTTTATCATATAGTAGCTGTACCCGGCATGCGTTGCAATGCCAACGAAAGAAAGAAACAATGTATTCCTACCACCAGTCCCACAGAAGCTTCATTCCGAATTTGAGCCTAGTGAGGTGAACTGAAGAAAAATCAGCGTCAGAGCTCACTCAGCTGATCAGGGCGGCGACCCACTTTGTCGTTCTTACCCGCCAGTCCACCAGAAGCTCCTTTCAAAATTTGAGCCTTGAAGGTTGTACAGGAAAGAAATTGGTCTCAGAACTCACTCAGCTGATCAGGGCTGTGACCCACTTCGTCATCCTTACCTACCAATCCTGCGGGGATCCACTTTGTCATCCTTACCCACCAGTCCCACGGAAGCTCCTATCCAAATTTGAGCCTTGAAGGTTGTACAGGAAAGAAATTGGTCCCAGAGCTCAACTCAGCTGATCAGGGCTGTGACCCACTTCGTCATCCTTACCTACCAATCCGACGGGGATCCGCTTTGTCATCCTTACCCACCAGTCCCACGGAAGCTCCTTTCCAAATTTGAGCCTTGTAGGTTGTACAGGAAAGAAATTGGTCCCAGAGCTCAACTCAGCTGATCAGGGCTGTGACCCACTTCGTCATCCTTACCTACCAATCCTGCGGGGATCCACTTTGTCATCCTTACCCACCAGTCCCACAGATGCTCCATTTGGGCCTGGTTGGGTGTTAACGCCCAAGCGTAATTTTATATTCTTCTATATTTCTTTGGCCCCTTTTACGTGAAACGTGATTGTCGTGAGTCCCTCCCGGGAACACTCCTATCATATTAAGTTCTCACCAATATTCAAACGCCAAACTAAAAGCCCCGTAAATAAAGACATGAGTGGGGACAGGCGACAGAACCCAGGGTTACTCAACCTGGGGCCCCACTACCAGCTCCCAGCAAGGAGCTGGAGGGAGAGGCCCCCAAGTACTATATAACCCCGGATCCTGGCGCTCAAGCTTCATTCGACACTTCCTCTAACCAGCTCTCTCTTCTCTCTCTTACCTTACCTCCCAGATGATCGGTTGAATACAGCCGCCTGGGAATTTCACCTCCTCTCTTCTCTCTCCTCCTTCCCCCCCTTGTCTAGATGATCGGTTGAATACAGCCGCCTAGACAAGGGACCTCTCCTTTCCTCTCCTTCACCTAGATGAACGGTTGACTACAGCCGCCTAGGTGAAATTCCCTCATCCACCTCTCTCTCCTCCAAAGTCGTAGATGTTCGGTTGATTACAGCCGCCTGCGACTTTTCCTCACCTTCCTTCCACACCACCTCTCTCTCCTCCAAAAGTCGTAGATGTTCGGTTGACTACAGCCGCCTGCGACTTTTCCTCCTTTTCTATCCTTTACCTAAATTCACTCACTCACCTTCCTTCCACGCCACCGTGATGAGAATTTTAAATTCATCACAGTGGTGAACCCGACGTTCACCCAACCTTCTTCCTTCCCACCTTCCCACCCCATGTGTCGCCCCAGTCAAACAGTTCGGTGTCCCGCATTTTAAATCAATTTAAAATTCACAAAGTTCAGTAATTTTTGCAATTTTGGCCCACCCTCAACCGCACGGAGATCAACTCTCAACATTCAACTCCAACGCTCAACTCAACCACCGCTCCCGCCGATATTGCAAATTTCAAAATTCAAAACCACGCCAAATTTTTGAATTTTAATTACAGAAATGGACCCGAACTCCCCGACGCCGCCGCTCCTGCGACCAGCCACACTGCAGCCGCCCGCCGCTGCGACATCCGACGCATCGGCCGACAACCCTTTCTCCACGCTCTCCCCGCCCACCTCTGCGTCACCAGACGCCGCCGCCGCCGCCGCCGCTACAGCCGCAGCCGCCGCCAACGTCATGACGGCGTCCGCTGCGTTCCCTCTGTCGCTACCCCCCTTCTACACGCACGACCCGGCGCTCTGGTTTTTTCAAGTTGACGCAGCGTTTTCGGCCACCAACATCCGCAGCCAGAAAACTCGGTATTCCCGAATAATCTCGTTACTGCCCTACGAGATCCTGCTGCAGACCTCTGACATCGACGACCTCCGCAGCCGCCTCATCGGCACCTACCAGCCGTCGAAGATCGCCCGAATCACCGCCCTCTCCCAACCTCAACACCTCGGCGACCAGAAGCCCTCCCACCTCTACCGACGGCTGCGACACCAGCTGCAGGGTATTATGACCGCCGACATCGCCCGCACGTTCTGGTTGCGTGCCCTTCCCCACCCCGTCCAGATGGCCCTTGCCAGCCATCTCGACGGACCCGACGAACCCCTCCTACGGCTCGCAGACACTCTACACGACTTGGCCGCTGCGGCCACCGTCGGTGAGGTGCGCACACCGCGCCACCCCCCGCCGTTCCGGGACCGCACACAATCCCGGGACCGCGGCCGCGCACCCTCCCTCAACGAACGTCGAGCCCCGTCGGCGGATCGCCGACGCGACTCGTCCGCCGACCGCCGCAGCCGGCGCTCACCCGAGCGCCGCAACGCATCCCCTCCCCGCCAACGCAGAGGGCCCTCCCCAGCAGCATCCAAACCGGCCCGCCCCACCACAACCAACTACCTCCCTGCGGACCCCCCCCACCGTTGTTTTTATCATGTAAACTTCGGTGGGGAGGCCCGCAAGTGCCAACCCCCCTGCTCCTTCGCCCCTAAGCAGGGAAACGCAGCCGCCCGCCGGTAAATCCGGCGGGCCCCCCTCCTCGCCAACACGGGGGGGACCATGCACATACCCCCCCCGCCCGCATTCACACAACCACCACCACCAAGCCTCGCTACCCCTCCTACGCCGCCGCCACGGCTGCCAACCTTCCGGCCGCGCCCGCAGCGCCGCCGAAAAATCCACCCCACCACAAACGAAACAACCCCTCCACGCCCGCCACCAGGGCAACCAACACTCCGGCCGCCACTCACGCCGCCGCATCCGCTTCCCCACCACGAAACGTCACCTCCCCGCCCGCCAACAGGGCAGACAACCTCCCGGCCGCCACTCACGCCGCCGCACCCGTTCCCCCACCACGGAACGTAACCTCCCCGCCCGCCTCCAGGGCACAACCCCCTCCAGCCACCACCCAACCCGGGAAGAAACCGAAACCTACCCCTCCCAAACCGGCCAAACCTCCCAACAACCCACCCCGCGTCTCTTTCGCGGAGGACTTACCACCACCATCACACATCCCTACCTCCACCATCAAACAGAACGCCCTCCCGACCCACCAGCGACTTTTCCTGCGCTGCGGGAAAACTAATGTCCCTTTCCTGGTGGACACGGGGGCGGCGCTGTCCATCTTCCCTAACAACGTCCTCCGTCGTCAGGCGCGCTGCTACCGGCAGCTTCTCTACGCCGCCAACGGTACCACCATCCCCTCGTACGGGACGTACCGCTCCTCAGTTCACATGAGCGGGCTCGCGTACGAGTGGGAGTTTACCGTGGCGGACGTGGAGAAGGCGATCCTGGGGGCCGATTTTCTAGCCTATTTCGGTCTCCAGGTCGACGTCCGGAACGCGCGCCTGATCGACCCCGCCACCAAAAAACCCATACCCGGCTTCATCCACGCAATCAACCACCCCCCCACACAGTTCGAACGCCTCCTCCTCAACTACCGTCCCCAGCGCCGCCCCTCTGCACACATCTCCACTGTCCAGCACCACATCGAGACCACAGGACCACCCATCACCGCCAAAGCCCGCCGCCTACACCCCCTGCAGTTGTCGAAGACCCGCCAACACTTCGACAAACTCATCGCCGACGGTATCATACGCCCCTCAAAATCCCCTTGGGCTTCTCCACTCCACATCGTACAGAAGCCCAATGGGGATATCCGCCCCTGCGGGGACTACCGTCGGCTCAACTCAAAAACTACACCAGACCTCTATAATGTTCCCCACCTGCGTGACTTTTCGTCACATCTCCACGGCGCCACTATCTTTTCCACCCTTGATATTCCGCGAGCGTTCCACCACATCAACATCCACCCCCCCGACGTCCCGAAAACCGCTATAATTACCCCGTTCGGGTTATTCGAATATGTGAAGATGGGCTTCGGATTACGGAACGCCGCGCAAACTTGGCAGCGCTATATGGATAGTATCTTGCGAGGCCTGCCTTTCGTATTTTGTTTTCTCGACGATATACTGATCGCCTCCAAGACCCCCGAAGAACACCTCAACCACCTACAGCAAGTCCTCAACATCTTCTCCACCGAAGGTCTCCTGGTCAACACAGACAAATGTGTCCTCGGCCAACCCTCCGTCCGCTGCCTCGGCCACCAAGTATCCTCGGACGGCATCACACCCCTCCCCGACAAGGTCCACGCAATTCTTGACTTCCCAGAACCCCGCACGGTCACCGAGCTCCGCCGCTTCCTGGGTATGTTAAATTTTTACCGTAGACACATAAAACACGCCGCCCAACATCAACAGCCACTCATACACGCCATTCCCCAACCCTCCAAGAAAAATGATAACCGCCCCATCACCTGGACCCCCCAACTTTCCGCCGCGTTCAAAATTTGTAAACAGGACCTAGTAGACGCCGCTCTATTGGCCCACCCCGACCCTCACGCTCCCCTCTCCATCACTACCGATGCGTCCGATTGGGCCATCGGGGCAGTGCTCCAACAGCACACCGGCGCCACCCCCCAACCCATTGGCTTCTTTTCCAAAACCTTATCCCCCACCCAGAAAAACTATTCAACTTTCGACAGGGAACTCCTCGCCATCCACGAAGCCATAAAACACTTTCGTGACTTCGTGGAGGGCAGGCAGTTCTCTGTCGTTACAGACCACAAGCCCCTGACCCACGCCCTCCTTCAAAATCGTAAGTCCGCCTCCCCGCGTCGCCTCCGGCAGCTCGAGTTTATCGGGCAGTTCACGTCCGATATTCGATATCTGCCGGGGGCCGACAACTGCGTGGCGGACGCACTATCCCGACCCACCCCTCCCCCGGCGCCGGTGGCGGAGTTGCTGCCATTCCCCTCTCCTCAATCCATCAAATCCAAACAAAACCCCACCTCCGACCCTGCCCTCTCCAACCTCATTTCCGCATCCAAGTTGGAACAACTGCCTCCCCTCGACCTCTGGTGTGACGTAACGGCCGACTCACCGCGCCCTTACGTCCCACCGGAGTTGAGGAGGCAGTTGTTCCTCCACTATCATTCCCTCCATCATCCCGGCATTCGGGCGAGCCGGGACCTCATCAAGACGCGGTACTTCTGGCCCCATATGAATACAGATATTCGTAACTGGGTTCTCGGGTGCCAGAAGTGCCAGCGTTTCAAAGTCTCGGCCCACCCGCATGTACCTCCTCAACCAATCCCCGACTCCCTCCCGTGGGAGCATGTACATTTGGACTTAGTGGGCCCCCTTCCCCCATCCGAGGGGAAGAAATACTGCCTCACGATGATCGATCGTGCCACCAACTGGGTGGAGTGCATCCCCCTCTCCTCCATCACCGCGGACACCGTCGCAACGGCTTTCCTCTCTCAATGGGTCAGCCGTTACGGTTGTCCGCGAATAGTCACGGTCGATCAAGGGAGGCAGTTTGAATCGGCCCACTTCTCCGATCTACTACGCTCCCTCGGGATCCAAAAGATCCACACCACCCCGTACCATCCCCAATCCAACGGGAAAATAGAGCGGTGGCACTCGGTCCTGAAACAGGCCATTTCTACTTCAACAAATTCCCCTTCCTGGACTAAATCCCTTCCCTACATTTTGCTCAGCCTTCGAACATCCGCCCGTCCATCAGACCAAACTAGCCCCGCGCAAAATGCATTTAAAGACCCACTACGTTTACCGGCCGATATTTTCACTCCACACCACACTCCGTCAATTAACAGGGAACCACTACACTCAACAACACCGACAAACGACACCACTTATCCCAAACGATTTTTCACCACAACACACATGTACCTGAAAGAGCCCGGCATCCATAAAACTTTCCAACCACTTTACGCCGGGCCCTTTCAAGTCATTCGCACAACACATACAACCGCGACCCTGTTAATTGACGGCAAACCGCATACAGTCCCGTTAGCCAGGTGTAAACCCGCACCTGTGCTAACCCAACCCACAAACTCTATCAGTCTCCCGCCGTCCGTTCACGATGCACCATCAGCTCTTCCCGCAACACCCGTCACCTCCGTCGTTTCCGGATTTCGACTCGGATCCGGAAATGGCGGCGATTCTCCGGGACGTTTTTGTCCCGGAACCGCTTTCCCCCCTACCCCCCTCGCCCGGGCCTACCACACCGCTTTATTTTGTTCCGCCACGGATCTCCGGGTTACCTCCCCGGCCCCGACGATGGAAGTACCCCCAGTGGCGAATTCTACGCGAATTTCGCGTAGCACAAGCCACGGGGGTACACCCCCCCTACACCCCAACCGACCCCCTGATGGATTCCATCCGTCACGAGTTCCACCTTGCGGAACTCATGCCTCCCCCGCCTCCCGTTCAAATTTCAGCCCCCCCTGTCCAAATTTCAGCCCCCCCTGTTCAAATTTCAACCATTCAGCTTCACAACCCCCCCATACCATCCAAAAACCCAACACCCCCCGCCCAACCGCCAATTTCAGAGCCCCCCGTTTTAATTCCCCCCCAATTTTCCATCTTCGATCCCCCTCCCTCCCCTCCATCGTCGGGGATATCCCCAATAGTTCCCGCCGGGACGAAACGGCCCGGGCGACGGAACGGACGGAGGGAGCGTCCCCACGCCCCCCTCGTCCCGGCGGCCAAGTCCCCCGCCCCGCTATGAGAAATCACGGCGGGGCCTTGAGATTCCGGGACAGCGCTGGTGTCTTATCAACCCACTCGCACTGTACCGGAACTCGAGGCCCCTCCGTGGCCACCTCAACGCGTCGGCCGCCGGCGACTGCCCCCAACACACTATCCTCACACACACACCCACACACACACTCGCCACACCACACCCAGGAACCGGCGGACCCTCGCAACCGCCTCCCACAAATTGACCAAATGTGTGTACATACCTCTGTACTAGCTGTATATAATAATTCGTCTGTAAATACTGTAAACACTCACCCGTCATCTGTACATACTCCATCTCATTGTAAATATTGTTCATCTCATTGTAAATATTGTTCATCTCCCTCATCTCGCCCTCGCCGATCACTTCCCTAAACGCCAATGTTTAGGGATCATGACCACTGCACTGTACATACTCTCGCCTTCTCATCCTACTTATTCTACCTTATGTTCCTACTTATCATCATCTACTTACTTATCGTCTACTACCATGTTACCTGCCTTACGTTACTACTTATCTACTATGTTACTTCTCTACTATGTTAGTTATCTACTATGTTACTTACCATCTACCATATGACTACTAGTTTTTAAGCACCGCCTTCAGCTCAACCTCTGTTTGCATCGGCCCTCAGCCCCTGTCTCTTTGCGCCTTCCGCGCCTCCTCTTGTTTGCCGTAGCCCTCAGCTCCTGTCATTTTTGCGCCTTCAGCGACCACCTCTTGTTTGCCGTAGCCCTCAGCTCCTGTCATCTTGCGCCTTCAGCACCAATATTGGTTCAAACTGGGGGGACCTCTGTCGTGAGTCCCTCCCGGGAACACTCCTATCATATTAAGTTCTCACCAATATTCAAACGCCAAACTAAAAGCCCCGTAAATAAAGACATGAGTGGGGACAGGCGACAGAACCCAGGGTTACTCAACCTGGGGCCCCACTACCAGCTCCCAGCAAGGAGCTGGAGGGAGAGGCCCCCAAGTACTATATAACCCCGGATCCTGGCGCTCAAGCTTCATTCGACACTTCCTCTAACCAGCTCTCTCTTCTCTCTCTTACCTTACCTCCCAGATGATCGGTTGAATACAGCCGCCTGGGAATTTCACCTCCTCTCTTCTCTCTCCTCCTTCCCCCCCTTGTCTAGATGATCGGTTGAATACAGCCGCCTAGACAAGGGACCTCTCCTTTCCTCTCCTTCACCTAGATGAACGGTTGACTACAGCCGCCTAGGTGAAATTCCCTCATCCACCTCTCTCTCCTCCAAAGTCGTAGATGTTCGGTTGATTACAGCCGCCTGCGACTTTTCCTCACCTTCCTTCCACACCACCTCTCTCTCCTCCAAAAGTCGTAGATGTTCGGTTGACTACAGCCGCCTGCGACTTTTCCTCCTTTTCTATCCTTTACCTAAATTCACTCACTCACCTTCCTTCCACGCCACCGTGATGAGAATTTTAAATTCATCACAGTGATAAAGTGAGTGAAACTTTAATCGCCGATAAGGAGCCACCCGATCAGGAATCGACGGGCTGCAGTAATCATCGTATGTTTCGTATTGGATGACGTCACTGCACGGTAAATTCGCCAGTTCTCTTCCAGTCTCGTCGTCGACGCACATGGTGACTACCGTCTACCAGCATTCTTTACCTCATCTCTTCAATTGGGTCATCAGCATCCCAGTCTCCCCCTTTCTTTCATCTTTAGTCTGACGTTTCTTATTGTAAGTATCGCCTTCTCGTAAATCCGACTGGCACACCTTCAGATCGGCCTCATGGCTAAGCACTACCTACTTATCTGCAATTCACAGGTTTCGGGAGTACCAGGCGATACCGCTATCCTTCACGCAGCGATCAGCAGCATCAGCACGAAGTCTGGAACTCGCAACACTCCAGCCGCCCTCTCGTGAGCATCCCCCCGTCTGCCCTTGCCAGAGAACCCCTACCTGGTGGTACGATCTCTCCGAGAGTAAGCGTCGTGCGCGTGTAAGCCCTACGCCCATCGAAACGGTCAGAACTATCCATTTATTCACCGAAATAGAATATATTCCCGATTGTGACGTCTTTTGTGAATAATTTATACTATAATACCTAGAAGGAGCTCCTTATTTTCATTTATATTCATTCTACCAACTGATCACGTACCTATATTTGCCATCCACGAATATAGTTTTGTTACCTGGGGTATAAGGTATTTTCTTCATTTTTATGAAACCTCACCTCTGCGTATCATACAAAACATTTGGTAGCAGAGCGTGGTTCAGGCACTGAAAGGTACTTGAAATAATCGATAAGAGATCAGCTGGTTATTATATCTTACAACACGCCTATTTTTGTTATACCTACATAGGTACCTACCTACTTTGTAATTTACGTTGTTAGGTAGGTATATCTCGTCGCTTGCGTAGGTACTCCTACTTCTATCCTTCAGTACCTACTCCTTCAGCTGGAAAAACCGTCACAACTATTTACGTGCTGTAAATTTGATATTTTCACTTCCATTGTTTTTTTTCCTCTACTTGAGTAGATATTTTACAACTCAGTTATTAGGAAGCTATATTCTCATTAGGTTGATATTTTCCAAGTATTTTAGGCTTGTGTATTTACGCACGATATTATCTCTGGTTGATTTGACTATCTAATCTGATCACCTGAAAGTAACGTTGAGGTAGGTAGGACACGCACAGCTGTTAGTGTACGAACTGACCTTTCTCAATTTCCCTCCATTCCTCTCTTTTCCCATCTTCCTATTTTGAACACAATGGAAAACCCGAAGAGAACTATCGCTAAAATGAAGCGTGGTCTTAATAATGCGATTGGTGAATTGACTGCTATTCATTCCACCGGTAAAAGCGCTATGAAGGACAAGGATAAGTATCTTATCACCTTCCAGTCGATGCAGTCATCGTTGGAAAAGTATTATTCTCTGTACGAAAATTGTTATGATGAATTAGCAGTATTTTCCGAAGAGTCTGGTGAATCGTTCTCTCAGGAATCTAGCACAATTTCATCCCCTCCCCTCATTTTTCCGTCAAAAGAAGATGAAACTACCCGTTCTACTCTGCGGAAATACTATTATGAGACCAAGGCGATGTATATCTCGCTGACTCCTACATCACCTTCTCCTTCGCAATCCACCAGCCAATTACTGGAAAGTTCTACCATCATTCATGAAAATTCTTCTCGTTTACCTGAAATAAAACTAATACCCTTTAGTGGCGAGATAGTCAACTGGCCTAAGTTTCGAGATACGTATGTATCTATTGTTCATGAAAATAAGTCACTATCTCAAACTCAAAAATTTCATTATCTATTGACATCTCTAAGGGGCCCAGCACTCAGTATAATTAATCAGTTTCAAATTTCGGAACAAAACTACACCTTAGCTTGGCAAGCAATTAATGAAGCTTATGACAAAAGAAGACTTCTTGCCATAGCTTATTTAAATCGAGTTTTGAATTTCCAACCTATTCATGGCAAACCATCTGTTGACACCTTAGTCATTTATGACCTCCGTGTGTGATAGCGTTTCGTCATTTGAGCTTCTAGGAATTGAACAAGAATCAAAGTTTATTCTTTTCCATTTGGCTTATAGGCTGTTAGATCAAACGACGAGGGATCAATTTCAAATTGCACACAAGGATACAGAGTTTCCTACGTTTCAGCAGCTGTTCAAATTTGTCAAGGATCGATGCTTATCTATGCAGTTATCATCGTCACCAAGTTTTGATATGGTTTCCCCTCCTGTAGCTAAACAACAATTTAATGGTAAAAATAATGATAAGAAACAATCAAAATCCAAGTCTAGTTTGATAGCTCAGGAACCGAAGTCGAAAACCAAGGATGATAAGTGTGATGAATTTAGAATTTCATCACGGTGGCGTGAGGAAAGGAAAGGCGCAGGCGGCGGTAATCCACCGATCATCTACGCCCGGTTAAGGGGAGATAGAGGTGAGTGTAGGAATTTACCCAGGCGGCGGTAATCCACCGATCATCTAGGTTTGAGAGAGGAGGTGCTTGTCTAGGCGGCGGTAGTCCACCGATCATCTAGACAAGAAGGAGAAGGTATTCTCAGGCGGCGGTAATCCACCGATCATCTGAGAGGGGGAGCAAGGTAGAGGAGAGAAGAGAGAGAGCTAGTTAGAGGAAGTGTCGAATGAAGCTTGAGCTCCAGGATCCAGGGTTTTATAGGACTTGGGGGCCTCTCCCTCCAACTCCCTGTCGGGAGTTGGTAGTGGGGCCCCAGGTTGTGTACCCTGGGTTCTGTCGCTCGTATCCCCACTCATTTCTTTATTTACGGAACTTATGTTTGGCGTTGGAATATTGGTGAGAACTTAAATTAGAGGAGTGTTCCCGGGAGGGACTCACGACAATAAGTATTGTCAGTCCAGCCTTGCTATGAGTTGCCAAATATGTCGCCTGGATTCTCATGGATTACTGTCATGTAGGAAATTCTGCAGTGCAGATGTCCAACAACGTATTGCGTGGCTTGCAAATTGGCAAGGTTGTAAAAATTGCCTTTCAATTAAACATAAAATTGATGAGTGTAAGTCCAAGTGGGTTTGTCGTTGGTGTAAGCAGAAACATAACTCCATGCTGTGTGAAACCAACATTCCACATTCGGCATCAAGTAGGTACGATACTGGAGGTTCATCAACTTCAAATGGCTCCGGTTCATTTTGTGCTACGCCTGGGACTTATACAACGATCGATGGAGGATCTCATGTGATCCTGGGTACCGCTCTCGCCGAAGTGCTTGACGCTAGAGGTACTTACCAGGTTATTCGTATTGTAATAGACTCTGCGAGTCACTATTCGTTTATGACGTATAAATGTGCGAGACGATTAGGTCTGACGTCCAACAGATGCCACAAAACAATATCAGGTATCGGTCAGAGCTCAGGCGGCGCTAAGCATTCTATTACTTGTAACATCAAACCTTTGAACAAGTCAGCACCTCTTCTTAATATGACTGCATTATTATTGAACTCGATTACATCTCACCTACCCACTGTCTCACTGCCTCGCCGATTATGGGAAATGTTCATGAAATTCCCTTTGGCAGACCCAACATTCTTTGAGAGTAGGCCTGTCGATGTGTTGTTGGGGGCGGACTTGTTTTCTGAGATCTGGCTCGGAAGCCCCGTTGAATTAGATCATAATTCGCCTAAACTATTCCCAACAGCTTTTGGACACGTTGTGATAGGTCAGTTCTCCTCTGAGTCATCTCAACCTTCGCATGGGACGTCATTGATTGTCTCACGCTCCCCCGTTGAAGATCTGAATTCCAATTTACGTAGATTTTGGGAAATAGAAGAACCCAAATCTGTGGAAACAATCAATCCTGAGGACAGTTTTTGTGAGGATCATTTCATTTCAACCCACTATAGACTCGATGATGGTAGCTATGGAGTTCGTCTTCCATTCCGCACCAGCCCTCCAGAATTCACTGATATTTCCAACATCTCTCGTCGTCGCTTTCGAAATCAAGAAAATCGGCTCTTGAGAAATGATGACCTGCGTGAGAAATATCACGAATTCATGTTGGAATACGAACAATTAGGGCATATGTCGATTTCCTCTGAACATCCTGCCTACGTTATTCCGCATCATCATGTCACAAAAATTGATCGTAATCAACTAAAAATCAGAGTCGTTTTTGATGGTTCGGCGAAGTCAGCAAATGGGTCATTGAACGATTACCTATTGGTGGGACCCAAATTGCAGACAGATATCCGCGATATATTGCTCAATTTCCGCACTCACAAAATAGCTCTGGTTGCCGACATAGTCAAAATGTATAGAAACATTTGGATTCACCCTGAGGATCGCCGGTATCAAATGATATATTGGCGCTCTAATCCTTTTGATACCCTCAGTACCTACGCACTTAATACTGTAGTCTATGGTTTGACGTCATCTCCTTTCCAGGCACTTCGAGTTATTAAGCAGTTGGTAACGGATGAAGGTGAATCTTTTCCTGATGCCAGCATAGTTTTGACTAGGGATATTTACATAGATGATGTTGTCTCCGGCTCTAATACTATCGAAAGGGCCATATCACTTCAGAGTCAACTAATTGACCTACTGGGACGAGCTCAACTTAAATTAAGCAAGTGGGCCAGCAATTATCCCGAACTTCTACAACATGTTCCCGATTCCGCAACCAGCAGTCAACCCGTGAACATAATTTCTAATGAAGATTCATCAGTAAAAATCTTAGGATTACATTGGAATCCAACCTCTGACACTTTCAGCTACAACTTGGACTTACCCACACTAGTCTTTACCAAGCGTGCCATCTGCTCTAACGTGGCAAAGATTTATGACCCGCTGGGTTTCATCTCTCCTGTTGTTATCTTGATGAAGAAATTTATTCAAGATTTGTGGAAACTGGAAAAAGATTGGGATGATCCTGTTTCCCCAGAAATCGCTACTCGCTGGGAATCAGTCATCAAACAATTGCCAATAATTTCTAAACTAAATATTCCACGATTCATTTGTTCAGATAAGCAGTGTAAATACCAAGTTGTAGGATTTGCTGATGCGTCAGAGATCGCGTATTGTGCGGCCCTCTATCTCCGCACATGTCAGGGTGAACAAGTCCAAGTAAACCTTATGACTGCTAAGACGAAATTGGCTCCTCTGAAAACTCTAACAATCCCGAGACTCGAGTTATGTGGGTGCCTTCTCTTGGCGAAACTTTATCAGTCTGTTACACCTTTCCTCGAACTGTTGGGTTCGTCATCTTTGGTCAGTCCTTGTTTCTTTACGGACTCGACCATAGTTCTTGGTTGGTTACGTACTCCAGTCTACAAGCTCAAAACATTTGTGTGCAACCGTGTGTGTGAAATTTTGAAAAACACAACGGATTCCTCTTGGTTTCATGTTTCTTCGAGCGACAATCCGGCTGATGTGGGATCAAGAGGATCACATCCTGACGAGTTATTGGACAACAATCTGTGGTGGAATGGACCAACATGGTTACTGGGAGGCCAGGATTCTTGGGACATCTCCGCAACAACTCTTGTACCTGAACTGCCGGAAATCAAAGTCTGCTCTGTGCTCATTTCGGTAGCTGAAACTTTCTCCATCAATTCTGCATTCCTTGTCAACTTCATTTCCAGGTTTTCTTCGTATCAGCGACTGCTACGAGTTCTAGCAAGAGTTCTACGCTTTGTGGGAAACGTCAAACTTCGAAATCCTGTGGAAAGGTCTTTAGGGATACTAAAGCTTGACGAAATTAATGCTTCTCGGACACTCTGTATTAAATCTGTACAGGCTCACTACTTCTTCAATGGCGACTCTTCATCCAAAACCCAAACAGAAGTCATGAAGAAATTTATAAAATTGAATCCATTCGTAGATTCATCGGGTATTCTCAGGGCGGGCGGTAGATTGTATAATGCCAACCTGCCGTTTAACCATAAACACCCAGTTCTTCTCCCCTCTGATTGCCATCTTTCGGCTTTGATTGTAGACCACTTCCATCGTGTCTATTTGCACCCTGGACCTTCTTTGCTCCAGCAATCATACAGCTCGAATACTGGATTCCATCCTTGCGACGCCTAACTCGACAAAGGACCTTCAGCTGCCAGAGATGTTATCGTCTGAAGGCCAAAAACTATATACCAAAAATGGCCGATCTACCTTCCTATCGAGTCCGAGCCGAACGAGCCTTCAAGCGGACTGGACTGGACTTTGCAGGCCCCTTCCTGATGAAAGAGTCCACTCGGCGTAATTCTCGAACATCGAAGATTTATTTATGCGTTTTTGTATGCATGATTACCAAAGCAGTTCATCTGGAGGTGGTGACAAACCTCACAGCAGACGCCTTTCTTGCAGCTTTAGATCGCTTCGTCTCCCTGAGGGGCTTACCGTCAGATCTTTACTCCGATTGTGGGTCTAACTTCATTTCTGCTGCAGGCAAGTTGAAAGAATGGTATAAGTGGTTAGTTAGCAGAGAAGCCCAAGAAGAGATAGCTGACAGGACGTCAATACTCCAAATCAATTGGCACTTTAATCCTCCTCGAGCCCCACACTTTGGCGGGATCTGGGAAGCTGGAGTAAAGTCCGTCAAGGCACTCATGCTTCGTACCGTAGGAGAGTCAGTCCTGACATATGAGGAATATGCTACACTATTCGCTAAGATTGCAGCTGTCCTCAACTCACGTCCGATCAGTCCTCTGTCCAACGATCCTTCGGAATCTGAATACTTGTCTCCGGGACACTTCCTCATTGGTGAAGCGCCTCTTGCCATTCCAGAACCAAGCCTCCTCGACGTGAGTCTAAACCGTTTGGACCGTTGGCAACTCGTCAGGCGAATGACTCAATTCTTCTGGGATCGATGGCATCGTGAATACCTGTCCACTCTCCAGTCCAGAGTGAAATGGAATGAGTCCGTTCCAGATTTACAAGTCGGCGACTTGGTCTTTCTGAAGGACGACAACTCACCAGTTCTTCAATGGTCTCGAGGTCGCATCGTGCGCGTCCACCCAGGGAAGGATGGGGTTGTCAGAGTGGCCACAGTCAAGACTCCCAAATCAACATTTTGCCGGCCTGTCGCTAAACTGGTACCTACCTTTGCTTCCTGACAAATTCTCCAATGGGGCACCTGCTGAAGCTCCATGGAAAGGCTGGCCTCGAGAACGAGAGTTGCAGCCACCCAAGTAACTAAACATTGTGTTCTTAATTTCTGGTCCTCCAAGCCGTATTAACCCTTGAGACAATTTTCCTTTACCCATAACCTGTACCCAGAAACCTTTCCATTGTCCATCCAGGTCAGAAAATCTTACAATTTTGGCGGGCGGAATGTTAACGCCCAAGCGTAATTTTATATTCTTCTATATTTCTTTGGCCCCTTTTACGTGAAACGTGATAAAGTGAGTGAAACTTTAATCGCCGATAAGGAGCCACCCGATCAGGAATCGACGGGCTGCAGTAATCATCGTATGTTTCGTATTGGATGACGTCACTGCACGGTAAATTCGCCAGTTCTCTTCCAGTCTCGTCGTCGACGCACATGGTGACTACCGTCTACCAGCATTCTTTACCTCATCTCTTCAATTGGGTCATCAGCATCCCAGTCTCCCCCTTTCTTTCATCTTTAGTCTGACGTTTCTTATTGTAAGTATCGCCTTCTCGTAAATCCGACTGGCACACCTTCAGATCGGCCTCATGGCTAAGCACTACCTACTTATCTGCAATTCACAGGTTTCGGGAGTACCAGGCGATACCGCTATCCTTCACGCAGCGATCAGCAGCATCAGCACGAAGTCTGGAACTCGCAACACTCCAGCCGCCCTCTCGTGAGCATCCCCCCGTCTGCCCTTGCCAGAGAACCCCTACCTGGTGGTACGATCTCTCCGAGAGTAAGCGTCGTGCGCGTGTAAGCCCTACGCCCATCGAAACGGTCAGAACTATCCATTTATTCACCGAAATAGAATATATTCCCGATTGTGACGTCTTTTGTGAATAATTTATGCTATAATACCTAGAAGGAGCTCCTTATTTTCATTTATATTCATTCTACCAACTGATCACGTACCTATATTTGCCATCCACGAATATAGTTTTGTTACCTGGGGTATAAGGTATTTTCTTCATTTTTATGAAACCTCACCTCTGCGTATCATACAAAACATTGGGTTATTAGAAAAGAAATTGGTCTCAGAGGTCACTCAGCTAATCAGGGCGAACGCAAAAACCTTCGTGAGCGTGCTCTCAACAACTCACCAAAGTTTCGTCGCAATCGGACGAATGGTAGGTATACGAACGCATAAAGGACAAAGAAAGAAAGAAAGAAACATTCATTTTCATATACAGATATATAGGTATATATTGTTTATTTATGTAGGTATGCCACCTCAGTTTCTGACCTTTGCAAATTTTTAAAAATCAAATTTCGCCTAAATGTTTGTAATGGCAAAAGAAAATATTTTCCCATAAATAAATTGGGTCAAAATTGAGGTTTTGGGGGTCCAAAATTGCTAAAAACCACAAGTGATAGCTTAAACGAAGTTATTCGGTTACATTTTTTGCATACATTCACACCAGACAGCTCCTGTAGAAAAATCAGCTTTCCCGATAGCAGTATAGTTGATAAATAACTACCAAAGAGGCTAAAACCCATCCGATTATGGGTTATTATTTTCAATGATGAATTTCCGGAATCGAGCATGAAAAAAAAAAGTTAACCCCCCCCTCAGAGTTTGATGGTTCAACTTTCAAGGTACGTAGAATCCGAAAATGAAAAAAAAAAGAAAATCTGTCCTTCTGCCGTACCTACTTCGCACTTTTCTTAGTTACCCTGAACCAAAATTGATGAATTTTGGTTTGTAGGTCTCAATTGGGGTCTAGTTGGTCCGCGCAGCTCGGCGTTAATGTCAGTCATCTCTAAGGGTGAAAAATAGGGTTTGAAATTTTCAGAACGCCGTAGCTCGAAAACTTTCAATAGAAGGGTAGGTATGGTTTTTTAAACGTTTTTCAATTGATGTTGAACTACAGAATTTTTTGAAACCACCCGGAGCATTGTTCGACCAGCCGTTCGTGTGCACCAAAAAGCTTCATCAACACGATCGTGAATCAAACGGTATAAATACGGCCCAGACATCATCACTAGGGGCCTGATTATAATCAAGGATGGCTGTATGAAGTAGAGTTGGTTGTTCTGCGATATTATTTCATTTGATAAGTGATGGACTATTGGATTTTGTTGGTAGGTACTTGTGAAACTTGAACAAGCGTTGAAGTATTATTGATGGGTAAATTATTACACAACGGCAAATTATTACACAAAGGTTAATTATTACACAATGGTAAATTATTTCACAACGGTAAATTATTACACAACAATTCATCTACCAAGAAGGGGCTGGATTTTGTTGATTGGTACTTTGGCAACTTGAACAACCGTTGAAGTATTATTGATGGGCAAGTTATTACACAACGGTTCATTATACTTGACCACGTAGGTAGGTATTGACCACAGAAAACAGTGATCTACGCAGAATGGGCATCTATTTCACTCCACATCAACAATTTTCCTTCAGAACTTCATTATTTGCGTTTCTTTTTGCCGTTTTAGTTACCGTTTGTCATCAACAGAATTATTTTAGCAACATTTAACTCTTGATTTAGGTAGGTACCTAGTAACGAGTACGGAGTTAGGTACTAACCTAAGGAGGGTCTGCGATCTACATAATATGTATAGAGTAGTACATATTATATTATATAGACGGGTTATCTATACAGAGAGCTGTGATCTGTAACAGAAGGGTATTCTGTAAAAAAGGATAAACCGTTGTGCAGGGATTTGCAGCGTTTTTAGTATATAACTCCTGCGGTTTGGGAAGTGACGGTAGTCGTCACAGATAATTCGCATACGTTATTGTTTGTTGCTGACGATGACGGTTGTCGTTGACGAAACCGGTATAACAGCGTATTATTCGTGTACTAGTGGAAATAGACAACTTTTCAGTAACTCCTGAAAGGTTTCCACAATTTCATCGCGAGTGGTTTCGTCCCGTACCTACTTGTCTACTAATAGCAGTATAGTAAAAATTATTTACTTCAGTTGTTGTATTTCAGTAGTCTTCAACCCCTGTGGTTGTGGCCGTCAGATGATCTTTCCATTTCCACCGGGAAACTTTCCTTCTTTTTCCTCTACAGTTTCGTGGAAGGGAGAAATAACGCGGAGGTGGTTTTATTCTTGGAAACATCTCATTACTCGCTACTTCGCCTTAACACCCTCAAAAATAGAAAGTCCGCCCCTTTGCCTCCGGTTTGGCCCCTTCTGTATTTTCATTACTCGACTCTCCGTGTTAACATTTTACAAAGTAGCCTTGTAATGCTAATGCACGCAGGTGATGAGGGAAGCTGGTTGTCCGTGTAATCTGAGACTCCCGTTTTCATGCTTGGAACATCCCGAGTGTCATCGTTAAAAAGTGACGTTTTTTCTCTTTGCTTCCTTTCGCTTTGTGTTCTTTTTATCGCGCTAAGAACGTTTTCCTTGTGAAAACAGAGGTGGAGAATCCCCAGCGATGTTTAGAGCTTCGAGTGGCCATTGCGTGATGAGTTGAGAAGCAGTTTCCTTCCGTTGATTCCGCGGTGTAGATTGACATTCCTGGGCGTGCCCCGGCTAGCCTCTGTGGAATAAGGAAGGTTTACGGACTAAACCACTCGCGATGAAATCGTGGAAACGCATTTCAAAGAATAGAAACGGAGTTACTGAAAGGTTGCCTATTTCCACTAATAACGAAAAAATACACTGTTATACTGGGTTCAGTGATCAAACCATCGTCAGTCAATAACAATAACTAAAACCAGCTGTCTCTAACAATAACTGAAAGCACGTTGGATAGAGGTGAGCTTATAAATAGCCTTCAAAAAACGCTGCATATTATTAATTACAGAAGGATTTTTCAGTATAGATTCCCCTTCTGCGTAGATCGCTGTTTTCTGTGAGCACCGGAATTTCTCCCAAGACCATGTTGTACCTATTTTGCTTAGTTTCTGCATGTAAATACAACAATATTTGTTATTCGAGAAAGCCAGGTCAGCCCTAAGAGAATATTTTCGGGTTTGTAACAATATTTTATATCCCACGGGATGAACGGTGAAATAATCGTTGAAACGGTATAATTTAACGGTTATTTAATATACTAATTACTCGGATGAACAACGATATAAAAGGGTTCACAACTTCAGGCTTTTACAGCAACAGTACTTGAATCACAATGTAGGTTAACAAAAAGGGAGCCGAAACAGGTTGAACGGGCTGCCAACACAACAGCGCGAAAGCGAACAAGATCAGGGTAAGTCAGCCCTAGTGCCACCTAAAAACGCTGCAAAGTCCTTGTCACATGGGGTTTATTATTCTACAGAAATGTTGGCTGTACATTTATTGTTTGTTTCATGTGAAGTAATTGAAATAGCTATTTCTGATGGTTTCCACCAATTTTGGCCCCCAAAACACAAATTAGGTAGGTACGATCTTTTTTTTTTTTTTTTCAAATTATCCATGATCATTGGTAGTGCCACTTAATCGTCTTGATCTACGTGTTGAAACTTTTCCTAGTGCTATTCTACAAATTGATGGTGATTTCAGACGATTTCCCAGGTTTTTCACTCATACAAAATCAATTTTGGGAGCTGAACATCTGGTACAACCTCAATTTTCCACTCCTTGGCCAAAATCGACCTCATATTCGATCTTCTCGTCCCCAAAAACATGGAAAACGATACCTCAAAAGCTCATGTTACCAACATGTTGCTAAAACGCAAAAAGTACCTATTTTTACACACATTTTCACTCACAACACCCCTGGGTATATTCCGATCGGGCTGAAAAGTTTCGGGACACAACTAGGGCCCAAATAGAGCATGTGTGCGAAAGAACGACTTTTTTAGACCGAAAATGAAGCCTGTACACGTGATACGGCGGACGGCGGACGGCGGACGGACATTGCATTTTTTGAATCTACGCACCTTGAAACGGAAAAGAAAAAAGTTTGAGGGGGTGTTATAAAAATTTTTTGCTGAGCGATTACATAGGTGTATTATTCAGAGAATAATAAACCAAAATTAGTTCGGAAAATCCATGTTCTATGGAACGGTTGGAGCAGGGGGCCTAGTAGGTACTGGGGACAGGCCGAACAAATATCGATTAATTAATAAGCTTCTTGTGTACTGCTTCAGTGTGATTCTTGTGAATTATTCTCTCACATCATTAATATTATACGCTCGCTACTATTGATTTTTCTACACTGAATTCACCTTGTCTCGCTTCAACTTTTTGATCCTTCTTTCTTGTTTTCAGGTAAGTCCCCGTCGAAAGTCTCATCTCACCTCCAACATCACGTAAGTAGCCTCTTCAAGGTTCGTCGCGGCCAACACCCCCCTCCACACTTATCTCACCTTTAACACACTTTCACTCAAAGAAGAAAGAAAAGAGCTTCATTGTTATTGGGCTCTACTTTTTTCGTTTCGTTGTCACTTTGAAGGACTCTTTAAAAAAATGTCTGCAGCGCCCTTACAAGCTACCGCCCTTCATCATTCTCTGTTTACCAGTTCTCCCCAAGGTAAAGTCACCCGAAAAACTGGTTTCTTTCTGTTCCTCAACCCTCGTTAATGTCGTGTGTGCTGCTCCGTACAAAAAAAAAAAAAATTGGGTCTCGGTTTTTTTCGATAAACACATCGACGGGAATGGAGCGAGGCCGATCTGAATGATCGTCAATTACTATACCTAATGCTTTATCAGATGAACGCGCTCTGGAATGGTCCGTAGTAACAGTTCTTGCAGCTTGTGATGGTGTTGTTGGTGGGGGGTTAAGGGGTTAAATAAAGGCTGGCGTCGGGGAAAAACCAGGTAAGTCGAATTTTTGTGAAAATAGAGATCTCTTCTCTACAGGGGTTATTTTGCGTCATTTTTCGTTTGCGAGTATCAGCGTATGTCTACGAGGCTCTCTATTGGCTGGCTCTAGAGAGACTCGTAAACATACGCTGATACTCGCAAACGAAAAATGACGCAAAATAACCTGTAGTGAAGAGATCTCTATTTTCACAAAAATTCGACTTACCTGGTTTTTCCCCGACGCCAGCCATAATGGAATGTCACAATACGGCAAAATTGATTTTTCTGTCTCAGTACGTAAACAGAACCCCTGAGAAGGGGTTTCAGCGGTTTCCTCCAAATTCCTAAGTTTATTTCGTGATCATTTTCAGTCATGTTTGAAATGCAGTGTGCCAATTATCTTCTTCTCTCTATAGTTCTTGGTAATTTAGGTGTGAAATGGGTGAAAATATTGTTGTCGTGACCTCGAGTACTTTGGGTGCTAAGGGTCCTCCTTTACAGGTTAGAGGAACCTTCAAATCACAGCACACGTTTCCGACTACTTCCAATCTTTGGATACCGACATAATCGCAATTTTTTTAAACCCTGTCTGTGACCCGTTGTTAAATTATCTCACAATGCTCCCGCTACCTTGGTGTATTTGGAAGTAAAAACTAGTTGATAACTAATGCTCATGAATGCGCTGCTAGAATTTGAGGTGAATGGGTACTTATATACGTGTTACCTAGTTATTTTAATATAGAATAGCTGGTTAACCAGTACGTTGCACCGAGTAGTTATAATTTGAATTGGGCAATTGGGCATTACCTTCTAATGTGGCTATTACCAGTAATATCCATTTTCGAACAAAGCCTTATTATTTTTTTCTTGCTGAATGAGTTGTTAGAATTTGGTTGACAAAAGCTGGATGGAAAATTGTTTTTTTGACATTTTATGTCTTTACTTTGCTACATAAACTCGAAAATGAAACGCGGGACATGCAACTGAGACATGCAACGGAAACAACGTCACGAAAATATTTCTGATGATTTTCGCTTACAACCGATTCGTTGCTACGGAACTTTATCTTCGCCAGTTGTCATCGTACAAAAATCGTTCACCACTCGTTGGATAGCTCTCGATTTACCTAACCATACTACGTTAACCACTGCGGACTGCGTGGCCAACAAGCTGCGGTATGAGCGTGATTGTTTAAATGAATGTTTACGTACATAATACAGTGGAGTCCGGCTAATCCGAACTAATTGGGACTGAAGGCTGTTCGGACTTGGTGACCAAAACAATTAAGTACGAAGTACTTGGTGTGGGTGCGGGAGGGGGCGCTAAGACATAAAATGTCCCTCGTGGTTGCGTACTTGTACGGAAGCTGTACCCACCGTTTGTGTTTTATTCTTTCAATTTATTGAAAAAAAAAAGTATGAAATTTGCTGGGAAAGGCATAAATTTCTCGGTTGCCAATGTCACGAATTTACCTGGACAATTTTGTATATAGTATGCCATTTGTCCTTAGATAACGTTGAATTATTCCACTATAATGTAGTGCGTAACCTTAAATTCAACAACTCACTAACAATTAGGGATAACACCTTCCGTAATGCTGAAGCCGTAGCATCAAGACCTAAGCTTCCCAAAACCGCCGCCCGCCAGACAAAGGCTTTGCTGGGACCTCTGGCGGTCATTTGTGACAACAAAAGGCGGCTTTATCAAAGCTCCCGAGCTTCCCTACCGACTTCTGAATTAATGTTTAGAGCAGCCGAGTGGCGACATGTTTACGTTTTCTCGAGACAGAATGAAAATCCTGGGGAGGAGAGTCCCTTTGAAGTAAAACAGGGAGAACCCTTTTTCCGCTATTAAACACCAGCGAGAGCGTAAAACACGACTGGCATGAGTTGTAGACTACAATCCGAGCTGCAGAGCGCCAGTGACGGATTGGGACGAGATCACATGCGAAATAATGGTAATTATTGATCGACTTGGGCGTTAGGGCCAAATAGCAGTATTTTTTGTCCTATTCTCTTATTGAAGACTAAAAATAGGCTTGGAAAAAAAGGCTTTCAAATGAACACCATAGTTATTTCGGGAACATAAGCAAATTATATTTATTTATCAAGTATTATTAAACTCATTTCATGTTTATATGTGTCCTGAAGCAAGTTTTTGGGAACCAGTGGAATACTTAAACTTCAGTCCAACATCGAAGCTGGATGACTTGCGAGCAGGAACAAATACCATCCAACCTTTGGAGTTGGATTTGATTGATTTGACTGAGTAAACTAACAATTGGTCCTGGTAAACAAAAACGGTTTAGCTGTGTATACATGGATCCGTACGTTTACGGTGATTGCTTAACCGTTGCTTCGATAATCTTTCCATTTTGGCTGCTCTTTCTGTATTAGAGCCGATTCTGAAAGATACCGAACTAAGTACCTACCTAAGTAGGTAGGTAGTTCGGCTACTTAGTTCGATGTTCAGAAGATATCACTCGCAGTATGTTATTTGAGACGAAAAGTGTTGTTTTTCAGTGTTTCACTGTGAACTGCATTTATTTATTTGTATTTATAGTATGTAATATTACGTAACGCATGTAGTCAGTAAAGAAAGCATACTGAATGAACGTTATTGGTTAATACGTAGCTGATTTAAATCAAGGTAGATATACATCAGATTTTCTACCAACGTATTAAATTTGTCATAAGTTTCTCAATCACAATATATGCATCAAATTTAATATTTTGATTCTATGTATATCTACCTAAATTTACGTCTGCTACTTACTAACTTAATCATCCTGTGGAACAGCTATTGGCTAGCTCAACATTCTGCTTGTACTGATGTGGTTACCATTCATATTACCTGTAACTAGTGGGTGCCTTCTTCTTGAAAGAAATGTACATGCCTGCTTACAAATTATATAGGATTGACGACGTGGAAGACCTCAGTGTACGATCCAGACTGTTCACAGTGAAAATTTGCAAACACCATTGTTTACGAAAATTGGATTTTCACGTACGTCGTCAAGAGTCAAGCCATAATTTCAAGTCGAAATGTCAAAGTCCGATTCGGAAGTGGGCGTTAATGAGAAACGCCTCAACTTTTGGATTAAAACGACTCACACAATTGTATATATGTGCGCACTGTGTCGAGAAACGCCTCAACTCGTCAAAACTGATTTGAGGCGTTTTACCTTCACAACGTTGGCGACCATTTAGGTTGAGGCATTTAATCGAAATTCTTGAGATGTTTCTCATACACATGTTTAGACAGCTGATCGAGCATGAGACCATTTTTCACCCGAAATGAGCATTGTGGGACATGAAAATCATCCACTTTTGCGTTTGCGATCGCATTTCTAGATGTAGAGCATTAAATTTGTAGAAGCTGAGGCGTTTCTCCTGTAAAAAAACACCTTAGCAACAGTGATTTGTGTGACGGGAAAATTCCTCACAGGAGTTAAGGCATTTCAACTCCAAAAATATTTCAAAAGTTATTATGAAATATATAAAACTCAAGTACGATTAATCGATTAATAAGTCGTTCAAGTAAGTGAGTTGATGTCCTATCGATGTTCCTTCAAAGAATAGGGTCGGTAGAATGTACTGCATAGAACCTGCAGAGGAGTTTATATGAAAAATTTAGGGCGAATTTGTGAATGATCAAAATCTTGGAGCTGAGGCGTTCTTCCTTCACATGGCAGAATGTATCTTGTGATAAAATTCTATTAACGGCCGTGAGTTCTCAACGGAGATCTCATTCCTTTTTTTTCTAGTTCCATTCGGAGGTGTTGCCGCTGACTAAATTATACGAACAAACTATGCTAATATATGTATTCAAAATGTATTTATCAGGCCGATTTTTGGTATTGGAAAATAAAACAAGGGCATCCAACAATTTCACATTAGTATTGCCTTATTATTGCGATTTTTCACTTATTTTGGTGTTAACCTAATCAGCGCACTATCTCCAGCAGCGTTTTCATTTCCAATGTCATTCGCTCTTTTCAAATATAAGTTGAAATATGTATATGAAGCCAGTTTGAGCGATATGTAACGGTTTATTTTGATTTTTGTATTGATTATTCAACTCATCTCAACGATATTATTTTTCTCTAGATTTTACGCTCGTGAGGAATAAGTTATACATTCTAATTTTAATTATTTGTTCAATTTATCGAGGCTCCAACTCCCAGCGCAAGTTTTACTTAATGGGAGTTGTAGTGTTTAGTTATAATTAAATGTATGAATACTGTAATTTTGATATTCAGAAATAACCGCAATATTTATATTTTTTTAAAAAGAAATTCTGAGCGAATCCGCCGAACAAACCTTGGGTTGTGTGGGTTTATAAAAATACCTTGGTAGGTTGTGTGAGTCAGGTAAATTTGATCATTGTCCTCGTCCTTGTTCGCTGATCGAACTCCTCATTCGCATTTATTGTACTATTTACTCATTTTATTTATTAGCTGCCTACTCCCAGGCATCTGTTGCGAGACCTGCGGTTGCGGTTAGCCATCATTCACCGAAGCCCGTAACACTTGCCTCGGCAAGTCCAAGAAAACCCATTATTGAAAACACCCAGCCTCTCCCTACCCAGCGGTAATAGGCGTTCAGGATGCTGCATGAGATGATTAACTGGGTGTTAAACTGTTGTTGCCAGAGGGGGCCTCCGTCAGGTATCCCCCTCATTCGCTACCCTCTTTAGTACGTAACCTAAACCCGGCGCTTGGATGCTTTGACTTTTGGTTTGATCCACTCATTACACAAACAATCCTTATACTACCATCCTCGTACTACCAACTACCTTATCTCGGTAAGATCTTTCGTCCGCTAGTGAAGTTAACACAGTTAGCAGCTAACTTGCTACGTTGGTCGATTTGGGACCTTCAGTTCAGATTACTTTTCCAACTCCTGTTTGTTTTTCATTTAAACTGCTCTGGTCTCCTTCTTCAAACTCATCAAGTAAGTCCATTACCAAACCCGAAAACAGTTGTTGTTACCTCACCAACAGAAACTAAACCCAAATTCGACTGAGCGTAAGGGAATAGGCATTTTCAACTTCGTTCCAAGCATGATTATTTTAGCTATAAAATGCTGTAATATCCTTGAAACTACCAAGCTCGATTTTCGCTAAGATCTAGGTATGCTAAGGGCTGGGGATGTGATTTTATGTATTTAAAAATGCGAAATAGGTAACTAAAATATTATTTATTAGTATTTATTGGTTTGAAATATCCATTTAATTATGTGAAATGTATAAAATATTTTCTAAAATATGTAAAAATTGCTAACAATTTTGAAATCAACATAAGTTATGAAAATACGTAATACTGCCTAATTTTATTTAATAATAGAAAATGAAATTTAAAAAAATTAAAAAAACCATCCAGAAACTCACGTAGATACTTAGCAATCAAGTCGAGTCAATGGCGTATGCGCATGGGTTACAAAAGCGGTTTATATTGTTTGTTTTTTAAATGATACTGCATTCCATTCTGAAGTCTTCGACACCAACCACAATGTCCAACGAGTAGTAGTTCTTCTTCTATGATTTTAAAAAGTTTCCAGAGGTTCCTACTTCTGGTCAAGGGGGGTCCCGCCCAGGCGAGTGGCGTACAGTGACGTAGGAACCTCTGGAATCTTTGAAAAATCATAGAAAAAGAACTACTTATAGGATAGTGTGGTTGGTGTCAAAATTCTCAGGATGGAATCTACTTGCGTGTAAAAAAAGAAAATGAATACGTACGCAGACCCCATTCGATTATTACAGTGCGAATTTCGCGGCGTTTCTCACCAGAAAACAGTGTCCAAGCCAAAATGACTTCAGCAGTGAGCAGTGTAATGGAAAATACGGTTACACAGCTCCCTACAACCATCCGCAAATGGCAGAGTTCTTCAGAACTTTAAAAAAAAGTTTTTTAAAAACGTAAAAAAAATTGAAAAACAGGTGTCTCATTTAATGAAATATTTGGAAATATGTGTTTCAGTCGACGAAAAAATTTAAAATCTGTATTAATAGCGATATGTATGAAAATATGTGAAATTAGAGTGTGTTAAAACGGTTCAAAAAGTATGAACACATCTAGTTGAAATTCATGGATGCATTGCCTAGGAAAAAATATGTGAATACATACCAATCCCGTCCGTATAGTAGTGGCCAATCTTGGAAGTGCCAATTACAAATAATTTTCTCTAATTTTGGTTTATTATTTTCAATAATGAACCATTAGAATCGAGCATGAAAAAAAAAAATTCTTACCCCCCCTCAAAATTTGATGGTTTACGTTTCAAGGTATGTAGAATCCAAAACTGCAATAAAAATATTTCTGTCTGTCCGCCGTACGCCGTACGGGCCACTTTTCTTAGTTACCATGAAAAAAAATTGATGAAATTCGGGTTATAGGTTCCGTTCGGCGTCTAGTTGGTCCTCGAAGCTCGACGTTACTGTGAGTCATCTCTAAGGGGTTCAAAATAGGGGTTGAAATTTTCAAAACGCCTATACCATTTTTTTACGTAAATATTTTTACGGTTTTAAATAGTTCTTGAACTTGCGAGTTTTTTAAGACCATCCGGAGCATCGTACGTCCAGCCGTTCGTTCACAGTAAGGCCCCGAAGTTTGCACCGACAGGCATTTTCGACTCCAGTGTGAATGAAATTGTATACAATTCAAACCAAATCTCGTAACCAGAGACGCGCCCATAATAGGAATTTGTGAATACGGCCAATCATTGGTAGGGATCACCTGATTATATTGGCGGAGTATGAAGTCGAGTTGGTTGTTCTGTGATATTATTTAATTTGAAAAATGATGACTCTTTTGGAGTTTGTTGGTAGGTAGTGAAACTTGAACAAACGTTGAAGTATTATTGATGGGTAAATTATTACTACGGTAAATCATACTCAACGGTAAATTATTACACAACGGTTCATTATACCATCTACGTAGAAGGGGCTGGAGTTTGTTGGTAGGAACTTTTGCAACTTTTTTCACTCCTCATCAACAATTTCTTTTCAGAACTTCATTATGTGTGTTTCTTTTTGTTAGGTACTGTTTGTCATCGGCAGAATTATTTTAGCAACATTTAACTCGTGATTTAGGTAGGTACCTAGTAACGAGTACGGGGTTAGGTACTAACCTACGGAGGGTCTGCGATCTACATAATATGCATAGAATAGTACATATTATATTATATAGACGGGTTATCTATACATAGAGCTGTGATCTGTAACGGAAGGGTATTCTATACAAAATAATAAACCGTTGTGCAGGGATTTGCAGCGTTTTTCCTTTGGTTTATTTTTATTACACCAAGTTGTACAATTTATTAGTAATACATTGTTAATCCTACCACATTGTTAATTCCACTACATTGTTAATTCTACCACATTGTTAATTCTACTACATTGTTAATTCCACTACATTGTTAATTCTACCACATTGTTAATTCTACTACATTATTAATTCTACTACATTGTTAATTCTAATACATTGTTAATTCTACCACATTTGGGAAAATTCACACAACATACCAGACGACCTACTTAGAGTAAATTCCTATAAGCATATAGTTGGCCTGTATGTTTCCGATGCATCATCTTCATGGTTACAAACCAGACCCAGCCACCTTTCCTAACTAACTGGTTATGGTTGTGGGGGTTCTGTCTGTTGAACGAGGGAAATCACCCATTCAACATTACCTTAGAACTACTTGAAAATTAGGGAGAAGTATGATAGTCAACTATCAGATTACCCACGACAGACCATAGAGAATCAATCCCTACTACGAGTATGACAGTCCACACCTTGCACACCTTGATATATCAGTCCGTACTTCCGCTGCTCACTGGTTCAAGACTTAATGCCTCTTTGGCATCTTTCCCTCTGTTTGCCAGACATTTCCCTTCCCCAGCTTGCGTGTAATTCTTTTGTTTGCGTATTCCAGCAAACCAAACACCGGTTGCCCGGAATTGGTAATCATTTGTATTTAATAAAAACGTGTCGATGGCGAACCGTTGACTTCCCCTTTCTCTTTATGCAAATATTGCAGTCGGAACGAAATAAATTAAAAACCGGCGAAAATTACTTTAACGAGGGGGATGTGTCGATAGACGATTAAAACTGTGGGGGACGATAATTGACGATAATAACATCTTGGTTATTTGAGAATTCCGCCGGATGAGCGTAATGTCCCTCTCAAGTCGTTGATTCGACTTTTTTATTTCAATTGCAACGCAAGGGTCTAATAAGAATAACTCAACGGAGTTTTACGACGAGGAATATGATTAAAAACAGAAAATAAAACACTTGAAGCTGCTACCAGCCTCCGTGGTTATTTGAATAACTGCTTCGTCGATTAAATAGGTATATAATAATTATTAGCTAGCTCGCTTCAGTTGCACGTTGTGCCTTCTGCATCCGTTAGCTGTTTATGTTTTAATCGAAAACATACCTCGTACAGCTTATCCCTTGCTCGTAGAAACCAGTCCTTGACTACCAAAAATAGCATCTACCTCTTTATAACCGTCCACAGCCTCTCCCAACCATATACATGTCCATGTACGTTGAACTTTTTGGGGAAGAAAGCGGCACTGTAGATTGTGCTTGGCCACGTGGAGAACGGTAGAATGAGCACCAGAAACGTTACCGTGATTTTAAATCAATTCGATTTTGAGTGACGGAAGTAGGAACCGCCGTCCTGATTTTGTGCGGCTGTTTTTCAGTTTTTATCAAGTCGCGTATTCCTTGAAGCCGTCCACCTGCTCTCTTCGACTCGCGTGTGACGGTGTGTCTGACGTAGAAGGTGTGACGTGAAAGTATTGGACGTCTGGGCTCTATAAGAGCTGAGTAGATGGAGGGTGGGTGTGGTTGATCACACTCATGTTTCTTTCGTGCAAAGAGCCTAGGTAAAGAGAGTGGAGGCACAAACATTTTCCTAGTTCCGGACATGATTTATTGTTTGTCATTCGCTCAGCAAACAATTTTTTGAACACCTCCTCATCAATTTTTTTTTTTTTTACTTTTCAAGGAGCGTAGATTCCAAAAAGTGCAGTGTTCGTCCGCCGTATCGACCATGTAGCTACTACCTTTATTTTCGGTCTAAAAAATTCATTCTTTCGCACACAGGCTCCATTTGGGCCGTAGTTGTGTCGCGAAACCTCGCAACTCGATCTCAATATACTTAATACCGAAGGGTGTTATGGATATGAAGTGGGTGTAAAAATAGGGTTTTTTGGTGTTATAGTAACACGATGTTGTGAGGTATCGGTTTCCACTTTTTTAGAGCGAGGAGACCGAATGGAAGTCGATTTTGACCAACGAGCGAAGGATTGAGTATCTAACAATGTTTCAGCCTTAAATTCACCTTTTATTTTCGTCTGTAATCATCCTTCTTTTGCGCACTGGTTCCATTTGGCCCCTTGTTATGCTCCGAAGCCCGGCAACCCTATCGGAATACACCCAAGGGTGTTACTGGTGAAAAATGGGTGTAAAAATAGTGGTTTTCGAGAGGTTTTTTTAAAAGATTTTTTTTTTTTTAGTGATCATGAGCTTGTGAGGTATCGTTTTCTATGTTTTACGAAACTGTTATTTCCGAACCGGCTCCAGTACTCGAGTTAGGACGTTCATGGAGCAACACGAGGGTTTAGGTATTGACCACAGAAAACAGTGATATATACGCAGAAGGGGCATCTATACAGGTAAATAAAAACCGTTGTATAATAATTTGCACCGTTTTTAGTTTATGGAAAACTAAGTGAACATAATAAAATGCCTTTATTTGAACGCGCAACTTTTGCTGATCATTTTCTCAACAACAACAAAATGCTTCCCTCATTATCTCAAGATTCCTATTTTTGATTGCGATTTCGGTTCCTGGTAATTCTTCAGCAGAATAGATAAATATATTTAGAGAAAATATTTGAATTGACAGGATATTTTGCTTATATCCTTATATATATTGGATTATCTTAGGCTTTTATCCATGCGGAAACATGCAAAAATATTGTTGGTTCATTGTTAGTTCATGGGATCATTATGAAGGAAAGTTTATGAAATATATTGTTATATATACTTATGTTACTATATTCTGAGATATACATTCTCCGGGGTTTTAAGTTCACTAGCTTTTTCTGTCCTATGGATTAAACCAATGAGAACATCATTCTAATAAGTGAAACTCAAGTTTTTTGAAAGTACGTTTCAAAACCGTTTTTGAGGTGGAAAAAGAACCTCATCCGCTCGTCTGCTTCTGTGTTATCGGATAAATCCAATCGCCTAAACATTAAAATGCTTCTTTGAGACGACAAAGACGACTAGTGGACGAGCATCAAACTCAATACATACCTAAAGTCCAGGCTATGAATCGTGAAAAGGGAAAGTCATCTCAGCTAATAAGAAGTAATGTTATTGTGTAAATATTGTTACAATTAACTCGGAAGTTTGTCCGGAGAGCCAGATTAATGCGAAAAGAGGCTGAGCCCGAGGAAGAAATTTGGTTGAAAAAGTTTTCGGTGCGGAAGAAAGTTTCGACCTTTTCAACCGTCTCGACGCGACTCTAAAGACTCCCCTCGACCGTATCCTCGTCGAAACAGCTGAAGGATTTCTAGTAGTCCAAGTTTTCCTCACTTACTCTTCGAGATTTCTTTTTGGTTTGTTGAGTGGATTTCGAAAAGGAAGTTCTTCGAATGTCTACGACCTTGAGGGCAAAGGGATGAAGAGAATCATGGCCACGGCAAGTAGGGTTATTTCTTGTAGCAGCTGATGAACAATTCAGTAAAAACAAGTTCTTCGCTTGCTTGCCCCTTCCGTCTCCTCATTCACCTGGAAACGCTTCGTTTATTCAAAGGAAAGAATAAAATACGGCTAAGGTCAAACAGCGCTTACAGGATTTATTCAAAGCTGCTTTGGGTTTTTTTTCACTGTGGTAGTATAGTTAGGGGATTTGAATAATTTGGGTTGTCGGCCGTATGAGGTAGGGGGATGGAACTTTGATGAGGTTGGTCTTTGTGGATTGGGGGTCTGTTCAACGTTCGCGCGGTTGAGTAAATCGATCACTAATTTCGGCTGTTCTAATTCCGTTATGTGGGCGATGGGGATGATCAATGTTGCCTATTACAACCACCACGATTGTTCAGAATTTAACCTACCAACGCCGTCTGGTCTGATGGAATTTTTACGGTCTACGGTTGGTACGAACGCGTTTGGAGCGGAACAGCGTTCTCAGTTCCTGTTTGCCATCTTCTTTGACAGTTCCTGTTTGGCAGACGTGTGTGCGCGTGCGCGCGCGCGCGCGCCCGCGCCCGTGTATGTGTGTGCGTGCGTGTCTAGCAGCGTGTATTTATCGTCAGAGTTATTAATGTGAGATCTACATTAATTTTATGTTCATTATATTGTTATCGTTGACTATCATTACATACCAGACGGTGAACGACGTTGTTTGCGAGTTCTTTTACGTACCTGTTTGAGTTTTATTTAAAAGTCTAGGTCCACCGCTCCGCGAATAACATCCGATCCACCAAAACAACGGTTGTTAGATAAAGTTGACAGATCCGCATGATAAGTCCCTTAATTTCCTTGGTAATAATAAGTTCGTTGCCCCGCCCGAACGCGCAATTTAAAAAATTGTATCCAAAATAAAAAAATTGCATATTTTGTATGTAGACATGTGAGGTGTTGTTTACCATATTTTTTTGGTCGCTGAAGAGATACCGCGTTGTTTCAGCACGTTCGGACTGCATAGAGTGGTCAGAATCGCAATTTTCGGTTCAAAATACCCAAAAATGATTTCTTGACATAATTGTTCTGCACGATGTGCCACTCTGGTCTCAGCAAGTGCCCAGTCAGTCCGTAATGAGTGCTCTGGCAGATGATAACTCAAGTTCTCAATTTCCCAAACTATTTCTATGAAAATTCGCTCCTTGAGCCATGCTGCATGACTGGAATTTTGTATATTCATCGCGTGTGAATAGGTCTTTTAAGGTATTGAATCTGGTTGTTCAGCTACGGTTTGATGGTGGTATGTACCAAGGTGAGTACCTAGGTTCTATCCATCTATGATCTCGATTGATCAGAGTCATCTATCACCTTTATCTAATCACCGTTGGTTTGGTGGATCGGGTGTTATTCGCGGAGCGGTGGACCTAGACTCTTAAATAAAACTCAAACAGGTTCGTAAAAGGACTCGGAAATAACTTCGTTCACCGTCTTGTATGTAATGATTGTTAACGATAACAATATAATGAACATAAAATTAATGTAGATCTCACATTAACAACTCTGACGATAAATACACGCTGCTAGACATACCATCTAATGGCCATCACGCTTATATACCTACTACTAGGTACTTATATACGCTATAACTGTAGAAGTGTAGATGAAACCGCTACAACCTTATAGTGATCTTATAATTCATGTAACAATCGCCTTCGCCTGAGGTATATCAATATTGGTTAGTGTGATTACGCTCTCTGCTTCGTTGAGGTTCCTGTTTCATATCTTATTTTATTTTCATTTGTGGTTCTTTGTGTAGGTACTGGAAAACAAATTTGGTTACTCATTTATTGGTAAAAGTTCTACTACACCCAAATCTTCCGTTTCCACAAAGGGATCTAGTTCCTGTTCCTGAAAAACAACTGAAATGGTATTTTCCTGTCTTTACTCACCCTTCCATACCGCTTTCAGTGATTTTATATCAATTGTTCGTGATTTTTAGCCGTTTTACCGACTTTCGACCCCTAAAAACTCATCTCATATTTGAATTAGCATTTTTTGAAAATTGCTCATCTTCGAACTCATCTTTTTGTTTGCCAGTACGAACATTTTGGTGAAATTTGGAATTTTTATGATTTACCCAATGTCAGATATCGTCTGGATTGACACAAATATATAAATACATAGTATATTATATAATATGAATACGTAATATATATATATACATTTTTGTTAAAATCGGTATCGGATTGGCCTGTAAATATTTTTCAAAAATCCGTGTTCTGAAAATTTTGGACCCCTTGCAGTAGCTTCATGGTTCTTTGGAAATTCGCTAAAACAGCTAATTTGGAGTAGGTACACTTGTATTCGTTTTATCCGTGAGGCTAACTGATCAGCGGACCAAAATGAATAGAATTTTCGTCATCGCAGAATAGCTTGAACACAGTGCTTTGACAGGGAAGACAGTGCTTACTTCTTAGACCATCCCTATCAATCAATAAGTGTAATTTTATTTCTCAACTGTTAATTATATAAATGGTGACAGGTTATAATAACATGGGTCACGCACTTTGAATTGATACTGTGGGTAACCTCTAAAGCCCCCCCCCCCCCTCCACCTCCGTACACTGGGGCAAAATGGCATTTCGGAAAAAATTCTGGAACCTCTATTCTCGGAAATTTAGCGCTGAACACGAATATAACTACCAAGTAGACCGTTATATCATGTTTTCAATGACCATTGATGGTAAACATAAAATTAAGATCACAGCCAATAAACACACACCTACGGATGATCGTTCAGAAGAAAATTGACGCCTCGTTGACAAAAAAACCCCTTTAATTCGAGCACAGCATCAAAAAAGGCGGGGGAAAAATTCGAGAAGACCGACACGGCACAAAAGACCCGCTTGGGAGTAGGCGAAGGAGCACGCACAAAAAACGACTGCGCGAGCTGCGGCGGAGGGGAACCCGGTATTAATAACTCCCATGTCATCGTAAAAGCCGCTAAGGAGAAAGTGACATGAAAGTTCAGCTCTAAGAGGTCGCGTAGCCTGCAGCCTGCTCGTTATAACCAACACTTCCTTCAAACTCGGGCGCACCGGAGTTGAAAAAGAAGAAATATCCTCCACCAACACCCTTCTCTGCCGTGAACTTTTTACATCTTCCTTCCAACTTGTTCGAACGACCTTTCGCACATTTTTCCGCTGATTTATGTCCGTCAGACTTGGGGGGCCTTTTCTCCGTGGCGTACAAATGAGGCAATTATATCATCGGTGTGTCGAACTAAACGGTGGCTTAACGTGTTCTGCCAACAAGAAATCTCAGTCACACGTACAAAACTGGGTAATTCACTCGTGTGCATATGCAATAAACACGTCGGGCTTATTATATTCTCACGGTTAAACGAACACAGTAATGATGGAGAATATTTTTTGTGTTGTTTTTCGAAGAAAGGGGGAGGGGGAGTAGAATTTCAAACTAGTGGCAAGACTGCAGTTGGGCAAAAGGTTTGAAAAGTCATGGATTCTTCTAATATTCATGTTCACGGCTTTTGCCATATCAAATATGCAGCTAGTTTATATTTCAGTGGATTGTTCGAGAAGATTTATTTCATTCAGGTGACAAAGGTGAGGAGAGTCCGAGGACGCCATGACTTCCTAAAGAGTGCGTATGTGCCAGGACTAGACGATTTTCCTCTGCACTTCTGGTTAGCTTCTGATGATACTACCCTTAGATCAGAAATGATCGGCGTGCCCCGCGATGCTGGCACTTGTCATTATCGACTGTTCTTTATCATTCCCTAAGTTCCGAATTAGATGTTGATACACCCTTTGTACGACATACTTGACCCGGTCAAGATAGAGTAATCAAAGTGATGGTTAAAAAGCCCTGAGTCCAAGCAATGGTTTGAAAGATACGCGAGGAAGCTGATCTGCAGTATTGTAGAAGCTAACCCGAAGTTGAGAGGAAAAATCATCCAAGTCCAGGCGCATGCGCACCCGTTAGGAAGCGGGGTCATCGCATCAATCCTCCGAACACCCCTGGCAAACGTTTAGGATAAGTATTAATTATAAGTTTGTTGACGTGTTTTCAATATTTGAAGCTGTGACGTCTTTGTTTCACTCACAAGCTGTGTATATTCGTGAACGGTGACGTGGTGTCCCTGATGATACTTTCAGGTGATGGTAGAAGGTAGTTCGAAAACTTGGTCGCACACCACCGCGCATAAACACCACCGCGCTCAAAAACACATACCTGTACTCAAAAACACATGGATCCGTATTGTATGAGTTTGATGACGTGTTTTCACATTATATCAAAAACACATACCTATCAGAATCAGAATCGGCTTTATTTGTCGTTCACACAAGGTATATGACAATGGTCATCATATTTAAACATGAAAACTATAACTAGGAATGCATCACAGATTAGTACTCGGTGAAGTCAAATACCACATATAATTTATTATAAATAATTTTTGACGAATTTGAAATAATCATCAAACGTGTAGGGGACAGCTTGGAGCATCAGTTCTTTGCAAATCTTTTAAAAAATAATATACTTTTCTTGTCTTATATACTGTGGCAGAGCATTAAAAAACTTGATTCCCCATCAGTTAGTCGAATTTTTACTGACTTTTAGACGGGATGATGGCAGTGTAAGCGAATCACAGTTTTTTGTACTATGCGAATGGGAAGGGCGGGGGAAATCATCAACATTTTTATGGACATTATATTACGCAATCGAAAATGTAGAGCCGGGATAGTCATGACTTCGAGGTCCAAGAATACGTCTCGGCAATCACTCCGATAGGGAATACCTGCAACGGCTCGCATTGCTCTCCTTTGGCTGCTGAAAATTAATTCGCTATGTGGTGAGTGACCCCAGCAAAGAATGCAATATCGTGCTTTACTCTGGAAGACCGCGTGATATGCCGACAATACTGCAGATTGAGGGAGTTTTTCTGTGAGTCGACGGAGCAGATATGCGATGCCATTCAAGGAAGAGGCCAGTTGTTCACAGTGGACTTTCCAGCTCAACTTTGGGTCCACGAGTACTCCCAAAGTCCTAACCTTCTCTGGATTATCCTCAATACCCGAAAGATCTCTCAAAGATGATTTGTTCGGCTTTAGACTCATTGACCGCCAGGCCTACCTATAACATTATATGTGTACATATAGTACACTTATATACTACGCTATACATATAATACATACGTATCATATGAGTTTGAGGATATGTTTTCACATTGATCCGTATTATATGAGTTTGACGACGTGTTTTCAGTATGTGAAGCTATGGCGTCTTTGTTTCACTCACAAGGTGTGTACAGTCGTGAATGATGAGTGGTATCCCTGATGATACGTTCAGATGATGGTAGTAGGTAGCTAGTTCGAAAACTTGGTCGCACACGCTGAGCTGGCCTCGGCCTAATCTGCGAACATGAAGACGAAACGACCGTACTCAAAAACAAAACACATACCTACGCTCAAAAACACGTTGATCCGTTGAACAGGAACATTTGAGTCAAGGACATTTTGGAGTTTACAAATTAGGGAAGCCTTGTTTTCATGCAGGAACCGGGAAAATCTTCCAAAAATGAAATTTCCCCTCGCTTTTTGCGTTTCAGGCATCAACGGAAAAAACTGATGACGTCTATATGTATCCAGTTCAGTATAACCACGATATCTTATCGAAAAACCTATCCAAAACGAGCCGAAAGTTTAGGGTATATACGTGTGGATTGGTCCCCTATGAATTTCAGAGCGATAGCAATCGTTATAATAAAACCTTCGGTTCCATTTAGCTAATTTTAAATGAATTTTCTGGAGGCAATCAGGTGCTTATGCGCTATGCGTTCAGCATGGAGTAGTTCCCTGTGCTGTACCTTTTGAGTTATCTGGACATTACAAGCATAAGGTATACTGCGAATAATCCTCTGCAGTGGGGACTTCTTTCAATCCCATGATGTTTTTAAGTAAAACTCTTTTTAAGTAAACAGTGGACTCTCAATATTATCAGCAAGCTTATCGTTGTCAGGTTTCATAGTGAGATCCAGTCGAATCTTGGAGGTGGTCATTATTTGGTTAGCACGTATTTAGAGAGTCATAAGAGTAAAATCTTAGCTAAACAGAGTTTGGTTTTTCTAGACCATCTCCCCAGCTCTCTAAGCTCATAATTGCATAAACACAAGGGGCGCCCTGTCAAGTTTCAAAGGGCTGAATAAATTATTGTTAATGAATGAACGATGAATGACCCCCTTCTCTACTAGTAATTATAAAGTCTAATTATTATCAGGGTTGGGAGAGTTTGGCGGGTCTTCTGCTCGCGAGTAAGTGGGTCATGGAAGCGAGGCATCGAGGACGCGAGGAGGCGGAGTTCACCTTATTATAAGTCCCGGGGCTTTGAATCATCAACTTGTATCTACCACGGACGCTGCTTGGATTGAGAGAAAGTTCAAATGATGTTATAGGTACCTTTCTGTTGTTAATCGAGTATACTAAAACTAGGGCATATAATCCAGCGGCATTTACCACAGAACGCAGAATAGTGTTGTTTCTCTAATTCTGTGGCATTTCCAATCCGGCAGGAGCAACGTCATAATAACACTTTATTATTTATCTCATTTTAATTTTCAATTTTTTTCTTTCAATTTTCAGTTTTTTGAATTTTAAATTTTCATTTTTCAATTTCAATTTTCAACATTTATTATCAATTTTACCACATTTAAATCCAATACTTGAGATTTCAAGGATTCAATATCGTGTATCCACTTACCCAAAAACATATCAGAGGATTCCTAAAAACATTCTGTATCTTGGTACCAATATATTTAGGTCATATGGAAAGGTTCCTCCGAATGAAAGGGGGCTTTAAATTACCAGAATGTTAATTATGAATCACAAAACTACGAGAATATAGAAGAGGAAAACTGGGGGGAGAATCTAGTTCGAAAAAATTATACCGGATGGTTTGCGTTGAGGATAGCAGGGGATGTGATTCACGTCGTTCAAAACTGTGTTTCAGATTGTTCAGAAACAGCGGCTGGGTCATTCGATTTTAGGGTGATTTGAGTGTGACAAAAGCGCTGGGTTTAGCCGAATTACTTTCGCGCAACAGACGCACATTGTGGCGAGTGCTGCAAGAGTCAAATTATCTCTGTCGGCCCACCCGTAACAACTTACCTGACGTTGTACCCGCACAGATTGAAATGGCTAGTACGAGTTGTTGCAACAACAATATGCAAACTGTAGGTGGATTACGATGGAAAACTCCGCACTGAAAAGAGGAGGGAATCGGTCTGAATAAATTCTCGCCTGTTACATTATTAATGGCTCAATCCTTGTCGGCAGACGGCGACACGATATTACCTATTCAAGTCGCCTCATTAAATTGTTATGGTTTTGCTGGGTTCTTCATACCGTAAAACCAAAATGCTATTGATTTCTATATCGCTGTGTTGATTGATGCATGCCAACAGATCAGAATCACTAGGTCTGCACAGGTATACATCCTGTCTCGTGTAATTCCTAGTCCGAGTTAACACATATTTGGCTTGTTTTGTTTGTCAGCTCCCAATTTGAAATCCTTCATACACTCGTGTTTTGAGCTGAGTTGTTCCCAATTATGTCGTATAGGTGTATTCAACACATTGATTGCCGAGTATAGCACGAAAATTTATGGTGAAACAGCTCTTCTTTTTGCGAAATATGGCACTTCACACGGTCCCTTTCATGTCACTTCTTCTGACGTGATTTCTTGAACGAATAAAAGGTCAGTTGCAACCTATTTATAAAAACATCAGCCCGCTGCGGAATCGGGCTTTTATCACTTCTTGTATGGGGACTATTTAACTGTCTTGTGGCAACTAAGAGAGCTATTACAAATCTCAGTAGGTACATATAGCGTTTTATTTGTCTTCTGTAGGCTTGATAGGTAATGCTGACCAACATCATTAAAATATGGCATTGAAATCCTGCATTTATCGAAATTCACCAAGATTAATTCGGCCATTGATATGAAAGATTATGCCAACGGCCGAATATAATATTGTGGTAAACCCACTAAAAGTTACAGGTGTTTGTGTAGTTACGTGGGTGTGTGTTCCCGAAAATGTTGTTGTTGTGTTGTGGGTTCTGGTTGTTTTTGCGGTGTGCAATAAAATTGGAGAAAGTTGAATAATTACGTTGGGGTTATTACAGTCATTACTCCGGGAGTATTACAATATATTAGAATACCGATTCTATTAGAATAGACAGCATCGACTATAAACTATTCATACTTCTTCCGATTGAACGATGATTAGTTTTTGATCGTTTTTGGTCATGTTTAACAAGCTTGAACCAAACAAGAAATAGCATTCTTGCTACAGGGCTCTTACCATTATCTTGGTCCTAAACCAACATTGCGTTTTCGTGCTTGGTGTATTTTTATTTGAACGCAAATATTCATATGAAGACGAAGTTGTTTTGTTGAGAGAGGCAGTCCCGAGTTTCTCATCAGGATGTACTGTGGGGTTCCGCTGTCTAGATTAATATTGTCCCTCTGAGGCCGTCTGAGTGGAAAGGAAGTAGAATTTGTATCCTGTTACAATATCCCACGACAGCGGAGAAAAAGGAAAAATTGGTATTCCCGTCCGTCACCCATTCCAGTCAAGTTCAGTACCCTGAATGAACACTGAACAAATCTAAAGTACGTTTGGTTGGGATTGCCAAGTGTCAGGTATTCACCGCAATCTCTCTCGCATTATTTTCTACCACAAATTCAGTCTGCGTCGGTCACATCTCACGATGAAAACATCGGTTTGTACGGTACATAGAATAAACAGTGGTCCGAAAATCCTCATTCCCACCTCATCTGAAGTGGTACGTATCAAAGGCCGCTGTGTAGAGTATAACGGTTTAAAGGTTATCTGACCCGATACTACTCCCATTGATTATTAGCAGAAACGTATCCGTAGAAATGTATTTATCCTGTAGACGTCAAAGAACGAATGAATACATATACGTAAAAAGAGAATGGCCCTATAATACACCTGCTGAACACATTTACTATAGAAATCATATTATGCTGTATGCTCCCCATGAAATATCCAGATCCGTCGAATCCATTGACCTATAATGACGTGATATATTATGCTCCTGCTGCTAATCTGAAAACACGGCTAATTGTATTTTTATATACTTTGTTGAGAACAACGTGAACCTTATTTGCTTTTTCTTCAAGGGTAAAAAACTCATATCAATTGATGATCCGAATGGTTTCGATTGATAAAGTGACTTTGAATGTATTATTTATTGTTTATTTTTAATTTATTATTTATTTAATTTCAGATCAATCCGCCATGTTTTTCAAGGCTTAATTCATTATGTTATTAAAAATAAATAAATAAAGAACCTAATCTTAAATAATAGTAAACAGTTTATTATTAATAGTTGAATAATAAACATTTTGAATAATCAGTTTAAAAACCAACGAAACGGACATGAAATCGAATAGTTACGGGCCTTTTGTTGCAGACAGAATCGTATAACGGTTGGACAACTTCTGAATAACAGTCCCGAGATCGATCGGCTCGTTGGTCAGCTCATTGCGGTCAGACGGGCCAACGGCATAACCTTTCGTCGGGATCCCCAGCAGGAAGGCGGTGGAAAAAAGATTTGCTGCCGCCGCCAATGATGCGTGGATTCCGGCCCTAATGGGAATATAGGCCGATTTTCAGTCGGTTTTCTGAATTGAGCAGAATTATTAATGAAATGCCAATATCAGTTCCAAAAATACCCAACGAAATTAATATTATTGATTAATAATATCAATATTATTGTTCAAGAAAAAATAGGGAAAATACGAAAAAAATGGATCTAGGTGGGGAATTGAACCAACATCCTCTGCTTCTCCGGATCAGCGCTTAATCCAATCCTGTAGCTTGAACGAGAAGATAGATACGGTAGAACTTATTGTACTTAGTGTCTTGCTCTGCATTTCATCAAGGTTTACCGAAGGTAACCGATATTAACCGGATGACGTGAATAGTCCCACCAGCCAACGAATTTGGCTTTATGTATAACAATAATTAATTCGCGGTGTTCACCAGTACAGGGATGAGTAGCACAGTTGGGGGTCCAGGTTATAAACTGCCCAGCTATATCGTCTCTTTGGGTCTTGTCCTTTAACAATGAATCTTACAGCAAATTCATTTGTAACTTTTGCAAGCGCATTAAAATACTTTCTGTTTGAGTTACGAGACTTATTCGAGAAACAGGACGAGAGTTCGGGGAACCAGCGAATCTGTGAAACAGAAGTACAAAACTCCGTAAATTTTGAATAGCCTCTGTAGTTGGGAACAATTTCAATGGCTGGGCTTGGATAAACTTCCTCTGCGATTCTCCTAACAGTTAGCTGTTGCAACATAACAAATGCAAGAGTATAATAGTAAAATATTGATGATTTTTCCGCAGGTGTTAGTACTCAATTGCACTTACCTCCATCGACCTCCTTGTGCATCAATCAAGGTTTACCGTTGGGGTGACCCTTGAACTGTCTTATCTGGTTGACCTTAAGTTTAAGCTCTCGGTGTTTAGCGCGTTAGTCCTTGTTAGCCCTTTATCCACTAATTCACCGACTTTCGGCTACCTCTTTTTTCCCAAAGCAGCTTTATAACTTGTCTGGCCTCCTTACTACATTCACTACATTACTACAGTCACTACATTACCTAGCATGTAGGAAACTTGGAATATATTTACGATTGTGTATCTACTTGTGTAAGAAAGAATCATATAACTGATAAAAATAATAATAATAATAATAAATAAGTGGTAGTTTTTTAATGAGGATGATAAAAGGTAAAAATTAACGAGTATCTGCTCTAACGAGTATCTCTGCTCCACAAGCGGATGTATAGGAACATGGATATATCCTATGGCCGAGTAAAGGTAGAATGTAATCACACGTTTCAATAAGAAAACATAGCAGGTATAGGAACATTCTGTTTCACAGTCGCTCGAGCGCAATGCAAGTCGGAATATCCCTGGTTACCACATTTGATTGTAGTAAGAAGCTATCTACGGATCGGTTGTAATTGAAAAGTCATTAAAAATTTAACAGTAGCTAGGGAAATGTAACGCCGTCAGGTTTTATCATACAGAAATCGTTCCCCACTCGTTGAAAAGCTCTAGATTCATACAAAAATGTTATGCTGACTAAACCAGCATAAAAACAAAGAAACTATTTCGAAATCAGTAACACTGTCTGTGTCGTTCCGCACAGAATTTCAAACCGAACTCCAGCCATAAGACATATCCAAGTCAAAAGAACGGCTTATAACTAAAATATTTAGTGAACGATGAATCGGTAGGGGAGCGTCTTGGCAGTCGTACGAGACTTGAATAAATTCACGCACTGCACCCTATACTAGATCCGAACTGCTCCCCATTAATTGTCTATAAAACCCTGAATGAGAGACAAATTGAGCCTTCGTCTGTTATTCTCGCGCACACCTGCTACGGATTCTGTCACTGCCAAGCTAAATTATTGTGTCGGCGGTCAGAATGAAAAAGACTTATTTTTATGTGTTTCAACGGTGTCCCACAATAATTCACTGTCGCTGAAATCTAGTTCTGGTTGAATTGTTCATTGTTCATTCACAAACACTGACGCACTTAACTCCAAATTATAACTCTTTGTGTTAACTCTGTTTTGTATTAAAACGGTGATTCCGACTCGTTGGGGACATTGTAATAATATTATGTTACGCTCAACTTACATGCCATGAATTAGAAAAGTAAGCCCCAATTCTTCCTACTCAGTTGGATAACCAAAATCAAACAACAATTGGTCGTTTTCATAATATGTTGGAAAAAAATTAGATTTTTCTGGTTTATTATTTTTAGTGGGTACCTTTTTTTGGTTTATTATTTTCAATAATAAACCATTGGAATCGAGCATGAAAAAAAAAAAATTCTAATCCCCCCTCAAAATTTGTTGGTTTACGTTTCAAGGTATGTAGAATCCGAAAATGCAATACAAATATTTCTCTCTGTCCGCCGTACGCCGTACTGGCCAATTTTCTTAGTTACCATGAAACAAAATTGATGAAATTCGGGTTATAGGTTCCGTTCGGGGTCTATTTGGTCCTCGAAGCTCGGCGTTACTGTCAGTAATCTCTAAGGGGTTCAAAATAGGGGTTGAAATTTTCAGAACGCCGTATCTCGAAAACTTTCGATAGAATGGTATGGTTTTTTTTACGTTATTAAATTTGTCTTGAGCTAAACAATTTTTTGAGGCCACCCGGAGCATTGTGCGTCCAGCCGTTCGTGTGCACCAAAAAGCTTCGTCAACACGATCGTGAATCAAACCGTATAAATCCGGCCGGGATATCATCACTAGGGAGCACCTGATTGTAATCAAGGATGGCTGTATGAAATCGAGTTGGTTGTTCTGCGATATTATTTCATTTGATAAGTGATGGACTATTGGATTTTGTTGGTAGGTACTTGTGAAACTTGAACAAACGTTGAAGTATTATTGGTGGGTAAATTATTACACAATGGTAAATTATTACACCACGGCAAATTATTACACAACGGTAAATTATTACATAACGGTAAATTATTTCACAATGGTAAATTATTACACAACGGCAAATTATTACACAACGGTTCATCTACCAAGAAGGGGCTGGATTTTGTTGATCGGTACTTTTGCAACTTGAACAACCGTTGAAGTATTATTGATGGGCATGTTATTACATTATGGTTCATAATCAGTAACATAACAACTGAGCTTAGCCCATGAAGTTAGTTTGCTATAATATTATTCAACTGTTTTTAGAGTTTTAGCACAGTGGCTGTAACTCAAGAGAACACTCAATCACTACACTTGTCACATTGTCACATCACAAGGTCGAAAGGTTTTGTTCTATCAAGCCGCCGCGACGCCGGGTGACGTTACTGTTGTCTAGGAGTCGAAGAACTTCTGGATTCATGTGTTCATGAAGTCGCTGTTCGTATTTAATCGCATGTTGCTTGGCCATTTAGCTGACGGATTCCATTTTGAGGTCTCGATGGAGCTCATCATTTCTGATGTACCAAGGGGCGTTGACAATACTCCTCAGTACCTTGTTCTGAAAAGTTCGTATAATCTTGCTGTTTGTCTTTTTAGTACAGCCCCAGAGCTGGATACCATAAGTCCACACAGGTTTTAGGATTTGCTTGTAGAGTAGCAATTTGTTGTGTACAGATAGTTCAGAATACCTGTCGAGCAACCAGTACATTGTTTTGAACTTGATATATAACTAATTTTTTTTTTAAATCACATGTTCGTTCCTTCTATCTTGATTTGGCATCAGGAGCCATCCCAAAGTACTTTGCTGTATTAGCGTAGGGAATCTGTCGTTCATTCATCATGACTGGTATCGTTATGTTCTTGTCCGTAAAGTTAGTATGAGTAGATTTCAGTTCATTAAGCTTCAATTCATTTAGAATCGATCATGAAAATAATCATTTAGCCCCTCCCCCCCTCAAAATTTGGTGTATAGCTTTTCAAGATACGTGGATTCCGAAAATGGAATTTAAAAAAATGTCTGTCCGTCGACTTGCTTCGCACTTCCCTAAGTTGGTCTGTGGAGCTGGACGTTACTATCAGTCGACTCTCAGAGATGAATAATAAGGGTTGAAATGGTCAAAATGCCGTAGCTCGAAAACTCAGTAGAAGGTTATGGTTATTACAACTTTTTACAATGGATTCCGAATGTTACGATTTTTTGAGACCACCCGGAGCGTTGTCTGAATTTCGATCCGAAAAGCTTCGTCAACGTGAGTCCAAATCATACTGTATTATCATACTACAGCCAGATACTTATTGTTATTATATACTCCAACCCTGATAACATGGATAGGGAACAGCTAGTTACCATGCATGACTGTGAAATCGAGTGGGTTGTTGTTGAAGAAGGAGAGATGAATTTCGGATTTTGTTGGTAGGTATTTTTTTCAACCTATTCGTTGATCGGTACAAGTTCGTTGTTGACGGCCAAATGAATAATTCAAATTGGGTGAATGGGAATATGTCAAATTGGGAATTCGGGAATATGTCAAAAGCCCTACATAGGTTCACCGACCATCAGAATTTCAAATACACTGCCAAGGTGATGGCACAGGAGCTTCCTCGTCACAATCAGAGTGACCCATTATAAAATAGAACAGACTCGGAAGCAAAATAACATAACATTACATTACATTACATTACATAACATTGCATAACGTTAAATATACATATTACATAACATTACATTACATAACATAACATTACATAACATTACATGAAATATACATATTATACATAACATGACTTCCATAATACATTACGTCCATTATACATAACTAGCCTGACCGCTCGCTTCGCTCGCTATCCGAGATTTGCTGTACGCAGTATCGTGGAACCAACAAACGACGGAAAAATCCCATACCCTACCGGGTATTTGTGCCCAATTTTATCAAAATCCGTCAAGCCATACAGGAGTTGACCATGGTCGACCATATTTCCGCTATGGTCAGGGAATTAAAAATGCGCCTACGTTCAACTTGGGAGGCTACCGGATATTGGAGCCAAATTTGGTCGATATCCGTTGAGCAATTCGGGATTCGACCATGGAGGGGCCCATGGATGCGCTAAGGTCGACCGCGGGGGTAGTCCGAAGGGTCGATCGTAGATAGAATTTCACGTAGATTACGAATACGCGATAAAAAATAGGGGTTACCATTTCAATTAACGAAGTTGACCATGGTCGACCATAGTTCCGCTATGGTCAGGGAATTAAAAATGCGACGTTGCACAACTTGGGAGCCTACTGGATACTCGTGCCAAATTTGGTCGATATCCGTCAAGCCATTCAGGAGTCGACCATGGTCGACCATAGTTCCGCTATGGTCAGGGAATTAAACGCTGCAAATCCCTGCACAACGGTTTATTATTTTGTATAGAATACCCTTGTGTTACAGATCACAGCTCTATGTATAGATAACCCGTCTATATAATATGATATGTACTATTCTATACATATTATGTAGATCGCAGACCCTCCGTAGGTTAGTACCTAACCCCGTACTCGTTACTAGGTACCTACCTAAATCACGAGTTAAATGTTGCTGAAATAGTTCTGCCGATGACAAACAGTACCTAACAAAAACAAACACACATAATGAAGTTCTGAAAAGAAATTGTTGATGAGGAGTGAAAAAAGTTGCAAAAGTACCTACCAACAAACTCCAGCCCCTTCTACGTAGATGGTATAATGAACCGTTGTGTAATAATTTACCGTTGAGTAATGATTTACCGTAGTAATAATTTACCCATCAATAATACTTCAACGTTTGTTCAAGTTTCACTACCTACCAACAAACTCCAAAAGAGCCATCATTTTCCAAATTAAATAATATCACAGAACAACCAACTCGACTTCATACTCCGCCAATATAATCAGGTGATCCCTACCAATGATTGGCCGTATTCACAAATTCCTATTGTGGGCGCGTCTCTGGTTACGAGATTTGGTTTGAATTGTATACAATTTCATTCACACTGGAGTCGAAAATGCCTGTCGGTGCAAACTTCGGGGCCTTACTGTGAACGAACGGCTGGACGTACGATGCTCCGGATGGTCTTAAAAAACTCGCAAGTTCAAGAGCTATTTAAAACCGTAAAAATATTTACGTAAAAAAATTGTATAGGCGTTTTGAAAATTTCAACCCCTATTTTGAACCCCTTAGAGATGACTCACAGTAACGTCGAGCTTCGAGGACCAACTAGACGCCGAACGGAACCTATAACCCGAATTTCATCAATTTTTTTTCATGGTAACTAAGAAAAGTGGCCCGTACGGCGTACGGTGTACGGCGTACGGCGTACGGCGGACAGACAGAAATATTTTTATTGCAGTTTTGGATTCTACATACCTTGAAACGTAAACCATCAAATTTTGAGGGGGGGTAAGAATTTTTTTTTTTCATGCTCGATTCCAATGGTTCATTATTGAAAATAATAAACCAAAAATGCGACGTTGCACAACTTGGGAGCCTACTGGATATTCGTGCCAAATTTGGTCGATATCCGTTGAGCAATTCGGGATTCGACCATGGAGGGGCCCATGGATGCGCTATGGTCGACCGCGGGGGTAGTCCGAAGGGTCGATCGTAGATAGAATTTCACGTAGATTACGAATACGCGATAAAAAATAGGGGTTACCATTTCAATTAACGAAGTTGACCATGGTCGACCATAGTTCCGCTATGGTCAGGGAATTAAAAATACGACGTTGCACAACTTGGGAGCCTACTGGATATTCGTGCCAAATTTGGTCGATATCCATCAAGCCATTCAGGAGTTGACCATGGTCGACCATAGTTCCGCTATGGTCAGGGAATTAAAAATGCGACGTTGCACAACTTGGGAGCCTACTGGATATTCGTGCCAAATTTGGTCGATATCCGTCAAGCCATTCAGGAGTTGACCATGGTCGACCATAGTTCCGCTATGGTCAGGGAATTGAAAATGCGACGTTGCACAACTTGGGAGCCTACTGGATATTCGTGCCAAATTTGGTCGATATCCGTCGAGCCGTTTGGCCGTGCATAGAAGGACAGACAGACAGACAGAGCGCATGCGCAGGGCGAACCGCTGGCTCTATCATGTTGAAATTTATATGGGACCTCAATGGGCCCTACCCGCTTAATCCCTGTGAATTACATTGAAATTGGGTGAAATCTTTGGTTACTACGGCTGTAACAAGGAAATTGAATCTATTTCACGCCAGCGCATGCGCAGAGCGCACCGAGGGTCCGATCATGCTGAAATTCATACTGGAACTCACTAGGCCTTGTCCAAACAACCCTTGAAAATTTGAGCGAAATTGAATCAAAATTGTGAAAGTTATGCGTGTTTGTTGAATTTAACGTTAGCGCATGCGCAGGGCGTACCGCTGGATCAATCATGTTGAAATTTGTATGGGACCTCAAGGGGCCTTATCCGCACCATCCCTCAAAATTTGAGCTGAATCAATTCAAAATCGTGGAAGTTATGGCTGTAACAAGGAAATGCGGACAGACTCACAGATTCACAGACTCACAGACTCACAGACTCACAGACCGACAGACACGGAACCAAATTTGTTCAGTAGGCTTTGAAACGCAAAATGCAAGTGGAAATTTTGATTTCTGAAGACAAAAATTTTTTGGCTCACGAAAGTGAACACAAGGCTTCCGCTGCTTCGCAGACTCGGAAGCAAAATGACCGTCGAGGGGGGGGGGGTTATTAGGGCTGAAATGAGGCTTTGCAGGAGATGAAATAGGCATATTTATGTAACTGTCAGAGGTAACTGTAATTGGCGAATGTCAGAGAGCCTTATATGTAGTGCTTATATATGTTTGTTGTGTCTGCGTGCGTGCGTGGGTAGGTAGGTTAGGTTTCAACCGGAAAAATCGACTCGACTAGTTCTAGCTCTTACGCTAATAGGAATTCAGTGATCCAATTACCAGTTATGAATCCAACTGACTGACTTATTAGTTTATATCAAAAACCTGAACTTCAATAAGCCTTGAATGAGGTGTTCGGAAAATCTCTTGCTTCCACAAAGGAGGCCTCGAATTTTTCATTTTTATAAAATATACGATTCATCCTAATGAGAGTGATGACAGCCTCGTACCCACACGTCCTCTCTTAAACGCTGTCTCGTAATATTGATAGTAAAGAGCTCTGACAGCGCTCCTGACGGCGTTGCGCGTCTTGCTATTTCCGTACACAGTTACCGATAGTCTGCACCCACAAGCCCTTCAGGTAAGGTGAAGGGTCCTGGTTTCCTTCGAAGCCTTCAAACTCGAAGGGGTTGATGGGGGTGTATTGTAACGTGGCCGGTTTCCCGATAATTGGCAGCCATTGAGAGGGCGGGCGCGTGGGAGTGATACATGTGCTTCAGCACCTCATCCATCCATCATACTCCCGGATTATTTGCTTTAGTGAGGCTCCCCTCGCCGTAAAACAATCTGCCTCGTTATTTATGAACAGTGATAAAGCGCCATCAGTCGGGGTGCGATCAGGTATATAAATATATGTATCTACCTAACATGTATGACTGGCGGTACTTGCAATTCACGCGTCACATTCAAATTGAGTGACCTAACAGGAAATATTATAACTCCAATAGATCGAATAATATTGATTAACGTTGCAAGAATTCATTCAGTGTCCCTTTAATTTAAAATAATAAATTGTCATCATTAAACAACACGATAATAAAAATGTGATCATTATCTCGATACTTGATGAGTGTTGAAAATAGCTAACAATAAAGGTGCGATACCCACCTTACCATGCGCGATACCTGCTCAACAACAACTATAATTTATACATTGAAATGTATCACTGATATACAATTTTCGAATTATTGACCGTTATTTCCTTGGTTTTCACACAAGAAGCAGTCAAAATTCAGCATCAACCATTAAAATCTTTGGTGGTGTGTGGGCGTGGGGGACACAAAAATTGTTTAGAAACCGCTGTCCACATTTTTTCCCCCGCTTAGTAGATAATAATATTGACTATAGTGAAAAGCTGGGAACTTCCTACACCGACGTTTGATTAATTACATTATCCTGCAGGCCGATCAAGTCAAAATCGAGATTTCCAGAATAAATGCAAGGTTTTCCTAAACAAATTCAAATATCCAATTTCAAGGCATTTTCAACATGATCCAAATCAAATTCAAGGTTTTCCAAATCGAATTCGATCATTTTCATTTGGTTAAATTGAAGGATCTTCAGTTGTGAAAGGGAAATCAGATTTGGAAAGCCTTGAATACTACCTCCTGTAAACGCCTGTGTTTATTTTGGAAAACAAAATTTGTTTTGGATAACTCTGAACGTGTATTGGTAAAACCGATTGTTTTAGAGTTCGGATTACCCTTAGTTATCAAAAGCCAGGACTCCGCTCTTCTTTATCAGGCTGTTAAATCGGTATAAATATTTCGGTATAAATATTTCTATACCGTATAAATTTTTATACAGTAAATTTGAATACTTCCAATGATACAGTGAATATATAATACAGTAAATATTTGTACAAGTGCATATAAATATTTCAGTTGGACGCCCTGATATTGGAGACACGTATACTATTGCGTGTTATGAGTACTACAGGTTTTTTCGAAAAAAATGTAAATGTTTTTTAGGTGTTGTAAGAGTAATGTAAATGATTTTGTAAGAGCAATGTAAATGTCATTTAAAATGTAAGAGTAATGTAAAATGTAATGTAAGAGTAATGTAAATGATTTTGTAAGAGTAAATAAAGAGTAAATAGTCAGTATAAATATTTCAGTTGCACGCCCATATATTGGGGACACGTGGAGTTTTGCGTGCTATAAGGGTACTGTGGGTTTTTTCGACAAAAAACCGTTGACATGCTACTGGATTTCAGAAGCCCATGACGCCTTTCATATCAGTTAATATCAACGACACGTGATGCTCCCGAAAAAAGGGAATGCCACATAAGGAAGTCAGCGCACTTCAACAAATCTTCATTTCCGCTTACCGCGCGCTTGGCTAAACCTCCAGAACGGCCAAAGAAAAGGAACGGACGGGGTTTTCTAATCGTAAAATTTTCTTTCGTTATCCATGAAACAAAGGAATAATTTGTTTCTATATTGTGGTGTGAAGTTGGTATTGATCGTGCGTATGAAGTTCTATTACTTAGTGAATCGATTAATAATGTAGAGCAGCGATTCCCAACCTGGGGTGCGGGAGCCCCTTTGGGAGTGCGTGGAAAAAATAGAGTAATGGCGGACATTTTTGGGAAAAAATTTGATTAATATTTTTCGTTCTTTTGCCACACCGCCGCTACCACAACCAACTGTGAACTGATCTACTCAAGTGTGAATGGGGTGTACCCACACATTTTTAATATTTTTTATCTTGAAAGTAGATGTTGAGAAAAGACAGGACCTACATCGTTTTTGTGCGAGGGATGTAGTGACGCGCCGAGAAGGGGAGGAAGAGAAGCATAGATTTGAGGGTATACTTGTCCACAATTGAACCAGATTTCAAAAAAATGTGTACCACGATACAGCCTCAAGGATCTCATTAATTTGCCCCAAAATTACTCGTTTATTTATTCATTTATAAATTTACGGGCTAGTCTAATTTAGTCTCATTCCTGTCTTCTTGTCAATAATGTAATTTTGCAATATTAAAACATTATATTATTATAGTTACATATTATGTAACTCCTACTCTTTCGATCTCTTTAGTTACCTACCTACCTACCTGTGTTACTTTTACCTTGATGTCATGTGCATTGTTTTTACTACAAACTTTATTTTAAATCTGTGTGCATACTTATACACTATATTTTATACTTTTATATATATACTTATAAAATAAAATGTGTGTATACTTTTTTGTTTTTTTTTGTTTGTTTTGTTCAAGTCTGTTATAAATCAACTTCTGACACAGCGCCTTTACTATACCTATCTATTTGGTATTTACGTAAGTCGGGGGTGCGCCGGCTGAAACTGAGTTGCTGGGGGGTGCGAATGAGAAAAAAGGTTGGGAACCGCTGATGTAGAGTGATTTCCAATTGAGTTGTAAATGCCGAACTCAATGATACACACTTGAATTGTATCACTGGAATCAGTCAGTTGAATTTTGCGCATAAACGTTAGTTATTACGGGCGTCTAGTCAGTTCTGTGAGCCCCCCGTCAACATGCTCTTACGCGTTTTATACCTAAATATTATTTTCAATGATTTCTCATGCGTTCGGTTTCTAAAGGAAAAAGGCGTGCTACGGAACAAACAAAAAATGTATTAGAGTTAAGAACGGTAATGAGTGCGGAAGTGAATTAAAACAGGTAATGCGATCAGCTGGGAAGCACAAATGTGGTCTTCTGAAAACGAAAGCTTTGAGATGTTCGAATAGGGATTGCCAACGTACAGCTCAATCTGGAAAACTGACGAATTTTTCACGTATTGTGAACTGGACGGGCGGTGCAATAGTGGGTTATCATTGTGCAATATTGTTGAGCTGGTATTGGTTTTGGTGCCATTTGGTGAAAGTGCCGGACGTGTGTGATTGGACTGGTAGGTCTAAACTAAAAACACAGTGGTTGATTGGTAAAATTTATGTCGGGATGTTCGCTACGATATTTATGAAAAAACGTACTAAAATGGGTGGTCCAGGTGTGACAAATCGATTAATCTCTATTTCAGGGGAACAGAAATGTAATTGGGGCCGACTTTTAGGGAGTGAGCGACGTCCTTTGACAGAGCCTCAGCAGCAACCGCCGGAATGATGAATCCCACGTTGATGATTATGATGACGACAATGATACTGTTGTTGCACCTGGTCAGCGAAATTACGGCACGCAAGTTCAAGGACTGTGGGTATTCTGTATGTGTTGCAAGCGGGGAGACATTTTAGAACGCAGATTTTTTATGTGGGAAAAAGGGATAATCAAGGTGCTTCCGATAATCAAGCGCGAAATCGAGGTCGGATCGGTTATTTTTTCAGACAAGTGGGCCTCCTACAACACCGAGGGCTATACTCACAACCAGGGGCATTGCGTCCATAAGGCCACTTGGACCACTGCCCCGGCACCCAAAAACACTAAAAAGACCAACCATTTCAGTTAGCTCCATAGACTAAGCATGTTGTCGGAATAAAGCGACAGTAATCAATGTCCTGCAGTCGAAATCGAAACCTAGGCTCCTGAAACTGGCAGATCGGTCCTGGGACCTAGTGTTCCCATGGCAACCGAGAAAAGTGGCCCGTCTGCGCATGCTCCGTCGAGTAAAAATGTTGTTCACCGCGCCCACTTCGGGCCCTGTCCCCAGAATCTGATTTCCGCCTCAAAATCGTTCATTTCACAATCGATTCGATCTCTTCAATTCAATTTGTCATCTCGATTTGTTTTTGTCGCATTCGCTTTCTCTGTTGAGTCTGTCGTCAGTTTTCAGTTTTTTTTTTTCATCAAATTTTGTGCGTTTTGCATTCGGTCCGGTTCTGATGACAGATTTTTATTTGTGGTACCTACGTGCGTTTTGTCCTGTTTGCTGTTTGTGATATTGTGTTTGTCGATTGATCAGCTTCAACACACAGATACTCGTAACTACCTAGCTTCTAGTCAATAGCTTGTCCATTCAAGTTTCCGACAGATCATTGTTTTGTTGTATTTTAGTTTACTGTATTTTTGCAACACATGAATTCGGTGGGTAAGTTGCAGTAGAAATTGTCGACGTTTTCGGACGACGATAGAGTGTTGATTAAAAGAGATAAGCTTTGCTGAATATCACTCTGTCTGTAAATAAGGGAAGGGTGTTGTTGCTTAGGGTATTTTGTAGACAAATCTGTTGGTTTTGTGTTCTGGTTTGGTGCCCCACTGTTTTCGTACCCCACGCACCGCTACTGCCCCAACACTGTTAATCTCTCGGAAAATTTTATTGATCCGTAGACAGGAGCTCAAAGGCAGACTATAGAATGCTTGTGGCGATATGTGTAAGGGCGATACAACATGAAAATAAATGGGGCCAGTAGCTGGTTGGGTAGGCAGTATTGAAGAATGGCGGCGCTCGCTGCATCCTACAAACATTTTCGATGCATTTTTCGACGATTTGAAGCAGACGACGACCACTTGCAGCGGCAGTGATTAGGACGAGCTTCAGCTGGAGCGAACTGCGATTTGACGACCTTTCTTTGGAGAGTGGTAAGCATAATTTAACGCAAAACGGTTAGTGAGATCGCATACTGGGTCCTCGCAGGCCGAGCTGAGATCGCACACTATACCGGTACCGAGTTCGGGTGTGGTTGATATCCGATGTTGTATTCTGGCACACAATTAGTAGTAGAGCGTGAGATGTGTGTACCATAAATCGTATGGGTAGTTAGTTATTGGTGGTAACCCAGTGTTGTAATTATGTCATAAATGGTGTAAGTAGTTAGTTATTCGGGAGAATTGATAAAAGGTGTATCCCTCCCCACCTCACCCCACACGTTGGACAACACTAACGCTACGGTTGGTTTGATCGCCCCTCTACATCGATAAGTTATCTCATGTTCATTCGTCAAGTAGGTACGTAATATTATTAATTAATGACAGTTGATACGGATGCGTCCCTCCATGAGAAATATAATACCCTTGAGGACGCATCAACTCAAATGTTACACTAAAGCGATGCGTGGTAGCGTAGAAAGAGTGGAAAAGTCCCCTTCTCACCACTGAATAACAGACCGCCTGCCTACTTCAACACGTACCCCATTGACTGAGCTCCATTAAAGCTGTTGTGCCCGTCGTAATACCCATTTACTACTGTAAAAGAAGAAAACCCCATTTGAATAAAATAAAGATTGGATTTAGAAGCAGTAGAAACGAGAAACTCCGGGTCATATTTTCGAAGCTTTTTAGAGATTAACGGTGGTCGACAAGTTTTTTTTCCCCGCTCGACAGATAGTTGTTTATCTTTTAATGTGGTTATCGGAAGTCGATTTGTTTTTTCAAACGTTTCTCTGACCGAAAGGCCGGGAATTTACATGAAATTAAACTTGAACTGGGTGAGTGATTAAAAACCCCCCATCAGGCTATGTGGAAGGATTTACATTTGAATTCTATCATCAAAGTTTTGCCGTTAGGCAGTTGAAATGAATTTCCAGCGGCTGTAACGAATCTAATTAAGAAACGAGGCCTTTTGATTTGATGCAGAAACCCCACCCGATTGTTGTTCCGTTTAGTTGTAAATAAGCTAAATTACAACGTGCATAGCTTTTTCACCAATGTTTTCAGGAGAACAGTAAATTTGGTATCTTGTGTTGATATTGTTAGATATCCAATTAATCCCCGATGAGAGTCATTTGAATCAGTATGTTTACATCCTAGCGAATGCACTATACTTGTTTACATCCTAGCGAATGCACTATACTTGAACACCAAAAACTACATCGCCTTTTACGCCAACATTTCTACGTGAACATAAGAGTAAAATACAACTGCTTCGAATCTATCTTTCCGAGACTTGATTGTGAAGGCATTAATAAAATCACAAAGTATAATCAAGTTGCTTACGGCGTCACGCAACAGCGGAACCGGGAGTGAATAAATCAATTAGGTAACGACTCGTTTGCTCCAAACCCGTAATTCGCTTCTTCGTATAAATTTCATTCAATTAAGCCGTTTTCTATAATATGGTTTTACAAGGTAGCGATAATAATTATGCGAGAGGGGAAAAGGAGAGTTTTCGCAGCTTAATTACTGAAAACTGGAGGTGGAGGGGAAATTAATGCGACGGAAAAAGGCCGAATTCATTACACCACTTGCCGCTTAAGGGAGTAATTAGTATTGGAACATCACTTTGGACACTCGGTTTGTTTGTAGTATAATAATAGAGAGACAGAAATCTCTTCTGGTAAGCGCTGGAGCGATTCATTACGAGCACTCAAAAACACGGTGGATGGAGAAAAAACAAATGGAAAGATAACGCAGCGTACAGAGGATGTCATGGAACTTTTATATCTGTGGCATAAGATCTTGTGGTTTCTGGGGTAATAGTCTCCTGAGGATGACATCGAGCTAAATGACTCCGGTTCTCCCGTGTTCAAACTGTCCAACGTTGATTATTTGGATCTGTCCACGTGATTCAATTAACGTTACGACAGTCTTTGACTGAATCGACTGTAAGTGTGCCGGTGTCTTAGCGTGGTAGAATTATTCCCCAACATGGAGGTCAGTTGTGGAGGGGTGGTAGTGGGGATGGTTATCGAATGGTCCTCGAAAAGGCATTTTATTTTTCTCTATTCCACTGTTCTCACCTCCCTGAAATACGCTTAAATTAATTGTTTCTTGATAATTTTGACCTGTCGAGTCTACAGTATTCAACGTAGAACTACATTTAGTTCTTCCACTGCGGATGGGCTGAATTTATTGTACCATAATTGTGTGAAGTAATAATTTGCTTGGCAGTCCATGAACACTTTTGTTCATGAGGCTCCACTTCGGTCATTTTGAGGCACTCAACTTGCTCACTTCTGTTGGTTTTCCACATCATAAGGCTCCCTCGGGCATGTGAAATTGTGTTGGCAGAATATAATGGCAGTACGCGAGCGGTGTCAACTTCGAGCAACGCAAACGTTATATGCTCATGATGTTTTGGCCCTGACTCTTTATCACGGCAATGTACAATGTATTTACGAATTTACGAAAGTAATTGCACGTTTCAGGTACATATGGCCACATGATGGGTGGGGGGGGGGGGGGCTACATAGGGTGAGCCATAAAGTAATGGAATGATCTGCCTACTCTTACGGCATCAATTTGCCAGACGTTGACCGGTTTGAGAGTGATGAGTTGTTTTTAGTACACCTAATTATACAATTAGACAGTTAGGGTGGTATTGATCTTTTTTAAGTTACGTTTTATTATAATATTTTCCTCTAAGAATATTATTCGCAATGAACTTTCTAACTCTGTGTTTCTTTTTCCATTTCAGGTAAGTTCCAGGGTGCAGGAAGTGTCATTCTCTGCTGTAAGTACTGTGAGTGTAAATTCATCTTAATATTACAGTTGTAAATCATGGTTATGTATTATTCAATACATGTTTTGCCGATGAAAATAACTTGCATCAAGTAACTTTTATAAATAACCCTTAACTCCACATCCGAGGAAACTCGTTTTATCGTGGGTAGTGAAGATAGAAGCTGCATCTAGGAGTCTCTAATAAATAGTATTCAATTTTATCTGGAAATGTCCACGTTATTTTGAACTTTCCGAAATTGGAATAATTTTTAACTGTGAAAATATAGACTTATTGAAGTGAGGGCAGGGGTTGTTGCAGTCCGATTGTAAGAAAGGAAACTATTTATGATGATATTTGAGCAGTTGATGTTTGACAGTTGATATCTGAACAGGTTGAGATAACGGGTGGTTTTTCCATAGTACAACCCGACTACTGGAAAGCTAGAGTATACTTCAGTGAGTACATATGTGAGCTAATAGTGCATTTCACGTTTTAACGGAATAACTTACGAAGAGGTAATAATTTTAGGGGTCATCACACGCAATGCGTAGATCAGATTTTCTCTGATGTCTTAAGTTTTTGACGAAAGTTGTTAAAAGTACAAGAGGTTGTTGACGGTTCAACGGTCTGAGTTCTAGGTAATCTACACTCAAGGGGTGATACGATTCTCCCTGGTATTTCATCTCCGAAACGGTCCACTCCTCGTTTCTAAATCGACCCATCATCTAAAGAACTTGTCCAATTTCCTTAAAAGCACCACTAACAACGCTGATTGAAAGTGTCACCTACAGATAAGTGCGGATCGCCCGGCTGTTCCCCGGGTTTCCTTGAAGTCATTTCACGACCCGCTTATTTTCTTTCTTCGATGGTAATAAATCCTTGTTGATTCTTCTCGTCTGCAATTAAATCCTTACTGAGCGGTAAGTGCTTCGTAAAATTGAATCCCGAACAACTCTCTTGTTTTTCTGGAGGGATTTTCAAGAAATTGCGGAGAATCGCTCGAGTAATTTGTCAGCTAGAGGTTCCTGAAGGGGGAAAAATCCGATTGAACTCGTGTTTTCCTTCTTTATGTTCGCCCCATCCAATCTCCGGCTTCATTCTTCTGTCTCATCGCTTCCGTTAAGATAGTTCGTGAAAAGATCCCGTTTTAATCCTACTCACTCATTTTGAGTGCTCAGTACTCATTTCTTAGTGTCGAAATAGAGAGCTATTATAGCGGCGGGGGGGAGCGGGGATTAAACCGCTACCTTCTACCTCTAAAAATCAGTACCATTTATTGATCATCATTATACAGAGAAAAATCACTGAAATATTTTTGTAGTATAACGCTTTTGCATAAGCTTATTTCTCGACTCAAAGTATAAGATGCAGTTGAACATAAAATGCTGAATTCATGTATTAAGAGGGTGTGACTTATTTTTCAAGTAAGGAATTCCTTGAAGTTCCGTTCTTTAGGACACTTCGGTTGGTCATATGTGGATATATGGGTGTAGATAAATGTGGATGTATGGGTGTGGATAAATGTGGCTTTTAATTTGTATGTGGTTACTAAAAATGATGTACTAAAAAAAAAAACTGTAACGTAATTTCTATCGATTAATGGCTTTGCCCTGGAATGTTGAGTCGACATCCGGGAAAAATCAGGAAACAATTCGAATGCGTTCATTGTGTCATAGTTATATTGTTCTAGTCCAACCATCGTCTCCAATGAGTTCATCAGATTGAGTGGTACCTCATTGATGTAGCTGTTCTGTGGAAATTATGATGACATCTTCTTAGCTATTCATGTTGGTTCTTTGGTCGCAGTAATGATTGAATTGCGGCATTGCTAATTAATATATCGTTGCAGTGATCGTACTCCAATTATTTACTCCAAAATCTTGAAGATTCAGGAGAAAGACGATCCTGCTGCTGAGAAAGAATATGAAATTATACCTACGTACCCGTTCAAGGTCATTCCGAAACCGGAACTCCGACATTATCACAGGTGTGTAAGAACCAAAATACGATGCCCCAAGCAGGAATCTTCAATCAGTGCCCATAGTTCTCATCAGTCAACTAAGAGAAAATCAGTCAATAAAGTTAGGTATGGAATATTACCACCTTTCTTTCCGAGAGCAGTCAACGGCCTTAGTCGAAGGAAAATAGTTCCACGAGCGTGATTTGGTATTCCACGAGCGTGAGTTGGTAGCTCCTAGGGACGGGTACTCAGCGTCGCTATTGAGAAAAATAACAAATGATTGCCAGGCGGAGCTTCCAGTGAGAGACTAGCGATGTTATCTCGGAAGCCAGTATATATTTATGTTCATAATCACTAACCTGTATTTTTACTGATCAATGGTTCGATTCGGCATCCTGTGGAAACATCTCTTCTTTATATTGGTGCTTGTTCCTTGAAACTTGTTATTATCCCATCCTCATTGGGGAGTTGAATTAGTAATCATAATTATTGAATGATATTATTTGTCAAAATCATGGTTTCGTCGTTTGTGAGACATTTTCATTTGTGGTGGGAAATCACACTTAGATTTCACTGCGAAAATTTGTCTTGTTCCATCGCCTTTTCAGATGTAAATTCACTAGAGAAAAATCTATTTGGAGCGTACGAACAAACTCAAATCCAGTTTTTGTACCTTTTTTAATTACCCCGAAAGGTTTCGAGAAATCGACTTTTGGCAGTAAAAGTTTTTCTTACTTGTAATTGGGTTTATCTGATGAAATTGCGTTATTTTTGTAGATTGATAAGTTTTGGCGTTCTTCCCTATTTGGTACCTACCTAGTTTTAATAAAAAAGAAATTAACAATTCTGCGTGAAGAGCTTTACACCACACTTATGTACTATGTATGGTGTAAAGCCTACAGTTTGCTACGTCCATTGCTCCGTGGTCTGTTCCATCCTGATTAGGAATAAAACCTTATTGAAACTATGTATGGTTTTGACGAATTAAATTCAGAATATCGCGGAGAGAAGGTAGAATAGCAAGTGGGTATAATGGATAAGCAAGCTCTACAAAACTCTTCAGTCCTGTGTTGGTAGGTTCTTGTTAAGTTGTTGTGTTAAGGTTGTTGTTAAGTCTGTTGATAAGTCTATAGGTATGTAGCAATCGACGTGGTTAGGATATTGGAAAAGCTGCTCTCGATTTCTTCTTCATAATCCACTAAGTGCCGACGAATCTAATGTGCCTTCCTAATTAACATATTAGCTTCGCCTGTTGGTCACGAGGGTCCACCTCCCCTTTTCGTATTCATGACAGCCAACTGAGTTATTCATGAGGAGTGAATACCGTTTTGCTCCTACTCACTATGGGAATAGCTTAGTTTATTGTCTACCAATACCGCTTCATTTCTCAGTGTCTCACTTGCTTCTCATTCGTGTCTCATCATGAACCTTTCAGAAACTGTTACGCATTTATTTCTTTATGTATAGATTTCTGAAAGCCTAGGAGTTTTGCAGCAGTTTAAGTTTCACCGAGCCGTAATACAAAGAAAAACGGAGTTATTGAAGAAATAGTCTATTTCCACTAATACACGAAAAAACGCAAAAAAACACTGTTATACCGGTTTCGGTGATCAAACCATCGTCAGCAACACACAATAAATGTGTGTTATTGTGTGTTGCTGACACACGTTATTGTGTGTTGCTGACAATGGTTTGATCACCAAAACCGGTATAACAGTGTTTTTTGCGTTTTTTCGTGTATTAGTGGAAATATACTATTTTTTCAATAACTCCGTTTTTCTTTGAAATGGGTTTCCACGATTTCTTCGCGGGTAATTTAGTTCGGAGCCGTTATACTGTAAGAGCGATAATAAATGTTGTCCCACTCCATCAGTATTCATTTACCACAACCTGTAAAAGTTTGGGCTGTTCTCGATACATTTTTTCTTCCGGTGGAGACGGGATCGCTTGGGGAAGCCTCTTCGATGTCCCTTCTTAACCGGTGATAATCTCACTGATCAAGGAGGGGGACTCTCGAGGTTCACCCCCACTGTTACCCTCGTCACATGGTAGCAGAGCATGGTTTGGTAGTATGCGCTGAGCACTTCACCATACTCCATCCACTTTCTGTGGGCTTACCAGAAGGATAAGGCCAAAGGTTTCCCAGAAGGATTCCTGTACTAACAACCTTTCCCTTTGATAATACATACACTGGCTTCCCCCTCCCCCCCTCCCCTAGAGTGTCAGTATAATTAAAATATACTGAGCTCATTAGAAGGCGATTGATGCCATGTCCCAATTGACACGACCCAATAGTTGTTCCATCCCAACGATGGGGGTTGACCACCTATAGAGATTGCCCAGATGAGCACAGTTCACTGGACAACAACCTCTGACAACATTATCCGCCAATACTCGTATGTAGGAGCTTTGTTCTCCACCAGTAAAATATTATTGAGGTAGTACCATTATGATGGAGGTTAGTCACCTTGAAGTTGTTCAGATGTCTTTTCCTGAACCAGAACTTCATACTACTTCTCATTCCCCTTTTCCCTCTCATACTTCTGCTACCCAGAAGTATGTCATGTGGGGAGGAATGTAACAGTGTAGGCTGTTCTAGATACATTTTTTCCTTCCGGTGGAGACGGGATCGGTTTGGGGAAGCCTAATCGATATCCCTTCTTAACCGGTGATAATCTTGCTGGTCTAGGAGGGGGACTCTCGAGGTCCACCCCCACTGTTACACTCTGTCACAAACCTGATTGAAAAAATTAAAAACCATACTTTAGTTCCTCCACTACACAGAAATATACTGAATGATGAGTTTTTTGCTGGATCTCATTTGGGATCACAATTTTCCACTTGGTTAATTCGGCACCTTAATTTCCCTGTGTTATCTCTTTGGTACCTATACACTTGCTGCCCCTAACCTACTTGCACGTAATCTCACAAATATTTAAATGACAGGTCCAAAAACATATTCCTGATGACTCATGATGCTGCTATTGTTTATTAACCTATGTAAAGTGTGTTTATTTTTACTCGTAAAAAAAATACATTCCTGTAATATTAACATCAAATTTGCAATTCTGATTTTTGGAATGATAGGAGGAATGCTTGCTGACTATTTTCAAGAAGATTTCGACTCATGAACTTCCTAAATGAAGTCTGTCCGCGTGATTCAGAGAACGTACCCTTGAAATGGGTTGTAACTGCTGCTTATACATTCATAAGCTGCGTTCGAATGTGCGTTGACGTTATTAATGACGTTTTGGAGGATGAATTTGTCATCGGATCTCATTGTGTTTGTAGTTGAGCTCGGAAAGCGAAATTCGAAACGGAGCTAATATGTTCTCACCTCCACCCGCTCACCGCTTGGGAAAGTGAAATATGGGCGTTCGATCCTCGGCTTCTAAAGCTTCGCGGCTTCTTTACCAGCTATAACGCTCTCTCGAACCGCCATCATCGTGCCAGGTTTGCGGAGTTTCTCAGCTGTGTCTTGAAAATGGTTGTTAACTATATCAAAACGGTACTGAACGTGATCTTGAAAGTGGATCAGCGCCATCAGCATCACCTCCTCCTAAGGTGATGCTGATTAAAGAGGAAAACCCCTGGTCACTGGGAAAGCGGTTGGATTTACGTTTTACACAAAGACAAACGGGTTTTGATGGAGATATAGGGCCTACCTCCGTTTGGAGTCTGGAGTTGCAGAGTAAAGTAAAGTAAAGTAATAGCTATTTCAGGCTGGGGCTTTTCGTCCGACTGCCCTGCCAGAGTATCCAGTTCCTGGATTCCTATTATTCATTCTTATTGTTTCAAGGAGGCCTCGTTGTATGTTACCGACCATTCCCAAACTGCAACCTATATCTAAATTTTATATCTCCTGTATCTTATTTTATAATCCTGTATCTGAATTTTATTATCTTGTACCTGTTATCGTCAGGTGCTACTTGTTTCTGTTATTTTTTCACGATTTTCCCACAGTTATCAATTCCTTCAAATCACAGTTAATTATATCCGTAAATCTTTCTTTTTTTAATGTCTGCATTGCTATTCCAACGCCCTGATCATTATAATGATTGTCCTCTTTCATCCTCCAAAGACTTCTTGTTATTATTTACCCGTTTTGCTACTATAGGCATGACTCTCTTCATCACAGCTCTTCCCAAATGTGGCAAGGCCTTATGTTTTCGTTTCTACACTTTTTTGACAATTTTCGTAATTTTGTGGGGGGAAAGCGGATTTCTAATTTCGACCACGCTGAACACGAATCCATCGAAAAAATAAAAAATAAAAACGCTGCAAATTGTTACACACAGCGGTTTATTATTTACGTGTAGATGTGCCCCTTCTGCGTAGACCACTGTTTTCTGTAGTCAGGACCTAGCCTCGTGCTCGCTCCCCCCAGGAAAGCTCTAAATCGCGTACTGGAACCGGGCCGGGAATTACAGTTTCCTAAAATGCGAAGGATTCAATAATTAATTATTTGTTATGCTGTGTCGTATGGCAACCCCAGACTATGGGCAGCTCGCCGTTTTTATTATAAAAAAAGTGGTTGTTCTCTCTCTATTCATGAAGCATAAGGTAAATTACAAACCGTTGTGTAAGAAGCCGTTGTGTAGTAATTTACCTGTATCCTTTAGCGTAGATCAGTTTTCTGTGACCCCCTTGAGCCCAGAATCGAGTACTGGAGCCAGCCCGGGAATTGCAAGTTGATAAAAATAATTCAATCACTAGTTATTTTTTTTTTTTTGTTATTCATGAAGCATAACGTTTGTTCATGTTCCAAAAGTACCTATCAACAAAATCCAAAAGAGCCATCATTTTTCTAATGGAATAATATCACAGAAAAACCAACTCGACTTCATACAGCCATCCGTGATTATAATTAGGTGATCCCTAGCAATGATATGTGGGCCGGATTTATACAGTTTGATTCACGTTCATGTTGACGAAGGTTTTTGGTGCACGGTTCTCCGGCTGCTCTCAAAAAACTCTTTAGTTCATGATCACTTTAAAAACGTAAACAAAACCATACTCTTCTATTGAAAGTTTTCGAGCTACGGCGTTCTGAAAATTTCAACCCCTATTTTTCACCCCGACCGACAGTAACGCCGAGCTTCGCAGACCATCTAGACCCCAAATGGGACCTACAAACCAAATTTCATTAATTCTGGTTCTTGGTAATTAAGATAAGTGCTAAGTACGGCGGACGGGCAGACATTTTTTTATTGAATTTTGGGATTCTACATTCCTTGAAACGGAAACCATCATTTTGAGGGTTTCATTTTTTTTTCATGCTCGTGTCTAAAGGTTCATAATTGAAAATAATAAACCAGAATGGAAATGTCAGCTCCTTCAGGTAGTTCCGTACGTTTGCGTTGTGGGGGGGGGGGGGTGGGGGGGGGGTGCGTGCGTGCGTACGCGCACCTGCAATTCTGCTGTAACATTATGGAGTGTGCAGAGCTTTACAGCAGAGTCTTGCAAATTATCATTAACTTAACTTGACGTAGGTACCTATATCAAAATGTTATTAAACGTGATCCTGAAAGTGACCTCATTCCCTTAAAAGGATTTCATGAAGGTAGCCCGACTTGAAAGGGTGATCCCCGAGGTATTGAACAGGAAAACCCTAGGTCACCCGGAATACGGCGTTACGATCTAAAGAGAAGGTTTTTGATGGCGATGGTACCGACCCCTGTAGGAGTTGCCGAGTCTCCAGTCCTTGATTCATAGCCCTCAACCCGGTGCGGCCTTCATGTTCAATTCATTAGCCGCTGCCTTCCCTAAACTCCTCCCGGCCTCACCGTTCAATAATTCAGACCGTAATTGTGCCAAACCTACCAGATCTTTGCTCACCTTATCGGTTAGCCGCTGCGTTTTCGCCCAGGGCGCTTTCTGGGACCCCCCTTCATTGTCAAGAACCCGGACAAGTTAATCTTGATATGACCTTTCGCGGAGCCGTGATGTTTTGTACAGTAATGAATTCACTGTATCATAATACCTATACAACAACTCCAGCATAACTTACTAAAAAGTTATCAACCTTTCTCATACAAACGCTTGTTCAGAATTCATTCCATGTGCTAGTCTCTAGCTTTTTTTGAGTGGTTTTCATTTCAAACCCTAAAAAATCCACTTTTTTGGCATGTTTGTTCTTAAAACTCCCAAAACAACCATTCAAACAAAATTTGTCAGAAGGTTAAATTCTACGTCAGTTGAATACCAATTGAGTAAAATTGGGATGGAGGTAATTTTTTTTTAAATGTTGGAGGGTAAGCAGTATATACTGGCCTAATCATTTCACTTCCCCCATGAAATTTACCAACCAAAGCAAAAACAAAAACACTACAGAACCTTTGCATTAATGAAAAATAACTTACGGGTGGAGGGTGCTACCTAAATACCCCTTTCAAACACCAGTTAAAATCCATCAAAATCGGTCATGTTGGCCTCCCTTTCGATTTCATTTAGCTACAATGTAAATTTGCTCTTGTTACTGTATTATTAATCTACTGAGCAATTTATGGAAATTATAAATTATAAATGAAGTAGGTAATTCATTGTTCTGTCGAAAGTGTGTTCCGAGATGTTTTCATTTTGTTCAATTCCTTCCAAATACTTACATCTAGTCAGTGTTGAACCACACCATCCGTTCTTGTGTTTTGTCCTGTATTGAGTACATGTAATGAATTGGATTCGTCCATTTTCGGGTTCCGGTTGTCTATCTGATTACATGAATTCATAATGCTACCCGCTTATATTTTGTCCGTTTTCATACTCCAAAGCCTGACATGTTTGGAACCGTTCCACAACATTACTTACAGACGAAACCCGCACATCCAAGACGGTTTTGACGTATTTACAGAAACAAACCTCTCCCTAGCGTTTCGCAGACTCCTTGCCAGGCGGCGCCTATTCTAAGAGACGCCTCGACGGAGACCGAGGAAAATCCATAAATAACGCCTTGCGATGAGACGGTGAAGCAGAAAAAAAGACGCGTTGCTCGATGTATTCTATATGGCGTAGAAAACACAAGATAATTTATGTAAACCATGACGCGCGCAACCTTGCATCAGAGCTGAATGTCAATTAGTCCTTAGTTTGTGTTTTGCCGATTACCATTGCCGCGGCCACTTATTTCATTTCCAACTCACATCTTCATACTGTCGTTCGTTTCCCAAGGCTTCTTCATGATCATAGGACATGAGATGGCGAGAGAGATTGCTGTTGCGTGTTGATACATCGTTAGTTGCGCTACTTTCATTACTTCTTTCCTTGTACATTGAAGATGAGGGGCAGTCCAAGAAACAGATTGACTGAATGCTCAAACTTGCATTGATCCAACGCTGTAGGAAGATATTTTGCCTAGGGTGAATTCATTATGCGTAGATTCTTATAATTTCCTACAATAAATATTATGATTTTCAGTGATTAACGTCTGGTCATGGTCAAATTGTTACTCATATATTTTTATGGGCTAGAATAGCCGAAATAGCCGATCCGAATCAATTGCAATTTGCCAATATGAAGGAGTTTGCGGGAAATACACTAGCAGACTGACCAGCAAAATGGGGGTCGTAAACATAAATATTATAATATCTGTGTGGATAAACAAACACCGGCCTCCCTCTCGAAACTCTTACTATCGGTTTTTTAAATGTGTATGAGACCTTATGCGGATGAAACTTCAAGAATATTTAACCGATTTGACTTAATTTAGTGCTCGAAAAGGGGTTGGCTCTTTAATGATGATAGATTCGAGCTAAATCCATTATTTATGGTAACGTATGTGTTTGCTGCATCATAAATCGCGAAACGTCAACTAAGTTCAACCTGTCTTCTTATTATGTCCGAACCTTTATCCAATTTCTCGAATAGATTTCGTCATAAGTATCCGTTGTAGCCTGAGATTTTTCGTAGATGCAGGTAGCCATCAAATGACTACCATAATATTCTCTGTTGATGAAGAGTGAATGAAGAACACCATAGATTAGGCTTGATAAGGAGGTCTAAGTGATAGTTGTCTTCAGAAAGTGAGGGGTTCAAAATGAGGCCTCGCCTTGTTGAAGTAGCACCAACCCCCGTGGCGTCGCTCCTCTTCCATTACGATCCAATCTCCCTTTAATTTCCTCCAACAAGCTTCCCAGTTGTCCCTAAGTTGCCCTGTTATCTACCGGCTCGCGCCAGGCGGAGTCATTGTAGAGATGTGGCAGCCGATAGAAGCTCCCTTGCTTCGAAAGCTTGTGTGGACGTGAAAAAACAACTGTCGCGTCTTTTATTTGATAACGATTTCCTCCCTCCAGATCATCACGTTATTTTTTCTTGAGGCCTTATCCCCATTTTACGAGGACGATAGCCGAATACATAAACACGAATCTGCTGCTGCTGGAATCGGAACGCTCTTCCCTGCCAAACCCACTCTCCAATCATTCTCCTCGTCACTCTCATGTCAGTGTACGATTGCTTTTATATTGTTACACTGGTGGTTTAGTTATGTCTTACGCTGATACCATCCAGTGTTGATGTTCTGTTCTGTTTACCTATTTTGTGTCTCTAATATTCCGGATAGGTAGGTACACACAAACATGTATCCCCACTTCACTGCAGCTTCATTTCATTAGAGGACTCACCAACACGATATTTTTACGGCAAGTTAATCTATCGACATTGTTAGTTGATAAAACAATTCCTTTTGTTTAGTATCTACCTACATCTTATCTACAAAAATGGTTTGGGTATCATGTTTTACCTTTCTTGGCGTCAGGATGGTTTCTTATTTTTATTATAATTTCATATTAGCGTTATATACTTGATGTAAGCGAACTAATCAGTTCTTTGGAGGGTTTATTGTAAATTTAGTCTTTACATTTCCATCAATAGATGGAATGTTTTCTTCTTCTAGTAGTTGATAAGACTTGGACGGACGTCCATTATCTGTACAAAACCCATAAATTTTGTTGGCATCAATCAGCTGAGCCATCCGTGGAACACAGAAGTTGTTTATCTTTGCAGCATTGTATATGAGGTTTATTATCAATGGAAGTTAATTTAATGTGGAGTAGGTGCGATTGGGGAGAGGGCAATACCCGCATCATTTTCTCGGACCTTGATCAAATAGTCGACCTGTGTCAGTGCGTCGATTGAGTCGTCCCGTATGTAAAGCGAAGAGCGTTGATTCGCCTGTTAGCGCCCGTAGATCCTTTAGAAGTTCCCTGACACGTCTGAGCTCTCGATAAGCGGCCCATGTGGAAACGGGTTCCCAGTTAGTAGGTCAATCCGTCAATCAGGATTCTCCCCTACTCTTGACACGCCACTTCCAGCTTAGGAGTCGCCCCCTGGAGCGACTGGGTCTGGTTAGGACTGACAGCAGACTAATGCGTTTTGTCACTTTAGTCCATCTAATTTGCATTGAAATACGGAGGGAATGTTTAATGATATAGTTGGCACTTCGGTACCATCAACAACCCAAATTTTTTTACCTCCGTGATATGTTTACTCCTTAAGTGGTTCCCTTATAAGTTATGGCGTGTCCTCTGTACTCACGGAATGCTTTTCGTAGATATTTGTGCTGTTGGTGATGTATATCCATCAGCTCCGCAAAACTGTAACATTGATACATTCGAATTCCGATTGTTCCCGAGGTGTTGATTCCACATCTAGTAATTTGTAAGGACCTAAATTATTTTGGTCTCCTTTATTTCGGCTTTAGTTCGGAGGTTTTGTATGGATCTCTAAAACAATGTAGGTCATTCGCAATTTCGAATTCCGATGTTCTCACATGGGAGAAAAGTGGGTATACAAGTGTGGGGGTTTCCGAGATTTTATTTTTATTTTTTGTGTTGTAGTGAACATGAGCTTGTGATGTATCATTTTCCATGTTTCAAATTGATCTCGAACTTGAGAATTTGGTGTGACCACCCGGAGTATTGTGCGACAAGCTGTTCGTTTGCACCGAAAAGCTTCGTCAACATGATCGTGAATGAAACAGTATAGATCCAGCCCAGATATCATTCCTTGGGAACACCTGATATATAATCCCGCATGGCTGCATGAAATCGATTTGGTTCTTCCGTGATACTGTTTCATTTGAAGAACGATGTTCGTTTTGGGATATTTTTGATACGTATTTCATCTTGAACAAGGAACGTTATGCTTCTTGAATAACACAACAAATAATAATTAATGATAGAATAATTATTGATTCCACCGCATATTCGTTAATCTGTAATTCCTCGGCCGACTACAGTACTCGATTAGGGCTTTCCTGGGGGGAGCACAAAGGTAGGTGTATTGACCACAGAAAACAGTGATCTACGTAGAAGGGGCATCTGTAGGTGAATAATAAACCGTTCTGTAATAAATAATTTGCAGTGTTTTAAAATCATTTTTGCAGCTCGCTTTAGCTGCAGCGTTTGTCACAAACCGCTTGACGTGACGAAGTGGGGGTCACGTGACAGGGACCTGCCAGGTGTCAGAGCTGTCATATCGCGGCACGTGACTCCGCCCAGTTCGTCATCTAAACGAGCGGCAGATGCCCGAACGCTTCGACAGCCGTTTTTAGCCGTCAAACAAGAGGGCAATTTATTCTTTGTTTGTAACAGCAACAGGAAAATCACTGATATTATGCTGTAAAAAATTTGTTGGCAGTCTTCACAAAACTTGTGATACGCATGTTTCTCCAACTGACTCTAAAATCTCATGTCACACCGTGATCAGAGTAGTCGGCGCCTTACTAAATCTATGTGGGTGTGACTCGAGTTACGCTAATAATTCAACGATTGATTCCATTCAACAATCCTTACTCATTCTGTAAAAACGGGGAAAACTGCTATTCACCCTTCCCTATAATTTACTCGGCATAATCTTTAAATCTCTCCCGCCGCGGTTGTTAAGTTGAAGTTTAGAGTGGGCCTTAGGGTGATATGAGGGGGGGGGGGGGGGGCTTATTAAATCGATAAAGCCCCCGGTAATTCTGTTTGACGCCTTTCGCAAACAGGCTCCTTCCGCCGGTTTCCCATATAAAACGGTCATTAAGCGAAATAGAGGCGAAGCCAAGTGAGGGAGGGAGCCAGGTGATTTTCAAGAGTCGATTAGCATGTTCGTATAATACTAATCCCATCTGGTTATTAATAAGTAGCGACTGATCACATCGCCCCTTCGCGGGTTGGAACCGTGAGTTATGATGCCGTTGTTTATGGAGCGTATTCGAGTTCTGTGATATAAGCCCTCACGCTGCGAGTACACAGCCTATCCTTTACATACGGCAATCATTTAGGCTAATGTTCGAGTTTGAATCAACATGCACACTATAGTGACGACTTAGTAGCGGTCAAGCCTGATGAACGCTATGCTGACGCATTCATTCAGTTGTAGGCAGGGTGATCCTTTGGATCCCATAGAATCCCACTGGAAACATCTCCTACACTATAAGTATACCACAGTCAGCCTGCGGCTTGCCCTAATAACAATAATAAAATATAAACAATACCTCAAGGTACCTACTGAACAATGGGGCTCAGCATTTGAGAAGCTCTGATCAAAGCACATGTCCAACTAACGACCAATCATGAGAGGCTACTTGAGTGAAGTGCGTGAATAGGTAGCTTCTTCAATGAAATTACACACACATTACATTTTACTGTCTTGTTTATTACCTATATGACTATTAAACCTACATTCATTGATCGTAAAACGAGCATTTCAGGCATGTACTATGTTATGCACTTAGTAGGTAAGTAATCCTGCACGGGTTCAACTCCGCCTATCAAAATGACAATTATGCTCAACGGAAACAAGAACACCGACCAAAACCAGCCTAGACTCATAGTATCAATAACTAAACTAAGGACAAAGCAAAACTTTTTCAAAAAAATGTGTGTAAATCATTCAGCTTTTACTTCCTAAGGCTCAGGTGCTTGATTTCTTGTGGGTAACTTTGCAGTATCTTGTATTATTGGTAAACAGTAATATGAAATGGAATTGCGGATGTCTTTACTGCTTGACTTGAGCATCACCCCTCTTCGTTGGTTTGGGATCGTGAGAGTTATGATACGGCGTTTTCAAGTTCTGTGAACTAATCACACGCACAGAAAAGATATAATACTGTCTGATTTCAAGTCACCATGCTTCCAATGAATGGTATTGACCATGTAATTTCTGATGAACACTGTAATGGGCAATTTTCGTAAGGGCCCAAGTCCTTTTTTTAAGCCAAATTCTGTTATCAACGGAAATTAACCACATTATTGACCACATTTCTGTGAAATTTGAATTTCTGAGTTACCGTTAGAAGTGACGTATCTGGGAAACGGATGTACAACAGCACCGCAGTGGATGGATATGGATGGATGGATGAAACGGCAAATTTATAAATACATTTAAAGAACGTCCTCAGAATCAAAATTGTGATTCGCGGGTTGGAAAGAAACCCAGATCGAAATGAAATGGCTGAAATTATTGTATTATTATTATTCGAATCAGTCACCTAAATATTTGTTGGTACTGCTACAGATTTTCAAGTTTCCTGCGGGGTTTTGTAGTTATTAAATGTATGTTTGTCTCAAAATTAGAAACAGCTCGCCGCTTTGTTTTGTTGTTTTCCTGCTATTCAATTTCCGCTCTACCAAGGAAGTGGAACACAATTTATTACAAGCCCCCAACGTGTACACGATCTCCTGTATTTACTAGGTACGAATGTTATAAAAGCGGGCAGCCCACCCTCGTTATTTCTCATTAAAAAAACGAACAGTATAAATCCGACGTCCCTATTGCGCCATATACCCTGACAAAAGTGTTGGTTGGCTCCTATTGCTAGAGAAAATATAACTCTGCGGAGCGGCCCGTAAATCGCGATGTAATGTAAGGCTTATAAAGTACATCTTTGTAACCTGATGGTCTGGGAGGGGGAAGTGAAGTAAACGAGTTCTGTGGGGACGTTTCTCATTTTGAGTCCAAGAAACAACCTACTCGGTTTTATGGGGCTGTATATAACACAGAAAAATCTCCAGAAGGTACCTACTAGCTCTGGTTTTTCGGAGGGGCTTCACTATTTGCTCATCCGTTTCCGTAATTTTTTGGCTCGTGTTCTTAATACAAATATTTGTAATTCCCTGGCGGTCTTTCACTCTGATGGTGCCAGTTTACCTTTTTGGATCAAAAATTATTCTTGTTCAAACTTTTGTAGCTGCGTCAAAAACAACCTGATATCCTCTCATTCAACTCACAACTGTTTAAAATGGATATAATTAGTAATGGTTTTTTAAAAATGTGTGACGCAGATTTCTAATGGTTTTCACATACAACCAATCTGTTAATTTTATCTCGCAAAAATTGTTAATTACTCGTTGGAAAGCTATCAATTTGTCTAAAAGCTCACGCTGTCAAAACCCTCCCTCCATCCATGAAACAAATCGTCATTGTTAACCGAGTGTGCTTCGTTATTTGCATGTGTCTCTATAGATTTTTGTAATCATGATACAGATATATAGTATATGTACGAACTAAACCTTGTTCATGATTCAATGTTTTTCCTTGTAGCGGAGAAGTTTGATTAGTTTTATATTACAATGCACAGCTTGTTTCTTGTTTCCACTACCTGTTGGTTCAAAGATATTATTTACTTTCTTTTTTTTAGTTGAAATTTTGATGGGTGGTTTCTTGATTTACGGTCTTACGGATTGTAGCCTTACATTTCCGTTGGCTAAGGGCGGGTTTCCCCACATAGAGTTAAAATGCGAGTACGTTAACTTGGAGTTGCAGAAAGAGTGAACGCGTTTTGCACGTATATTTTTCCAGAACTCCAAGTTAATCGTAAATCGCACTTAACTCTAGGTGAAACGCCTTGTGTAACCGAAATACACAAGAAAATTGAAGGCTTCACTGCTATTTTCACAATGTTTTGGATGATAAGATCTGTACTGAACTTACGGAAACATCGTTAAAGCCTATATTGCGTGAACTAAACAGTTCTAGTCAATTAGCATGACCATGCGTGCGAATTTTCGTAGACACGCACCTACTTTATCAATAATTTTCCACCGGTTTTAACCCAATCCTTGTTATAAACTGACTTTGTAGTAAGCTGAACCTACCTATCGAACTAAAGAATTGTGATGTTGACAGTTTTTATGATGTGAACGTGTCGTGTCAAAGACATGTGAACTCAACCAGGTGGTTCCACATTACCTAGTGGTAAAACTAGATGTCCTGCGGGGTGGAGTGGGTTCCGGTACGTTGGTATCCTTGTTTTTGTAGCTTAGCGAACCAAAGAATTTTGCAGAAACGTAAATATGCTGAGTTAACCCTATAACTTAGGATCATCATACACAATAGACTGACAGAACCTGTCTTCAGTTGCGTGCTTGTACTGTGGAAAACCAAAGGTGTTGATTTTTCATATCCCAAGTTTCGCTTTTCCGCAACAAAAAAGGGGAAACCTTAGAAGTGCTGTTGCCTTCTTTTGTATTTTCTGTGACTACTATTTTTCACATCACGAATTCATGATGTCCTATATAAATCTGAATGCTTCCCGAATCATTCCAGAGATGAATGGGCCATCAAGTGGGTATGTTTACGGGTCGCTGTATCGAGCTTCGATAAACTTGGATAAATTCGATACAGCGACCCATAAACATAACCACTTAATGGCCCCTTCATCTCCAGAATGATTCGGGAAGCATTCAGATTTATATAGGACATCATGAATTCGTGATGTGAAAAATAGTACCTATGTATAACCAATTTTATCGAAGTTGGTAAGTACTAGTTATCCGAAGTGGGAACTTTCCAATGGACGCTTATCCAGGTACTAATATTCCATGACCACTGTTTGATCAAACAGATATAATTATTACCTACTTGCATGTTGTTTTCCTCGTTGGTCCAAGAACATCATTATTAGGCAGGTAATACACTATTCAGAATCTTTAGCGATTTCTGAGAGCTCACAGGTGAAAAGTATCGCTCGAAATCCATTTATACTACGTGATTATCGTAAAGAGTCCTCGATAATCTAATTGCCAAGTGGCGAAAGCTGTTTTAATATCTGCCTCCCTAAACCTGGATATCACTGTTTTCGGTGAGGTGAATCCTGGAAATTCGTTCGTGATTATAATTTGGCCGCCGCGCTGAACGATAAATTTATTCGCGCCTCGGTCCTTTTTTTCTTGCAGATATTAATCACCGATCTTAATTGACTTACAAAATAACATATTGGAACACGATTTATGCATATTGGTTTCACTCTATAAATCACAGAGGGAAGACCAACAAAGCGCCTTTTAGCCTAAAGGATATGGCTTAGGTACTAACCCGTCATCATGGGCTCGATTTTGATGTACCTAATAATATTTAAGTCCTTTCATGGCCTATATTTATGTAATTGGCTGATTTCAACTTCAAAGTTCGACTTGATTGATCAGAGAGTTAATTTTTGGCCGAGCTGATACCTCCATACCTTCCTAACAATGCTCGATTTCAAATTTCAGTATCGTCGAGAAAATAGCAAAATAATGAGGGTTGTATACACAGCCTCACACGTAGAAGGCGCAGGCGACTTTTATTAGTGAGCTACTTTCGGAACAAGTTACCTCATTTTGGGGGGTCACTTTCTCTCAAGTCAGTCATAAATGAAACTTCTTGAAGCCTAAAGGCAATATATTTATATAGTAGTACTATTATCTCGTTGCTACAGAGGAACTCCTATCCAGCTTCGGTCTTGTTTCGTTAAAACTAACAGAATCTAAACTCTGAGCTTGACTAGATTCTGTTTCGTAAACTAACAGAATCTATACTCTGAGCTTGACTAGATTCTGTTTCGTTAACTAACAGAATCTAAACTCTGAGGAAGGTGTGACAAGATCTATACTGCGGCCATAGATTAGCAGGTATCAACTCAACTCAAATGACTTATTCGTAGGAAACCTGCGCATTCTTCTGATTTCCTCGCACTGTTTGCAGAATAGAACGGCGTTTCAACATTTTACATTCACCATTATCATGGTTACTTCTAACTGTAGTGTAGAGTAAGATGGAGGGCAAGAAGAGAAAGAGGAAAGCGATAAGAGGCGATCGGGAGCTTGAGAAAATGGGACGAAGAAATGGAGACCTCCTTTCCCAAGGCGCAAGGCGGTTCCTTCCTGCCGCCTGTCCCTCCCGTTCACCTGCCTTTTTTGGGCTCACAGATCACGACCGGATTAGGATACGCGACGTGAATTTCGACCACATTCCCTTGAAGAAAACTTACTGCTTTACTGATAGCGGTATCAACATGTAATAATAACGTCCCCCAAGTGCATGGGCAGTATGGATTCCTAACATCGTTATTTTTATTAATAACCTGTAATAGTCTGTTGTTCATGTAAATAGTCTTTCTTTGCTACCGGTGGATGTTTATTTATTTTTTAAATGAAAGTAGGTTCCACTGTAAGAATTTTGAGACTAACCGCACTCTCCTACGATGAATAGTTCTTTTTCTATTATTTTTCAAAGATTGAGACCGAATATGAAGTCGATTTTGACCAGCGAGCGAAGAATTTAGGTTCTAACAAGGTTTCAGCCTTAAATTTACGTTAAATTTTGGTCTAAAATTGTCGCTCTCCAGCACACATGCTCTATTTGGGTCCTAGTTGTGCTCCGAAGCTCGGCTGCCCGATCGGAATATACCCAAGGGTGTTAAGGGTGAAAAATGGGTGTCAGAATAGCTTGTGAGGTATCGTTTTCCATGTTTTTTATGGCGAGAAGGCCATTTGATTTTGACAAAAGAGTAAAGGAAATGAGATTTAACAAAGGTTCAGCTCCCAAAATTCATTTTTTATGAGTCAAAAACCTGGGATATCCCAGTTTTTTGACCAGTTATCGAAGATAATTGGTCAAACATAGGAGCCTAACTCGTATTTTTTGGGGGCCAGAATTGGTGGAAACCTTCAAAAATAGCTATTTCAATTATTGCACATGAACGAACAAATAAATGAACAACCAACTTTCTTTAGGTGTGTCCAGTAGAACAATAAACCCATGTGACAAGGACTTTGCAGCGTTTTTCAATATTTCACAAAAGGACTAGTTAACATGTCGATTAGGATCCTTAAATTTTCTAGTTTACTTGTTGAAATTGTGGACTTCAAAAAGTAGTTGGACGAGTTTGCACAAAAAATGACCATTCTTAGACGAGCTTAAAAACCCGAATGAAGCTACAAGAGCGGTGTTTTTTAAATACGAGAAATGGCTAAAGTTGTATTGAAATTGATAGGGAAATGCAGCTTGTTTGAAAGGTTGTTGTAATGGGAGGAGGGGAGGGGGTGTTATAAATAGTAGAAGGGATGACATTAAGCTGACCCGAATCCCGGCAACGAAGCTTCTGAGTGGGGTGAAGTTGAATCAAAAGTGGACAAGACAACATCCCTTAGGGAAGCGAGCAGGAGGAAGGGAAAGTTTCGGAGAGAAAACCCACTCGGAGTTATACTACTTGGTTTCACCCATTCATCTTGTCCATATCCCTCACCATAGTGTGTGTATGGAGGGTTTAGAGCAGATAACTCGTTTATGCCTCCGGTACAACGGGGTCGTCGGACGGTGAATTCATTATATTTCCGGGTTTTCCATCTCTCGGTTTTTTAACGCATTTAAAAAGTTGCGGCATCTGCAAAATGGTGACAGGGCCACGCTGCTACTGCAGATTACAAAGAACAAAGTGAGGGAACTCGGATCGAGAATCGGACGTGACAAATTCGTTTTGATGAAGTCGAGCTAATTGGATTTCGTTTTATCCCTTTAAAGTGAAATGTTTTTGTCTGCGTCTGACCGAAGTCGCAATCAAATGCGGAGAAATCCTTGACTTGATGGGAGGGGAGGGGGGAGTATTTCTGTATGTATGACCTTCCTAATCGTGGGGTCGATGGTAAAACTCACGTTAGTCTTGCGATTCGTATAAATAACCTCTTTTGTTCATTATAATAGTAGATAGGTAAAATACAGTATAACCTGAATAATTGCATTCTGAAGGGATCGGACATGAAATTGCAGTTAACCAAGTTTTGCACTTACCCAGTTTTGCAGTTAACCCGGTTCAAACAGAGGTGATTGCACATATCCAGGTTTAAACGTGATCAGCCTCATTATGTTTGATTGATCTCACCGTTGATCGGAAGGAGGAGGGACGGCTGAGTATGAGTTGAGTCCCATGATTTTTCGTACGATTCTGAGGAAGGTGAATTGAGTCCCTGGCGTGTTGTGGTAGAGTATCAGTTGAGTCCCGGTGAACTGTGAACCGTGAACTGTTAATCGTTAGCTATGTGGCTGGTAAACAAACAAACAAACGATCGAGGTGAAATGACACGGTTCGAATTTGTGCAAGCTGTATCATTCAAGTTTTTGCCCAAATGAACAATTTTGACACAACGTGAAAAATGTGGTTGATGGATGAATTGATTCAGATTGAATGACGAGCTGACGAGCATGGCAGCAAAAAACGTTTAGGGAGACGATTAGCCGACCTCCTCGTGGTGTCTCCTGGGTGATGCTAACAGGCTATGCGAGAGACTCAACTCGTACGTTCCTGTTTAGGGGACTCAATTCGTACGTTCCTGTTTAGGGGACTCAATTCGTACGTTCCTGTTATAAGGCGGGGACTCAATTAATACCAAAACCTGCCCACGGGACTCAACTCACCTGCACCGGGAGGGACAAGGCATCTCCTTGCAGCTATAGAGGTCCAGCCTGTGTCAGTTGCAGTTAAACAGGTTTTTGGAGGGGAAAGCAGGGGATCCTTGCAGTTATGGAGGTTAAACCCGTGACATTTGCAGCTAAGCAGGTTTTTTGGACAACAAATCATGCGCAGTTGACCAGGTTTTGGGGCCTCAAGGGTGTGGGACAAGTTTTGCAGTAAAGGAGTTTTTGCAGTTACCCAGGTTTTACTATATTGTGTGTGCATTTTCACAAAATTTTAGCATGGAAAATGCTTTAGCCTTGGACTAACTAGCCGAAAAATGTCACAAAAAAGTGTCACGAAATTTTAACCTTGAGCGTTCCCTTGAGGGTTTTCTTGAGGGTTGCCTTGAGGGTTGTCTTGTGAGTTCCCTTGAGGGTTCCATTGAGGGTTCCATTGAGGGTTCCCTTGAGGGTCCCCTAGCCATGGTATCTCGGCTGGGATTATTTACGCCTACCTACCGTATGATACACGCACAATCATGCTGGCGAAGCTTTTCTGTTCAATCTTCAGCTGCCTCTGTGACTGAAATGCTCCGGGAGGAGATCAAAAATCATAGAGTTCGGAATAAATTATAAAATGTCACAAAAACCCTCTTTCAACTATTTCACCTCCTATTTTTCACCCCTTATAGATTACTGACAGACACGTCAAGCTTCGATGACCATCTAGACGACCCCAAATTAGACCTACAAATCTAATGTCATTGATTTTGGTTTGTAATAAATTATTTTAGCAAATCGTTTTCCGTTCGTTGGAAAGCTCTTGATTTATCACGAATTTATTTCATATTTGTTCTTGGTATTTATTTTGTAGTTTCATAATATAACTATATAAATTGATGTTATAAATGGTTTCATTTTCATCGAACAAAAATCGTTTTCCATTCGTTGGGTTATCACTTGCACACAGAATAAGAAAGCGCGGCTAAAGCATGTTCCATGTTTCTTGAATTTTAGCCGTAGGCTCAAAGCGAAAACCAACCGGGGGTCCAGGGGGCTTGCCCCCTGGCGAGGCGCGCAGCGCCGAGTTTTTATTTCTTCATGTCTAGTAAGTTAAATAGTTTGAAGATGATTTTGATTTTGCATGTCAACAGTTAAACAAACATTAATTATTGATTAACCCATATGAAAACAACTCTTTTTATTGGATGCCATCCACGGATTTCCATCCTTCTCGATATACTGCTCAGTGTAGTTGTTCAAGTAGCTGAGTAATGAGTTTCATGCAGTATTATAATTTTTCTTACATTAATTTCTTTATTTAACCTTTTCACGTAGGAGTGTGGACATGTAGTAGGTACGCAGTGGATATTCCAAGGGGGAAGCGGTTCATAACATTCATCTGTTCATCTTCTCAAGATTATTATATTATACTGAAGCAACTTCCATAATCCCATATTAAAAGAGTTTCTCGGACAAAAGATGGGGTCAAGTTTTGGTCAACTGTTTTGATGGAACTTGGCAGAAGTTTTCAACCCTTCAGTAATTGTTCAATAAATGTTTTACAACAAATATTGCAGCTCATCCACAACTTACTGTCCAAGATGCGCATTCAGCCGACGCACAGTTGAATTACGTAAAACTTTCAATCTTTACTAACTTTTTGTTTATACGCTTGTTCGGGTATACCTACATGGACAAATGCCAAAAAAAGTTGATTTTCGAGTTGACTATAACAAGCTAGTTAATAATAGCTCATGTGGACAGCGTATATATGAGAATTCCAGTGAGAACAAGTAGAAATCAGAATTTTGCTCAATCCGACCTTGTACCTACTCTTAATTCTTACTTTGCTTTGTGGAGAGCACGGACACCAAGATTTGAAAAAAAATTGAAATTGCCCTGCAAGTCCCATTTATTAGTAGGTAGGTATGTTTGATAATGTTCTATGAGTGTTCATGAGCACCTATATCTACTTTATTTCTATCAAAAATTATTGTAGAAATTCAGGCTTCGATGTGCAACCGATTCGTATGAACTTAATTTTGAAAAACCCTTTCCAAACGTTATTAATTTTGTCTCTTCTTGTACCCGTTATGCCTTGTTTACAACTAAAGAGAATCAAACTTTACGCGTAGATCCTCCCTTTTTTCAATTTCCTCTTCGTGGCAGTCGAGGTGCCGCAAAGTGTTCTTTTTTTCTGTGGTTCTTGGGAACGAACAACCTTATCCTAAACTCTTGGCGCTCATCCAGATATTTCTGTCCAAGATGCCGCTTCACCCTCAGAGCTACTAGATTATGACGGGCGGTCTCGTAAAAGGTCGGTCCCTTCCGTCCACTCGATCCTTGGAGTTATAGCTGCTCTCCCTTTTTTCCGCTTTTATCGAAGGTCTTTCGCAATAATGACGGTTTTACCACTAAGGGTATACACGTCCAAGTATGTTTTCATATCGCACACTTCGCTGCATGGTTTTCGTAGGATGTTTCATTAAATTATGTTTCATCTTTCGCAATTTTTGTAGTGCAAAACACAAATGCTGATAATACTTCTTGGATAGCTCTTGTTATTAGTGGAAATATACAATAACGTTTTAATAACTCAATTTTCATTTGGAGCTGGTTTGCACGATTTCGTGGCGAGTTATATAGTTTGCCTGAAAATGATTGATATCTGATTTTCCGTCCACTTCGTGGCCAAAACTAGAGTTATATTACCTACTTCATCGAAAACGCTGCAAATTATTACACAAATTATTATTTTCCTGTATAGATACCCCTTCTGTTTAGACAGCTGTTTTCTGTGGTCATGACCTACCCCCATATTTCCCCTAGGAAAGCCTTAAACTACGACAATATCCAAAATAACCATCTTCCTTCAAACTGAACAGTTTCACGAAACAACTCGATTTCATAAAGCTGTGCGTTATTCTAATAGCTGTTCCCTGTAATGATATCTGGTCTGGAGTTATATATATGCTACGGATAAAGCAAGATTGAAAGGTAAACCTAGGCTTAACCTGTAAAGAGGGGATTACCTAGAGATGGTTAGGTTGGGGATTACCGAGGTTTAACCGGTTAAACCTAGGCTTACCTTTCATTCTTGCTTTATCCGTAACATTTATACCGTATGATTGACACTCGATTCTAAAGGTTTATTATAGAAAATGTTAGGGAGCAGGTTTCTTCTTGCATTTGAGCAGGTACGTACAAGTGAAAATCAGTTGAATTTGAGGATGATATCCTTGGCCATTCATGCTATTTTTTGTACCTGCAACATCTGATATACTCAAGTGTATGTAGGTTCTGATTTGAGTAAAATAGCCATTTAGGTGATCCGATTGGAATGAAATTTAGGGATTGGTCAGCGGGTCAAACAATTCTGATAATAGATGGATTTTTAAAATTTTTAAATATATAGGTAGGTATATAAAGTGTTACTTGAGTATGTATATAATGACAAACAGGTTGAATGGTACCTATCCAACACATTTTGACAACTACGGTGAAGGGTATCCTATGGACAATTTTCGTGGGTTGTAAATTCTCCTTTTTTTGGCCAAATTCTCTTTAATAACGGAAATTAACACTTATTGACCACATAAGGAGGTATTTGTATCAACAAGTCCAGTCAGAAAACGAGTGTGAAATTTGAATTTCTGAGTTCCCGTTATAAATTACGTATCAGGTAAACTGCCGAGTAGTTCAACGCAAAATCCGCTTAGAGCGCTAGTGCATCACTTCGAACGATGTAACGTACCGCAATGGATGGATGGATAGAACTAGAAATTTATAAATAAATTTTTAAAAACACGTCCTCAGTGTCAAACTAAGGAATGGAAAGGTCTTGGCAAAGGTTCTAGAAAAGGTTGCCACGAAGGTTTGCCATTTCGGATGTTGGGTAGTTGGCAGCATTGAGAACCTTCGCCTCCGAGGCTCCAGTCCGCCTCCTTGGACCAGCAGCCAATCAGATGTCAGTAGGCCTGATACATTTTGCCTGCATTTTTGGCGCATTTTTACTTTTAGTTACCTTATTTAAAAAATAAAGCTCATTTTTGGAAACTGCCTTCAAACTACCATTTAGTTGCCCATTGCATTAGGTGAGCTTGTTACCGACCAGAGAAGCGATGACGTCACTTCAGAACTACAGATTTCCAACTTCAAAATTTAGGTATCATTCAGAATTTTACTGCAAAAAGGGAGCAAAATGTTCAACTCAACCTCTGTTTCGTAAATAATAACGTCGTTAGGCATTGTATTTTTCTTTTAAAATTTGTCGAAACGCTGTAATTTAAGAGAATCATGCTTACCTAGGACTAGGTATACTTCCAGATTCAGCTACACTTGTAACGCAACGAGGTTAATAGTGTGGCATAAAATAACGTAGGCTTGGCCAGCACTTGTCTGAATTACTGAGTCTTAATTATACGTTTAATACAATAGTTGCACTAGTGTAGGTATGTTATCAGCTTGTGTGCGTTGTTGGTGTATGTTATGTTGTATGTGTTAGTGTTGTTTTCTCTTACTTACTGAGGGAAAAGTGTGTTAGTGTAGTTTTCTCTTACTTACTGAGTGAAAAGTGTGGAGTAAATAGTTCGAACAACATGATAATTTAGTGAATACATTTTTAGACCATTTCTTGAAAAAGAAGTAATATTTTATTTTATTACGTAGGGTAATTCTGTGTCCTTTTGTCGTCCTGTGCGTTCTTATAGGATTGTACACATATGCTTCTCCGTTATAACAAAAGCCATGTTTTCTTTGTAACAAAAAAGACCTAACCTTCTGGCGAAGGATTTATGAAAAACCGCCCGGCATCGATGGAATAGGCTTTTTTTATTATTAGGCCTCGACAGCCGCTACCCTCGGCTCAGGATGTTCTATTCCTGACTAAGGGAACCGCTTTCAGGGGCTAACCCTTTCAACTCATCCCCCTCGTAGTATGGAGGTTCTTTGATGTTCGATCTGACAATGTCGTCGGATTTTTCCAGTGACTGCTGGTATTTTTATGGTCCCGGAGGAATTTTATTTTTCTCGAATATCAACTTTTTATTGGCCATACACCCTGTAGATATTGAGTGGCTTTATTTCGTGTTGAAGCGGCTCTTGAAAACGGTGGCAAATTTTTTTATATTTTTTTTTTCCCCTCCAGTACGTTACCCGGTACTGAGTTTGGGGTATAAAGCCATTTAGCGAATCGCTAATACGAAAGTGATCTTACGTGTTACAGTTTCTTAAACCCATTGTTGTGGATATCATGTAGCTGAGTCCTTCGAGGTGGAATGTTATGTTACTGAGCCGAACGCTCCTCACCGCAGCACAACGCCAACCGAACAACCCGTATCAGTGCCTGTAGCAAATATAGCCCTGGTGGTTTCCTGTGACTATCCCTTCCTATTCGTAGATGAGCGGTTCCCACCACATTTTGGAATGCGCCTTCCTAAGCTAGAAGTTAACAACACCGCCCCTTTCCAAACTTCAACCTCGAGCTGATCACATCAATTTTGATAACATCTGTACCGTATTTGACCTCTCCTTGCTATATAGTGGAGGCATTAACCAGAAACCAAAGACGAAAAAAATGCGTTTTCTAGTTGGGCCATTTGAATAATTGCTGTTCTCAGCATTTTTTTGTTTTTTGTTTGGCAACGTGCAAAATGTATTGAATCGTGAACAAGCGTATTTTCCAAATTCCTTGATGGTGTGATGGTGCTGGTGAAGTGGTGGTTTGTTTGTGTTTAAAAAATTATATGGATACTGTATGTGTGGGTTGTTTCAGTTTAATTAACCGGAAGACGGCGCCGAAATTTATAGATACACTAGCTGTGTACCCGCGCTTCGCAACGGTAGAACAGACACCCCCTTTAGGACAGGCCCCACTCATAACAGATACCACCTCCTCAACTGATCAGAAACCTTCCCCAATGCCAACCCTAACTGCCTTTAACCCCCCCCCCCCCCGTATCCTATGAACCCTCCCTATGATTCCTCAATGTTCACACAACAAATTCCCAAAGTTGCACTCCAATTGGTCAAGTAGTTTTGAAATTTCTGTAGACCCCCCCCCCCCCCCCCCCCTCTCATAACCTGTACCCCCCTCCCACTAACATCCTGATTGAAGTACCACTTGAATGTGCTCGTCGAGCTGAATCCAGAATCTAATTACAATCGGATTTACGTCCAACCGTTCAAAGTTATTATAAGCATAAACGTCCTCATAGAAGTGATTATAACACGTTTTTTAGTAGTATTTCATTCATAGCGTTTCAACGGATGGACAGATTCAAATGCGGATTTTTCATAAACCTTCCCAGATAAATTCTGCGTCAAATGGTACCAGCCGCAACTTTCTACGTTCAGCCGTTCTCAATTGATGCCGAGACAAACAAACAAACAAACAGACACTGTTTTATTATATGTATAGATACGGATGAAAAAGTGAAAGAGGGAAAAGGAAGGTTGGCAGGTTGGGGGAACGGAAAGGGAGAGACCCCTGATAAGGAAGATCCCATTGCTGTTGACTCCCTTTCTACTTCCATGAAAGATGATGAGTAGGTCTATTGCGTATTGTTCGCATAGACTCATGAATTCGCTGTACAGTTGCTACACGGTTTTGGAATCTCCAGGACGACATTGGCCGTACCCGTGACAAAAGAAGCTGCCGACGTAGGCAGGTTTCTGTCTGGCCCTTCATTCATACGGATATATGTGTCAGCAGTTCTGCTGCGATATTTATGACATACTTGAAGTTCATGCCTGCCTCAGTGGGATCGGCAAGCCGTGGTGTACGGCAAGCCGTGGTGTAAGGTAATCACCCACTTCGAGATAAGCCTGGCAGGGAGAAATCAGGGTGTACCGAGCCCCTGAATTTGTCTCAAACTGCCAGGAATTCTGTATTTAGAAAAAAAAGAAAAAAAGGAGTTATTGAAAAATAGTCTATTTCTACTAATACACGAAAATTTCTCCCTTGAGAGGGAAAAACATTAAATCATGTTTAATGTTTTTCCCTCGCAAGGGAGAAATTAGATATAGTTTTTTAATGTCAAGAAAAAAAAGCCACAATTTCACTGAACTCTACAAGTATAATGTTGCATTTACTGTACTTATTATAGAACTCGCCATCAACATATGGTTGCTACAACAGAAGGTAGTAACTGTGTAGTAACCAATGAAAAACGTAGCTATTGACTCTTGTTTCTTTCGAGTGCGATATTCTTTATGGTTGCTACAACAGAAGGTAGTAACTGTGTAGTAACCAATGAAAAACGTTGCATATTTGCGTGTCGGAATTCACAGAATGACCCCCAGCCCTAAAACATTAAGCATGTTAAAACGCGAAAAACCACCACTGTTACACCGGTTTCGGTGATCAAACCATCGTCAGTAATAACTTAACTTAGCAGTAACTTAAGCAGCAACAATAACTTACTAGTTATTGTTCGTTACTGACGATGGTTTGATCACCGGTATAACAGTGTATTATTTTTCGTGTATTAGTGGAAATGAACAAATTTTCAATAACTCATTTTTTTTAAAAAATGGGTTTCCACGATTGATTTCTTCGCGAGTTCGTTCTGTATTAACATATCCATACCGGCTATCTGATGAATCATTTAATGAATTTCTAGCGAACCTTTTAAAAATTACTCGCTGGTCACTGGGGGCATCAGGTTAACCGAGTGCACCACCATAGTTAACCCGCCGCGAGCTAATCGAGCGTAACTGGGGCCAGATAACAATTAGCCTCTTCCCTCCTATTGACACAAAATTATGACCCGGCCGATTGAATATTCGATAGGTCGATGATTAACCAATGATCTCCCTTTCCGAAAGGGGTTTTATTATTATGAATGTCATTCGATCGATTTAATACCACGTTGTAGCGAAGTAGGAAGGTACCAGTTTACGGCGGCGCTTGAGTTTAATTTCCCACTGCCACGAGCGCCGCCTACGATCCCCCTCCCCTCCCCTTTGTTTGATATTCGAAACCGCTTTGCATCGGCAATCCTGCGTTCGGATTAGACTGACCTTTATTTAATTCATGGTAATTTAAGCTATTACTCTCGGGCGGAGTGAGGCCTTTTCCATCGACAACGCTGATTTATGCAGAGCCGCTGTTAATAAAATTCCTGTTAATAAAACGAATTCCTCCAGAGGACTTCATTCATGAGGTAATTCCGGGATCTGTAATACATTTTCGAAATTCATGTATTCCCAAGTACAGTGGTTGTACAGTAGTCGATAACCACTATGTATAAAGGTAATTTTTGAATGAGCGAGGCCTTTTCCATCGACAGCGCTGATTTATGCAGAGCCGCTGTTAATAAAATTCCTGTTAATAAAACGAATTCCTCCAGAGGACTTCATTCATGAGGTAATTCCGGGATCTGTAATACATTTTCGAAATTCATGTATTCCCAAGTACAGTGGTTGTACAGTGGTCGATAACCACTATGTATAAAGGTAATTTTTGAATGAGCGAGGCCTTTTCCATCGACAGCGCTGATTTATGCAGAGCCGCTGTTAATAAAATTCCTGTTAATAAAACGAATTCCTCCAGAGGATTTTATTCATGAGGTAATTCCGGGATCTGTAATACATTTTCGAAATTCATGTATTCCCAAGTACAGTGGTTGTACAGTGGTCGATAACCACTATGTATAAAGGTAATTTTTGAATGAGCGAGGCCTTTTCCATCGACAGCGCTGATTTATGCAGAGCCGCTGTTAATAAAATTCCTGTTAATAAAACGAATTCCTCCAGAGGACTTCATTCATGAGGTAATTCCGGGATCTGTAATACATTTTCGAAATTCATGTATTCCCAAGTACAGTGGTTGTACAGTGGTCGATAACCACTATGTATAAAGGTAATTTTTGAATGAGCGAGGCCTTTTCCATCGACAGCGCTGATTTATGCAGAGCCGCTGTTAATAAAATTCCTGTTAATAAAACGAATTCCTCCAGAGGATTTTATTCATGAGGTAATTCCGGGATCTGTAATACATTTTCGAAATTCATGTATTCCCAAGTACAGTGGTTGTACAGTGGTCGATAACCACTATGTATAAAGGTAATTTTTGAATGAGCGAGGCCTTTTCCATCGACAGCGCTGATTTATGCAGAGCCGCTGTTAATAAAATTCCTGTTAATAAAACGAATTCCTCCAGAGGACTTCATTCATGAGGTAATTCCGGGATCTGTAATACATTTTCGAAATTCATGTATTCCCAAGTACAGTGGTTGTACAGTGGTCGATAACCACTATGTATAAAGGTAATTTTTGAATGAGCGAGGCCTTTTCCATCGACAACGCTGATTTATGCAGAGCCGCTGTTAATAAAATTCCTGTTAATAAAACGAATTCCTCCAGAGGATTTCATTCATGAGGTAATTCCAGGATCTGTAATACATTTTCGAAATTCATGTATTCACAAGTACAGTGGTTGTACAGTGGTCGAACCACTATGTATAAAGGTAATATTTGAACTAATAAATCACTCGCAATGAAACCGTGGAACTATTTCAAATAGGATCAGAGTTATGTCGAAAAGTTGTCTATTTTCACTAAAAAAACTGTTAGGTATACCGTTGTCGGTGATCACAACATCTTTGTTCAGTTTTGATTTTCAGCCTGCTATTCTTGCAGGAACCGGAAAAACGTCATGTCCTCCGAATTCAAAATCTGCTAGTATTTTGCGTTTGAGTTGCCATTTTATCAAGCAGGACTTTTAGTTCCCTGCCCAAGTCGCTCAGTCTGTTTGCATAGTGGGAGTACAATAAGCTGAAATTCGGAGGATTCGTGCGAGTTTGATGGGATTTTCATCAGAGTTCAATTACCATAAATCCCGTCTGTAAATGCGCAAATATTCACTTACCCACACTCTACCTATTCACATCTACCTATCTACCTATTCTGTTGTCATTCGATGTTGTTGAATTTTCCAGTGATAGTGGGTGTTAAATTGGCCGCATATGAATGCCATTGCAATCGGTAGAAACATCTGCTCACACGCAAAAAAAATTGTTACGGCCCACATCTGTATTAGGTATGTTTGAGCGATTTTTATTAAATTTTCAGTTATGGGTTTTGGCAGTGCCATCGATGTATAACATTGTAGGTACATCATTGAAGATTACCTACTCAAATGTCCTTGCGATTGAAGTAACGGTAGGGCTGCATTTTAAACACGTTTCCTTGGCCTAGATTGAATCAAATCAGATTAAAAGATGGAATAGCATACAATTGTTTGAAAATCACTAAACCGCCTTCTTTTGTTGGAGTAGTTTTTTTTACTGTGACTATCACAAAGCAGTTGGTTTTAATAAGATTATTTTGTTGTGTTTCAGGTAAGTTCCTGTTCCTCGAATATCGCCGTAACGTTATAAGGTAACGTGTAAGGTTGAAGGTAAGGTTACCTACCTAAGAAAGTTTATTTCGAATCTTTAGTTGTGTTATTTACAATGTTGCTTAACGATTAATGCAATGAAATTGAAACTAATACTAAAAAGTTACTATTTTATTGTGTTGTTGCCCGGCCGCAAGTGTCACAACGGAGGATTGGATACACCATCTGAGCTGACCGTTTTATAGACCTGCAAAAGTGATAATCGGTTTGGAAACAGTTAAATTAATTAAGAAAAAGGTCAACTTAATTTTTAGAAGTTCCTGTATAAATATGACCATGAAAAATAAACAAGTTTAGAGCAACAGCATTCAGTTTTAAACTTTAAATGTCAAATAGGTAACTACTAACATTTACTTCTTCAATTTCTATCGAGAAGTAACTACCAACAAAAATTTCAAAATTACCCCTTCAAAAATATCTCGAAAAAAACGTGATAAACGCGCTCGTAAACTCGATATCACAGCTCTTTGATTTATACTACTCGTAGTACCAGCTGTGACGAATGTGTCGATAATTTCATTTCTTTCCAACTATTTATTTTTAGCGAGATATGTTGGTGTTAAGATGGCGTACAAAGTTCAGGAACGGAAATCGGAAGCGCCTGTGATAAGTTTGGCTGTTATTTCTCTTCCGAACCAGAAACCAAAAGGTCACATCTTTTCCGTCAGAAAGGAACGAACCCTGTAGAAAGTGGTCGCCTGTCGGGATGGAGAGCGAGTCGCTCGTGAAAGTGTGAACCGTGGCTGATGATAGTGGCTCGAGAATAATATACTGAAATGTTATTACCTTGTTTAAATTGCCTTCGTTCAAAGAGTGTCTTGGTAATAAAATGGTTGGATAGCGATCCTTAGGAGTAGATTCAAAGATGATCAACCGCGGTAATAAGCAGCTATAAAGACATTATAAGCGTGCCGCGCCCATTATAAAACTAACCACCTCTTTACGTGTTATGTGGTATTGCGAAATGCCGAGGTCGGCTCCAGTACTCGATTTAGGGCTTTCCTTTGGTAAGCTTATGTAGGTATTGACCACAGAAGGTGACATACTCAGGAGGGGTACATGTACTGAAACCCTTGTGCGTCCCGAGCCCTTGTGTAATAATTTGTAGTGATTTTATTACGTTTTGTTTTATTATTATTATTATTATTATTATTATCATCATTATTATTATTATCAATAATGAAGCTTTAGAATCGAGCATGAAACAAACATTTCGCCTCCTTTAAAATTTTATGGTTTGGGACCTAGAATCCGAAAATATGATGAATAAATTTGTGTCCATCCGCCCAACCAGGCACTTTCTCGTTACCATGAACCAAAATTAATAACATTTGGTTTGTAGGCCCCATTTGGGGTCTAGTTGGTTCGTGATGCTCGGCGTACTGTCGTTCTTCTGTCAGGCGTACTGTCTGTCACAGAGGTGAACATTTTCAGAATGCCGTAGCTCCAAAACTTTCAATAGAAGAGCATGTTTTTTAGGACGTTTTTAAATGATACCGAACTTTAGGACTTTTTGAGGCCATCCGTAGCGTTGTACATCCAGACGTTAATTCACAATAAGGCCCTGAAGTTTGAACAAAATAATGTCAACGTGAGTGTGAATCATACGGTACCCACGGGAACAGCTGTTTATAATCTTGCATGGCTTTATGAAATCGAGTAAGTTGTTCAAGGTTATTTCATTGGGAGAAAGATGGTTATTTTGGATTTTGTTGGTAAGCATTTTTGTTATCCTATCCCTGTTTGTTGATGGGTACAAGATTGTTGTTCATGGCCAAACGAATCATCCAAATTAGTTGAAAATTTGGGAATATATCAAGGTCCTACCAAGCGACCATTAGGAATTTCGAAAATGCCCGGATGGGATGTTTCTCGGGCCGTAATGGCGCGTTACAAGAGGTGGGGGCGGTCGAAAAATGCATATTAGTGTGTGTGTGTGTGTGTGTGTGTAGTGTTGTATGTGTATTAGTGTGTACTGATTGTGTATGTTATTGTAACTATAGTCGAACTTTCGAATTTGGTGCGGTTTTTTGCCGTGTTTGTGTGTGTGCGTGAGTAGGTAGGTATCCACCGCACAAAAAAAGAGGGGGGGGAAAAAGAAACGATTCTACCAAATCAGGATCTCACACAAATCGGAATGCAGAGAGGTACGCAGAAGGTATTTATAGAGGAAAATTATAAGCCCTTGTGTAAAAGTTCGCAGCGTTTTCGAGTTGAACGTAACACTTGATCCATTTGACAATAACCAATAACCATCACTCACATCAGCCATAATGGTGCTGTCCTAAATTATCCCTTGTTCGTTATCACCCCAACTGACTGACCCTGCCTAATAGAGAGTATTGAGCTGCAGTAAATCAGCCTTCGGGAATAGTAATTTGAAACTAGTTTCGGGTTATCTCACCAATCATCAGTCAGAGGTGTTAACTGAATACAACCAAACTACACCTCTACACCATCAGCAAACGTTGTTCCCAGTTTCGAACCTGTCTATTTTCCTTTTGGCTTCGTGGTCAGAGATATTTTTCTTGCCAAGAAAGAGGGAAGGAACGCTTGACGAGTGGAGTGGCTCTTCTTCCCGCCGATGAAGTGCCTGTTGCAGATCTTGGACTTTGGTCCAGGCTGCCAGGGTGTCCCATCTGGGCTGAAAATTATATTAAAACAACCGCATAATTATTACATGTACAATACTAATTATGTTAGCGGCAAACCTACTAGAACTGAAAGCATAACGAGAAACCATAGTGTTTTACAAAGGTTGTCCTTTCCCTCCTTTTCCTTGATAAATGGACGGAGTTACGCAAACAGAGGGTAACCGAAATTGAGTTATTGGTACCGTTGGGTTCGTCTCATCAATCTCTACCGAGTTATACCATTTTTAGCGCCATCTAGTGTAGATTGGAGAGCTAATAAGCAAATAAAAGGTAAGCGGCACCCCCCCCCCAAGTGAAGAAGTGAGAGAAAAATGTGATTTTCGTATTAAGGGCATCAGAGAGAATAATTCAGCAATGACGACTCTGTCGTCTTCACTCTGAGAGATACGCAAATGGGAAGCACGTAATAAGCGACATATTACAGGTGGTGTTTGTATGAGTATTGGGTGAAATTTACGTATTTTGGCGCTTACCCCAGTTATTTAATACACTACTGAGAAAAATCGTATTTTGCGTTCAGGGGGTAAGCGCCAAAATCATTAGAAGGCATTTCTTGCTCTGAAACCTGCATAAACGGCAAGGACGCCTCAAAAAACGAATTTTGTACACATATTTTTTCCACATAACGCACAGTCAAGTGGTTATGGACAGTTGACATCTCTGACTGGTGATGGGTGAGATAGGTACCCCAAAACTAGTGTCAAATATAGAATTTTTAATTAAGCAGAGGACATCATCAGCGGAGGACATTGTCATTGACTGTTCCCGACTAGGTCGTCCCTCTGCATCATCGGCACACAATCAATATTGGGTAAGGAATTGTTATGACGAAAACGGTTATGACGGCCGGGCAGCAGGTTGCCCGGTCCCCCACCTGATACATCGGCTACCGGATGAGGAGCAAGAGATCCGTCCCGGGTGGGGAATTCAAGTTGGGGTTTATTGACTCGCCAACACGCGGGGGCGTCGGTACAGACCCGGCTACCGAGGCTCAGGAGTTGAAACCTCCCACGTATTGCGTCCAGCACCCGACAATCGGCCAATCCTTTGACCTTTCCATCAAACGATCACCTCATCACGCCAACAGTTTCATCAACTGCCGAGGCGAGACCTTTTGTTTTTAATCCTTCCCGCGTGGGCTCCTTTTCCATTAAGTTGGACAGCGGCCAGGGTTAAAGGTTTTGACACAAATGTTTTATGACTGAGAGACAATGAGCAATTTTTGTTGGTTACAAAATCCCTTTTTTTGCCTAATTCTCTTCAATAACGGAAATGAACACTTATTTACCACATAAAGACGGTTTATGTCGGAAAGTATTGACAGAAAACGATTGTGAAATTTGAATTTCTGAGTTCCCGCTAGAAATGACGTACCAGGTAAATCGACCAGTAGCTCAACTCAAATTCCACTTGGAGCGCTAGTGCATAACTAACCGAGAACCGCAATGGATGGATGGATGAAACCGTGAATTTAAAATCTCCTCAAAACCAAACCGGGGGGAGGTTCACAAAAAGACACAGCAAAGGTTCTTGAAGGTTGCCAAGGAGGTTTGCCATTTCTAATGTTGGGTTGTTGGCAGCATTAAACTTCGCCTCCGAATCTTCCCTCCTCTTCCTTGGGGTCAGTAGACCAGATCCGTCATTTCTTGCCGCATTTTTACTTTCAGTCACCCTCATTTAAAAAATATTACTTATTCTCCAAGGGTGTTTGTGATGGATTTAAATTTGGCGCATATCCACCACGAGCGGTGTGAGGGGGGGGGGGGGGGGGGGGTGCCCGGCTCTGGTTAAGGGCGGACCTCCACCATGCCCAGGATCTTTTTGGATAGTGTGCTCGATTTGGTTAAGGGCGAACCTCCACCATGCTCGAGATATTTTAGGAGTGTGCTTGATTTGGTTAAGGGCGAACCTCCACCATGCTCAAGATCTTTTAGGATAGGAGAGATATTAGGTGAGGATAGATAAGTCAGCGACTTGAGGAGAGCGTAGAATGGTTAGAAAGACGAAGGAGGCGAGTATTTATAGGCCTGGAAGCCGTCTCCCTCCATCCTCTAGCTAGTAGAGGATGGTGGGGACCCAGGTTGTGCATCGACTCTCCTGCGGCTTCCGTCCCCACTTCTGCGAGTTTATTTGGCGAGTACTTAAGTTTAAAATATGTAGAGGTTGTGGTTCTGGGAGGATACCACGACAGTGTTGAATACTTTTTTCCAAGAAAATTTGTTGACGGAAACTCCACATTCCGGAACAATTTTTACGTGATCATTAAGATAGAGTAGGGCTGACGTATTTGGTTTGGGGAGGATGCTCCATCGGCTTTACCAGTCAATATAATGTGACGCATTTTAACGGGCCAAAAACATTCCGAAAGTACATTGCGAAGTGCGTTCGAAGACAAATACCCTATTCAATTTACGGTGCTGTCATTAGACGTGTTACACCCAAACAGGTAAAAATGAAAAGATCGAAAGGCACCCTGATAACCTGAGTAAGCCGAGCACTGTGATTTTGGACAGTTCGTGGTGCCAGGTCTGAGTTAGGAGGGTGGAGAGGTGTTAGGTCACTGCCAGGAGTGCTTGAGGCGCCTATGCCTGTACAGTATTGAGTACAATATTATCTGCCATTGTAGGACATACCTCCGACTCACAATCTACACCAGGTTGCCGTTGGATCTTTCTCTTGCATATGATACGGAGATTGTAGGGCGGATCTTAAGATTGTAAGGCGCTTCAACCCGACTCGAGTCGGTCCGGATCAGAGGAAGGCGATCCGCTTGGAATCAGAGATCACAATGTGGACGTGCCGATCGCCTCAGTCGGGTTTTTTTTCGCGATTTGCGGCCCAATAATGCTCAACAAACTTTCAAAGTCAGAACATTTCATCCCGAAAAAGTTCGCGAAGCCTACGTCGTTCTTATACTCGTAGTTGAGAGCATCTACCACATCAAGTAGCAAATCTTTCATAAATGTGCTGGCGCTGTATTTTTTCCTACCATGCCGAATACTGGGGCGAACCCAAAATCTTCGAGGGCGGACGTGGCGAATTTCACCAGCAGCAACTCCAAGCACGATTGCAGCAGCAGCTGCTAAAATTGTCTCTTCCTCGTCACTCATTATTCACAGATCAACAATGAAATTCAATAAAGAAATTAAATTCGCTACAGTGAAATTCTACGGACCCAGGAAAACAGAACTCGAAGGAGACTGAGGGCGATCGCCCCGTCCACACTACTCTTGTATGTGGATGGCAAGCTGACCCGACCGTTCCTATTCACCTTTTCGGACCCGACGAGGGTACCCACCCTCATTCCGCATAGTGTGGACGCGCCTTTACCGGCTCGGCTGAAGTTTTCAGTAGTTTGAGGAGGCCGTTGAACAAACAGAACTATTGGTTGTAACAAGCGGAGAAAAAAAAAATTGTAATATGCATGGACCGGCGCGGTACATATTAATGTCTACAAAAATATGTATATTATTATTATTATGTAATAAATTACAAACATACAGTGAAAAGATAGATATACTTTACATTAACGAATTCCTCGCTAAGTACGCTGCGTAAACCACGGAAGGAAATCTTCCGTTCGAACGCTTCTCACCTTTTATACCTCCCACGGAAAAACCTGCGGTAAAAACCACCTCGTTCCCTCCGCCCGGCTCGAGGCGTTTTTCCCACGGAACGCAATAAATTCTTTATAACCGCCCACCTTTATCCAACTTTTTGAGGTAAAAATATCAACACAACCTTCCCCGAGCCGTTAGAATTGGGCCACCTGTAAGTAAATAAACAAAACAGCCGGAGATGGGAACAAAAACGGCGGAGTAAGTCTTCAGTAAACTGGGGATTTTGTGGGGTCTATTCACTTTTAACAGGTCGAATACATTTTTCGTGGTAAATATTCATTGGATGAAAACGAGGTCGGTGAAAGGGGTTTCTGGCGTCTTTCAAGCGATAACTTGTCTCAGCAGATTTGGGAGCGTCTCGTTATCCGGGATATCTTAATTCGGACGTTTTGCCGTGTTATAGGGGTGTGCCACCACCGACAGTATAATATATACTTTTTTAATTAGAATTGTTTCACATAAAATTGATGAACAGGTCCACGGCTTCGGTTTGCTCGGGCATTGTTATAACATTTATGGAGTATGCAAACGGCGGGATGCCTACTAGTAGTAGGTATAATAGTTGTCTAGCCCTCCGGCGGACGATATGGTAACTATGCTAATTTCATTGTTAATTTCTGAACGTCTGATGCATATCTTTTCGTCGACGGTTGAGGGATGCAAACGCCTTGAATGAATAACCCAGAAGCAAGTAGACAGATTCGACATAGGAATGGAAAGCAGATGTTCGATAAGGGGTTCATCAGACTGTGAAATAATATTACAGACTTTTCTTCTTATTACAGGAGGCGTGGAAAGAAAATTTCACGCGTGTCACCTTACGATCTGATTTCTTCATTCGTAACGCACAACTATATGCGATTTTAAATTTACGATAAAGTGGTGCCCGTAACCAATTGCCTTCATCAACTAGGTACTAGCATATTGTTATTAGGTACATGACGTTTTATAGAAGGAGATTCGAACTATTCCATGGTACAGGAGTTCATATATTTATTCCTGTTGAGGCTGGGGCTATTGGTATTGGTCAGATAATAGTGTGAGTAGTTAGTACACGATTCTACTATATTACCTTTAGCTGAATATTTCAAATTATCGATTGACAGTAATAATTGACCTCGAGGACAGTATTATTTCTGAGAGTTTTTTGTAATGCTTTTGGGTCTGTTTCTGCCTTTTTCTTGATCAACAAACTCATTCGTTTCTCAGTGGATTGTCAGTTGTCATTGCACTGGGATAGATTTGGTGGGACCCAGGTCCCCAGGTACCACCTCAGCTTGATTTTCATCTCACCGCAAACATTTAACTCGTGATCTAGGGTACTAACCTACGGAGGATCTGTGATCCACATAATATGTATAGAGTAGTACATATTATATTATATAGACGGGTTATCTATACAGAGAGCTGTGATCTGTAACAGAAGGGTATTCTGTACAAAATAATAAACCGTTGTGCAGGGATTTGCAGCGTTTTTAGCGAATTTTCGAAGAAAAGGAAGCTATTGTTCTCGGTCCAAAATTTTTAAAACTCGAATTTCCGAAAGATTTTTATAACAAAATCCGTTTCAGACCATCCTGAATTCCCTGCCGAAAGACACCAAAAATTATATGTATATATATATATATATTTATATATATATTTATATATATATTTATATATTTATATACTTATATATTTATATATTTATATATGTATGTGTCATTCCAGACGATAACTCTCGAAAGAATTGAGATAAAAAGTTCAAATTTGCACGAAAAATCTGTCTTGGCAATCGACAGGCTAAGTTCGAAGATGGGCAGAATCGGGTCACCCTAAGGGGGAGTTTTGGGGAGTTTTATGGGGGGAAAATTACCCATAAATTCCCAAAATGAAAAAGTCTGACAAGTGACACCTCATTTTAAAGGTTTTTGTACGCTGAACACGATGGTGAAATCAGAATTGCGATATCTCATTCCATTCTAAAACTGGAGCACTTTGAAGATGAAGGAACGTGGTTATTTCTTGAGATGTTCTTCCTGGTTCGTCTGCTCTAATCTGATAACGGAATGGGATATCGCAATTCTGACTTCACCATCGTGTTCAGCGTAGGAAAATCTACAAACCGAGGTGTTACTCGGCAAAAAATGGAACAAAAAATTTGTTACGTACCCAATACCTACTCTTCTGGTATTCAAAACATTTTTGATTTCCCCCTCCACCTCCTTCCACCCCAAATTTTACTTTGCGTAAAACTACTCCTGTTTTAATTTTGTATGGTATCAAGTTGGGAAAACATTGGCCGAAAATTAATTTTCAGAAAATTTTAGGCGGAGGAGGAAGATGCCGAAAACTTCGAAAATTCGCTCTTATAGCCATGCTGCATGACTGTGGTTTTTTTCTTTCACTCTCACCTATTGTTTTCTGCTGCACGTGGAAAACGGTATATCTGTAGTTCTCCTTTATTATTTTTGCTAAGTAAATACAATAAAAAGGGTTCATTGTTGAAGTCGAAATCCTGTGGGTACTTAACGGAGGAGGAACAAAATAATAATAAGAAAGGCAGGCGTGCACTCGGTTACTTCTTTAATTTTTAAGATAAAAACATCCATTAATATTTATCATTAATAGCGTAATGATAGCAATATCAGTATCATAGAGCAGTTATTGCAGCGTAATGATAGCAACATCAGTATCGTAGAGCAGTTATTGCAGAATCACTTGGGAATGACTATCGATACGTGCCTAATTTTTAACTAGGCAATATTCACTGAATTTCAACAAGATTCCCTTATCGTTAATCGATCAACTTGCAGGGCGCCACAGAGTGATTTGTTCCGTGGTTTTCATTGTACATAACATAGCTGCTTGACCAACTTCTGCGCTGAGGAAGAGCCGCGCCGTAGCCGGGTATAATTATAATTCCTTTATTATGTTACCTATGTAGAATTGGGATGCAACGACTCCAGCCACCGTTCTCCGATGAAACAGGAACGGCCCTGTGGAAGCTGAACGTCGTCATCTCTGCTGCCTTCAACATAGTACTCAGTAACCACTATATCACAACGGCAATAAAATTTATACTGCCCGTTGCCTCATAAATTCTCACAAACAAAGAACATCGGCCGTCCCTCAAAGCTATAATTTCCTGTTTGGATCCACAAGTAACGTCCCTCTCGGCAATATCGGCGTTATTTCCCCAGTCATCGCCAAATATACCTAATAATTTATTAGCGAATTTTCGGAGAAAATACGCTCCTGCAATGGGTCTTATAGTTTTTAGTATGTGAGTTTTGGAAACGTTAATGCCTGAATATGTAAATTCTTCTCACGCGTATATAGTATCACGCGTATCTTATTCATAATAATATTACATGTACAATGGTATATCTGGGTACAGTAATTAATGCATGTGTGTGCATATGCGTCATTCCAGGCAGTTTATGTAACCTTGTCTACGAGTTGAAAATTTTGCTAAAATACGCTAAAATGTTTCATTGGAAGCCAAAGGGTTAGAAGATGAGGAATTTTCGAAAATGAAAAGGGATCAAATTTGAGTTTTTGTAGATCAGCTGTGTTTTAGAATGTGTTGAAATATAAAAATACCATTTCAGTAGTCCACTAGATTTCTCTTTTACAAAAGTGGATCAGGTTTGAGCTTTTGTGGGTCAAATATCGAAAAACTCGACAGCAATAGCTGAAAATCACCAAAACCTACTCTGTCTGCACCAAAAAGTGCACAATATGTCCAACTAAGTGGCCTTTAAATTAAATAGCTTTCCTCTAAAAAGGGCAGTAACTTTTTTTTCTACTTAACTTTGAATGAAGATTGTAAAAACAGGCTGAAAGTCACGTCAACATCCGTAAGTGTGGCGTGGAGGAACGTAAATGCGTGACATCGCTGTATGTTAGTAGGTTATTTCGGAAACCAAGTAAAAATATCTCATTTTACCCGAACTTTCAAAAGACTTTTTCTCATCATTCAACAGAAATTAGAGGACAATATCAGCCAATTTTCTGCACATGGGTACCTACTCCTAATTCGGAGTGGACATTGGAGCCGAATGATCGGAGGGGAAGTGATTGGAGGGGGTTAGAGTAATGAGACGAGGTTCAACACCCGCGGGGTCACTCACACTCGGTGTACGAAAGAGCGGGCATCGAGAGTGTAGGATAGTAATATTGAGGTTGGTGGAGGGGGCTACTTCGCGGGGCTAGTCCCCACTTTCCGACGGACGTCCCCTAGGAATCGGCGTCCGTGGCGGGGAAGGCGGTGGCGATCATTACGGAAATGTTAACGGGGAAGTCGTGTACTGAGGTGGGGGGCTGGTCCTCGAAAGGCCCGGAAAAGACGGAGCTAGCGCAGTCTCAAAGCAAATGGTATCCGACAATACCTAACAGGGGCGTTGCGTCCATAAAGGCCACTTGGGCCACTGCCCTGCCACCAAATAAACACTGTATAGGTAAGTTAAAAAACCTCCATAGTTCAGTTGGAATTTGAATTTCCCTCTGTACAATGTACCTAGCATTTTTCCCAAAGTTCAACAGCGACTCACCAGACTTCTCTGGCTAAGGAATGGAAATTCTATGGATATTCAATATTATAGTAGAGCATCCATGGTGTGCTCCATTGCCAAAGCATCTCATCCGAATAAAGCGACTGTAATCGATGTCCTGCAATCGAAATCGAAACCTAGGCTCTTGAAACTGGCAGGCAGGTCCTGGGACCTGGTGTCGCCATGACAACTGAGAAAAGTGGCCCGTCCGCGCATGCTCAGTAGAGTAAAAAATGTTATGTGCCACGCCCACTTTCGGCCCAGTCCCCAAAATCTGATTTCTACTCCAAAATCGTTCGTTTTCACAATCGATTCGATCCCTTCGATTCAATTTGTTGTTGCCGCGAAGAAAAACTGTTCATGCCCACAGTGGTGGTTAGCGTTTTTTCTTCTTGTGCATTCAATCCAATTTGTCACCTCAATACAAGATGCTTCTTCGTCTTCTGATTTGTTTTTGTTGTGAATTATGTTCGCTTTCTCTGTTGTCAGTTTTCAATTTTTTGCGTCAAATTGAGCGCATTTTGCGTTCGGTCCGGTTCTGATGGCAGATTTGTATTCTTGGTACCTACGTGCATTTTGTCCTGTTTGTGGTCCTGTGGATTGATGTCGTCCTAACACTGATAACTACCTAGCTTCAGGGCAATAGCTTCTCCATTCAAGAAAGTACCGGCCGACGGGTCATTGTTTTGTTATAGGTGTTTTAGTTTACTATATTTTTATAACGCGTGAATTCGGTGTCTAATTTGCAGTAGAAATTGCCGACGTTTTCGTACGACGATAGATTGTTGATTGAAAGGGAATTTGCTGAATATCAATCAGTAAATAAGGGAAGGGTGTTTATTGCGGCCTCGAGGTATTTGTAGACAAATCTCTTGGTTTTGTGTTCTGGTTTGGTACCCCACCTTTTTCAGAGCCCACACACCGCTACTGATACCTAATAATTTCCCATGTTATTTGAGTTGAAACCAGTCATGCAGCGTATTTTTGAAGTAATTTGAAACCACTGAAACGCTCATTATCGCTACAACAAAATAACGGTGTTGAAATATTGAGGTAGGTGCGGTGCGGTCTCGTTATTCATGTTTTTAGAAACCCTTATGCCTAAATGAGGAGGGGAGTTGGAAACTGGGCCTCTTATCGATTCACGAATTTTAAAATTAAACCATGTAATTCGTGGATAGCATTTTTTCATTAAACTTTAACTGCTCGAAACTATTTTTTCTAGATGCCTGTTAATATTGGTTTCCTTGCTAAGGCAGCAAAATTAAATATTTACGGAGTACTATAGATTTAAACAAATCCCCTGTTGGTTCTAGTGGTGGTGTCGGGGGGGGGGGGGGGGACTTCTCATTGCATACATAGTAAACGTGAGTACATTCATCTCCTAAAAATTGCCTCGTTATATCTGATCCTTGGTAGGTAAATACAAAGCTGAACCCGTGTCGGAAACTCTCCACGCAGGTTAGCGAACTTCGGACCATATATTTCGAATATTTTGATGCTGACAGGAGCTTTGTGATATGTTCTAGGAACCCTTCAATGTGTGACGGATCATTATTAATAGTCGGGATGGCAAGCGGTGGAGGGTTGATGGAGCGAGGGCAGATATCGACCCTTGCCAGCTTGAAAAATGATTTATGCGTTAGATGTGCGCATAAAATTAAAACGGGCGCCAATATTTCGTTTTGAAAAATCGAGAAAAATTACTACAGGCGCAAGGTGCGGTTTTCTATTAGGCATCACTATAACGATAGAAGGCAAATTATACGTGTAATGATCCCAAGTCGATAGACAAGACAATACACTTGGTTGAATGTTAGAATGAAACTGAACTTTATTAGTTACCGGCAAACGTTACCAAACATGTGATGTAAACCAGAGTAGTGGATATGAACGTAGTAACCTAGAACATCTCCCCCCTTTACGCCCCCTCCTGGGTCCTCTTGAGGTAGCGCCTGTTTCTTACATATACCTTGCCGCTGGGGACTTTAACGGTGTACTTACGGTAAGGACTTTTCCCTACCACTTCTCCTAGCGTATCCCACCGCCCAGTGCGAGGATTTTGCATTCTTACAAATGTACCTATCTGGAGAGGTGGCAAGTTCTTGGCTGTGATGTTATACCTGTCTGCAGATTTCAGCTTCTGGGCGTTGATCTTGGTATCATAGCTTCCTGTAGCCGTTTGCCATTCTTTTGCAAATGACTTGTGGTGTGCAGGCACTAAAGAACGGAGAGGGTGGCCGAACAGGACCTGCGAGGGCGACCGCCCGTTAGCTGTGGGCGTGTTCCTGAACTCCAGCAGCCCCGCATTGTAAGCCTCTTCTTCGAGTGTTCCACCTCTCATGCATTTTGTGATCAGTGATTTCATGGCTTTCACTCCCGCCTCCGCATGTCCATTGCTTTGAGGAAAGTAGGGGGAAGAAGGCGACATGGTGATCCCCCATCTGTTAAGGAACTGTTTGAATTCAAAAGAGGCGAATTGGGGTCCACCGTCGCACCGGACTCGGATAGGTACCCCCGTGTCAGCGAAAATTCTTCTTAGACTGGTAATGAGGATTCGACCGTTTGGGCATCGTGAGCCGAAATGACATACAACTGGCCAGCCTGAAAGTCTATCAATGTATACCATGAAGTTCTCTCCTCCTGCTGTGAACAAGTCCATAGACACGTCCACAAAAGGCCTGCCTGGTACGGGTTCGTAAATCATTGGTTCCTTTGGAAGAGATGGCCTTGCTTCTTGACATAGATTGCAAGCCTCTATGGTGCTTTTAATGTCACTGTTTATACCTGGCCAATAAACCGTCTGGCGTGCCCGACGTTTCGTCTTTTCAATTCCCTGGTGCGATGCATGAAGCTTATTCAACACAGCTTTCCGTGCTGCTTTGGGTATCACGAGCTGGCAACCTTTCAGAATAAGAGAACCCTCCAGGGTTAGATCGTTTTTTACACTCCAGTATGGGAGTAAGTCGTTCTGAAGGCTTCTCTTGCAAGGTGGAAATCCTTCTTCCACGCTCTTCTTCAATGCCTGATATTCGTTGTCGTTTCTCGCTAGGTCGGTGATTGATGTCAACGTTGGGTCCTGGAGCTCTTGACCTATTTCATCAAGTTCGTTTAGTTGGAAGATTTGCCTGGTGGACCCGTCTACATCTTCTTCTGCCAACAGGTCATTCTCTTCAGGGTCACTTACAGGTGCTCTTGATAAGCTGTCTGGTATCAAATGGGTCTTCCCTTTCTTCCACTCTGCCGTGAAATTGAAACCCGCCAATTTTCCCTTAAGACGCTGTAGCCTTGGGTTCTGAATCGCATCCATAGTTTGTCCGTTCAAGATAGGTAAGAGTGGTTTGTGATCACATACTACGACAAACGAAGGAAGACCTTGCAAATACATCTTACACTTTGTAACGGCCCATGCTATCCCCAACATTTCAATTTCAATCATCGCATACCTCCTCTCTGTGTCTGAGATAAAACGCGAGCCACACTGGATAAGTTTCCATACCCCACTGTGTTCTTGCAAGAGGACATAGCCCAAGCCATTGATTCGCGACGCATCTACATGAAGGGCTGTTTTCCGATCCAACTCAAAGTGGGTTAAGACAGGAGGTTCTGTTAACATCCTCTTGACCTCTTCAAACGACTCGTTATGGGATGAACTCCATAGAAATACGTTTTTCATGCACAAAAGCTCTCTGAGAGGGCCTGCAGCAGCACTTATGTTGGGTGAAAAACTTCCTAGCTGATTGACCATTCCCAGAAATGATCTTAGTTCTGTCAGATTTCTGGGTTCAGGAAACTTTGAGATAGCCTCGAGTTTTTTAGGGTCCACTTTTATCCCTGATTGTCCTACAATGTACCCAACAAATGGCAACTCGGGCTTTGCAAACACGAATTTATCTTTGTTTAGCGTGATTGAAGCCGCTCGACACCTATCTAGTATTTGTTTGATTCGAATGTAGTGTTTTGAAATCCTTATCATACGCCAATATATCGTCAACGACTTTTTGTATGTTGCCAATTCCGCTTAACGCCTCATCTCCTCGCCGACAAAATTCATCCCCTGAACTTACCAATCCCATTGGAGCCCGTAGAAACTGATACCTCCCCCAAGGTGTCAAGAATGTGGTAAGCTTCTGGCTTTGGTCATCAAGTTGCAGTTGGAAGTAACCGGATGCTGCATCCAAGGATGAGAAATAATTGTTTCCATTGCCGATATCAGATACAGCTTCCCACGGTGCTTTGAACGGATGGACTGGCCGCTTGACGTGCTTATTCAGATTGGTGAAATCCACACACAGACGGATTTTCCCATTTGGTTTGGGAACCACTACCAGGGGACTGACATAATCAGTTGCTTCTTCAGGCGAGGGTATGATGATGTTCTTAGCGACCATGTCATCGAGCTCTTGTTTGACCTGACTTCTCCATGCAAAAGGTACTTTGCGAGGGCAGGTGACTGCAAACGGAACTGCATTGTCTTTCAGCACGATATGGACTTTCTGGCCTTTCATTGGCTTGAGAGGTTTCGTATCAAATACGTCCACATATTCTCTTATCAGCTTTTCTTTCAACATTTCTAGTTCTTCAACGGAAGGGTGTTCCGTGATTACATTGACCTCTCTGATCCTTTCAGGCTCTGTCAGGGGGCGGGGAAAGTCTTGGTGAATCACTCCTAGGGTTTTCAGGGTAACTCGGTCGACCAGCAACTCTTGTACACCTGAGCAGATGTATATATCCAAGTTCGCCTTGCGGTTCTCGTACCTTATAACGCAAGGCAATTTCCCCATTACTTTTATGTGTGATCCATTGGCTGTTGTGAGGGTTATGCGCGCTCGGCTCAGTCTCTTTGAATCGATTTGTAGGTCCTTCAAAAGGTTGAGTCCAGCTACACAGACCTCTGCTCCAGTGTCTGGAATGGCCACGCACCGTGCTTCGACGTCCCAATTTAAGGCGGTTGTGACCGAAACGTTGAACTGACATGAATTTGTCTGTCTTGATATTCCATTTATGCTCATGTATCTAATTGTTACTTCATCCACTTCTTCGTCAGATTCCATGATCCTCCGTACGGGTTTCCTGGACCTGCAAGCCTTAGTAAAGCTTTCGTCTCTGAGACTCTCTATTACGTTGTCAGCTAAGAACCTCTCGTAACAGTGCGAGCACGGATCAGAAATGTGGAATAGCTTCATTTTTTCACGATAGAAAGACATGAAACTTTCTCCCTCTTCCTGTTTTCGGCACGTGAATTGGCTTCTACGAATTCTGCCATTTTCTTTCTTCCGATAGTATTTATCTAGTTCGTCGAGTACTTCTTCATAATTACTTCCAAATGGGATGTTTAAGACAAGTCTCAGTACATCAGATATCTCTTGTCCCAAAAAGGAAAAGAAAACAGCGTTGGTTTGCTCTGTTGGTATTAGGTTTGCACCCTGAGCCCTGAGGTAATTCACGTATCTTCGCCGCCAATCTTGAAACTGAGCGAAAGTGTAGACCTCTTCTAGTTTTTCGGGTTGCGGTATCCCGGAGATCTTCGTGTTTCCCTGTTCGCTACTTCTCGCCGAAGTCAAAGCGATTCCCAAGTCAGGAGTTGACTGATGAGGTGTACCTTGAGTTTGGCTGGTTGAGGTTTTTTCAAAGACCTGCGTCAACATTTTTAGTTGATTTCCTAATGCTTCGATCGCCGCCTCAACTGGGCCTAACCGGTCCTCAAACATCTCCTCCGTTTTCGACTTTTTTACCGTTTTACCCTTCGGCATGATTGTATGTAGGTATTTCACGACTGCGCCATGTAATGATCCCAAGTCGATAGACAAGACAATACACTTGGTTGAATGTTAGAATGAAACTGAACTTTATTAGTTACCGGCAAACGTTACCAAACATGTGATGTAAACCAGAGTAGTGGATATGAACGTAGTAACCTAGAACAATACGTTGATTGTGTGAAGAGGAAGATCTTGAAAGAGACTTTCCGTCGCAGGATTTGTTCACATCTTATATGTTTGTCTTAGAGTGATTAAATTATTATACATTACCTACCTAATAATTATTATGAATGACTCTTCCTGGCCGGTACCCCCTCGAAATATAACTGACCAGATTTTTGAAATAATATAGGAAGGCGAAGGTGGCAGTTTACTTTGATATTTCATAATCAGTAAGTTCGTGGTATTTAGATGCACCTTACATTTGCTCTCTGTCAGCGTTAGAAGTTTCTATCCAGGAAGAGATTGCAAAACAAATGACCAGAAGGGGTAGACAGAATTGGGGCACCTCACTCTGTTCATTGAATGCTGAATCACCGTGCAGTGCACAGGAAGGACACCTTTGGGCTATTTGAATTGGGTTACTACTATAACCACCATCTTGATCTAATAGTTTACGATCTAAATCCTGAACTGCCCTAGATACATTCCCGAAGTTCCATTAAAACCGGATAATCTCTGTAGGTAGGTATTTTACTACAGTTATTCGTTTTTCCTCCCTTCTCGGTCCGATTTTGGTTTATAATTTTCATTTATGAATCTTGATGGAATCGAGCATGAAAACAAAATGCATTTGATAATTTGCGTTTCGGAGGACGGAGAATCCGAAATTGGAAAAAATACCCTACTAACTCAGAGTCTTACGCTAATAGGAATTCAGTGATCTACGCGGAAGGGTTATCTGTACGGGAAAATAATACCTAACAGTTGTGCCTGCAGAGTTTTTGAAATTAGTCACCGATTTCAAGTTGGATTTCGCTCAGTATATTTCTCAGGTTTCATCCCATCGGATGAATTGGGTAGCCGTGCTCTCACAAAGACCAGTTCTAGAACACCCCACGTTACCTTAGTGCCAAGTATCTACATTTCCTCAAAGTAGTACCTATATTCTTCTTTGCAAGAGTATTTTTCTTATGGTAGTTCTATTTTTCTGTTGTGTGTACTACTATCGTGCTTCTAATTCATCTAATTTTTTGTTTTAACGCACATGCCATCATCTTAATTGTCATCTATCCAGTTCGTACTAGAAGGGCCCAAGAGACCTATTCGTACAAGTTCTGAGAAGGTGCTTCTTCTTCAATAACTCCACCTCAAAGGGCGTCACAGATGTAAAATCGATCCTCAAACACCATCGAGCAGACCAAGACTTCCTTCTACAGCCGGTACCGCAAACTTTCCGAACTCCCGACGTCGTAGCTGCTTTAGAGAACTAAAATCGTTATCTGAGCCCGTGGAGAGAAAAACAGCGAAGGAAACGAGAAGAGGAAGTTGTCTGGGAACTCTTCAGTCCTCGTACTTTATGTTGTGAGTTTTTGAGGGACCATGCTTTTTTCATCAGAACGTTCTAAACTGCGAGGTGGAAATAGTGTAGAATGTTCAATGGTATTTTTCACTTAGCTTCTATCCATAGGCAGTACTCATTTTGCCTTATCTTCTTGGGGGTTGAGCTTCGACCGTAAATCTCAATGTCTTGCCCATATTCTCTCATCTTTAAGTCTTAGTTTCCTTTCAATTCAATTGGCGGAGAAGATGAACAAGTCTTCGGCGCCCTGGATGAGTCATTAAGCAGGATAAGTATTTGCTGTAACTTTGAAAGAAAGTATAAGTTTTGTTTCTTATATTAATCATGAAATCACTAGCATTCAAATTCCATCATATTAAAGTTACATTAGCTTCCCCGTATCGATAAATGGTCCTACTGGTCACAAACACTCAAACCCTTTCACTAAGATACGAGCGGAAAAAACGGAAACCCTCAACTACCCACCAAACTTGAGAAAACTGAAGCCTTTGATTTGTATGGAGCAAATCGGTATCTCGGATTTGTTTTGCGCAAGCGCGGCGGTCATACCATTCATCCCATCGCGATGAAATTCATGGGGAGCAAATCTAAAGCCCAACTACCCGTCGAATTTAAGCGAAATAGGGTCATTTCTTCGTGCACTGTAGTTATACCGCTACACCCTAACTACACACGGAATTTTAGCAAATTTGGGCGACATTGATTCTTGAGAAAAGCGAAATCGGGTTTCGCTTCTGCGGATGCGCAGTGGCAACTCCCATGATCCGACCGTTCTGAAATTCATAGGGGACCACCTGGAACCCAACCCGTACGATTGCCGAAATTGTCAGTAAAACCAAATTGAATTGAGGGAATTGTGCGTCTGGCAAGGATTTGCGGATTTAAACATACAGTTACCGAACCAAATTTTGTTCAGAAAGCTCTAAAACATAAAATGCGAGTAGAAATGTTGGTTTTTGATGCAATAGAGAGTTTTTGCAACACACTCACGACGAAACGAACGAAACGAAAGCAGTGCTGCGCATGCGCACTTAAGACACCGAAAAGTTTGACGAACCGTGACGACGAAAAATACCGGGATCTCGCGGTGTCAGCTTTCGTCGTGTTGATATGACGAAACGTAATTTAACCTTACATCTGTATAACGCTACCTACCTTCTTCTGTTTTCCTTGGAAAATAAAAATGTTGAGCGTCGTATTCACAGCTGCTTCTTGGCGTCTTGGCAGACTTGACGCCATGTGTGGACATAGATTTGTATTAACCTTGGAGTGAAATTGATGAAAGAGAGGTTGACATAACGTTAGCGTGACTCCACCAGCCGGTAGACGCCAAAGCTGAACGAAAACTGAACCGAAAAAGGTTAGCATCTGACTTCGGTCGCCCTATCCGCCATTTCCGTTTCGGTGTCGTTTTCCGTTTCGTTTCGTCACGAGTGTGTTGCAAAAACTCTCTAATATGTATTTTTCTCGTAAGTGAAAATAGAGCTTTTCTGCTAGCTTTGGTAGACTCGGAAGCAAAATGAAAACATTAGCTAAGCCGTATAAATTTTCACTGACAACGTTAAAACATCCAGCATACTTATCGGCTTAGGTTATAATGTCAATGACATAAGCCAGTAATTATTTGCATTTTAACCACGATAATTTGCAGAGAGTTGTCGCAACCAAAAATTGACGATCGGGAGAGAGAACGTAAACGCAAGTGCTACGTTCGAGACGTAGTTTTGGCGTTTTCAAGACTTGCGTTGCCCAGCACCACGTAACTATTGGAAAGATGCGTGTCACGCATCTCAAAGCTACGTACTACGTAACTTGATAAGTAAACTTCTTCGCGGATAACCAAATTCGATTTCCATGGCTACCCTATCGCGTCACCTCGAATTTTATAGAAAGACAGGAGGAGCTGGCCTCGGGAAGGTTTTCCGCCGTTTGCGTTGTCTTTATTTTGGGTTCTCTTTAGGTATATTTGGAAGCTTGAACTTCATGTGGTTCGTGTACCTATTCATCTTGAGCATTGCCATCCGAAAGCCATGAGCACGGTAAGTGAGTGCCTTGTAATTAGCAAGTATTGCGGGTATGTAAAATTATACGAAGGACCCAAGGTCTCACGGTGCCGTGAGTACGGTTTTACAGTAAAAGGGCACGATTGTTCTTCTAGAAATTGTTCAATACTCATAGAAACTATTACTGAATAATTAGAGAGTTGTCGCAACCATTTTCCGAAAAACGCAACTGTAAAACGTAACTCTGTTCTAGGGTGACAAACTCGGATGCTAACTATTCAACGTAAGTTCCATGAGAAAGTTACGTGTTCACGTAACTCCGGACATATGTTGAAGTGACGTTAAAGTAATAACTTGTCAATGATATGTAATTTGTCTGTCAAGTTAACCTCTTTATTCTCATACTAGCTCGTAACATAATTATTCAGTAATAGTAATTATTCCATTTGATGGTTTTCTATGAGTTATGAACAATTTATAGAAGAGCAATCGTGCCCTTTTACTGTACAACCACACGCACGACACGGTGAAACCTTGGGTTCTTTGTATATTTTATATACCCACAATAAATGCGAATTATAAGGCACTCTCTTACCGTGCTCATGGCTTTCGGATGGCAATGGTCAAGATGAATAGGCACACGAACCACATGAAGTTCAGGCTTCCAAATATACCTAAAGAAAACGCAAAATAAAGAGAAGGCAAACGGCGGAAAACCTTCCCGAGGCCGGCTCCTCCCGTCTTTCTACAAAATTCGGGGTGACGCGATAGCGTAGCCATGGAAATCGAATTTGGTTATCCGCGAAGAAGTTTACTTACGAGTTACGTAGAACGTAGCTTTGAGATGCGTGACACGCATCTTTCCAATAGTTACGTGGTGTTGGACAACGCAAGTCTTGAAAACGCTAAAACTTACGTCTCCAACGTAACACTTGCGTTTACGTTCTCTCTCCCGATCGTCAATTTTTGGTTGCGACAACTCTCTATTATGTTACGAGCTAGTTTGAGAATAAAGAGGTTAACTTGACAGACAAATTATTACGTTAACGTCACTTCAAGTATGTCCGGAGTTACGTAGACACGTAACTTCTCATGGAACGTACGTTAGATAGTTAGCATCCGAATTTGTCACCCTAGAACAGAGTTACGTTGTGGAGTTGCGTTTTTCGGAAAATGGTTGCGACAACTCTCTTATAAATTGCCGTACACCCTCTTTCTATTTACCGTATTACTTTAGAACTTGAGTGAATAACATGAATTAGGGAGAACTGATTGTATTCAACCCGCTTTCTCCAACGGGTCTTTTACCGAAATCCACTTCACCAAATAGTTCAGTGTCCTTTTTAAACGCGTAAAGCTGATACACAAATGAGGTCGGGAATAGAAGAGCGCTGAGCAAAACCCTCCGGTCCCGTACAAAACACTACGAGTTCATGAGGGAAAAAGGGGGTAAAGACTGGGAAAAAAGGTTATTTAGCGGGGAGAGGTCCTGAGGTAACAGTTTGCCCTTTACGCGCTGCTGCAGCTATTTATTGGGGTTGGCAAAACGATTCACTGCTTCGTTTCCCCCACCACCTTTGTGTTAGAGCGGGAGGAAAAAATCTGGTCTCAATCTATTTGCTGAGTGGTTTTGAAGGGAAAAGACTCGATTCTCGATAAGTCGAGTGTAATCATCGGTTTGAAAATTTGTCGCTATCATAACGTTCTATTGAGTTGGTCAGTTTTCACTAGAGCGAAATCCTTTCATGAGTGTTAGTTAGATTTATATAGGTCAGTAACAAAATTAAACTAGCCCGAATAGTGTAGGTAGTACGAGTAAATGAGTTTTTTTAATGGAATTTTTTTAAAATTTATATTTGTTTTGAATGATTTCTATACCTAGCTTTTATTAGATTTTTCCTCTGTTTGAGTAACTCTAGTTTTTCCTTCTCTAGGCAAAGCCCGGAGGAATATTTCTTCCGACTCTTGTTCCCACGTCAAATGCCTACAACATGGTTTATAGGTAGTCGCTATAAGTGCAAAACAGCGTATGTTACAACTTGAGATTCTGTACCAGGTCATTGTATTTTGACTGTCTCACCGGGAAAATGTTCCCACTGATTGCTTATTCCATATGAATAATTCACACTAAAGAGCCATTCACCAAATTTCACGTAGATGCTGGTAAGTGAAATAAAATCATTTTCGCCGTTTTCCCTGTTTATTCTCACAACTCAATGCACCCAATGAAACCATTTTTCGAGTTGGGACTTCAGCCTCATTCCAAATTCTGTAAATGCTGCATACGCCGCATACTCACAGCGAAATCAACAATGTGCAGGAGTTCGAGTTCGAGATGAACGAATACAAAAAAAATACGTCTTTCACAAATAGAAGTCCTTCACCTTGCTACCGAAAGTGATTCAAGTCTCATTCTTATAGCAATTTTTCAGACCTGCTGTTGCTAACATTGGTTTATGGTCGTTTAAGCCTATACTATCCTACTTTATAGAATCCATATTCTAGCCTATTCTTACATAGTCTCGAATCCTCTCAATGTTTTACCTACTTCTGTAACATCCGCACGAACTATTACAATTACATGCGCATACTCAGAGGTATTTCTGGTAGATATTGGAGTCCAGAACACCATAACTCAAAATGACAAAAATTTTACTCCTTCACCTAGCACCTACACACACTGTCATCGCAGTAAATTTATGTTTTATTCGGCTTTTGGTTTATTATTGGTTTATTATATTATTTATTATTTATTATTATTGGTTTATTTATTATTATATTATTGGTTTATTTATGTTTTATTCTCTGAATAATACACCTATGTATTCGCTCAGCAAAAAATTTTTATAACACCCCCTCAAAATTTTTTGTTTTCCGTTTCAAGGTGCGTAGATTCCAAAAATGCAATGTCCGCCCACCGTCCGCTGTCCACCGTCCGCTGTCCGCCGTCCACCGTCCGCCGTCTGCCGTATCACGTGTACAGGCTTCATTTTCGGTCTAAAAAATTCGTTCTTTCGCACACATGCTCCGTTTGGGCCCTAGTTGTGTCCCGAAACTTTTCAGCCCGATCGGAATATACCCAGGGGTGTTATGAGTGAAAATGTGTGTAAAAATAGGTACTTTTTGCGTTTTAGCAACATGGTAGTAACATGAGCTTTTAAGGTATCGTTTTTCATGTTTTTGGGGACGAGAAGACCGAATATGAAGTCGATTTTGACCAAAGAATAGAAAATTGAGGTTCTACCAGATGTTCAGCTCCCGAAATTGATTTTTTTTAGTCAAAAACCTGGGAAATCATCTGAAATCACCATCAATTTGTAGAATAACGCTGGAAAAAGAGTCAGCAGGTGGATCAAGACGATTAAATGGTACTATCAATGATCAGAGATAATTATTTTTAAAAAAAATAAAAAAAAAAATAAAAAAAAAGAGCGTACTTTATTCGTGTTTTGGCGGCCAAAATTGGTTGAACCACCAGAAATAGCTCTATCAATTATTTTATATGAAAGAAACAATAAATAAACAGCCAACATTTCTGTAGGTATGTCCAATGGAATAATAAACCCATGTGACAAGGACTTTGCAGCGTTTTTATTACCTACCTACTTTATACTTAATACGTACAAAGGGGTAGAGGAAATTCCGCCAACACTATTTAAATCATGTTCCTTGTAGCGGCCAGAGATAAACTAGAGTGCCCAAAGCACAAAATAACTTGGATGTAGAAAGTGTTATGGCCTTCGCCTGTTTGACGGAGTGAGTTGCATGTGAAAGCGTGGTTCACTGCCATCTCTCACAATAAGCGACAGGCCCCTCAACCCATTTCACGGCAGACCTTTCCTTTCTACCCCTATGTAATAAATTGATTACATCAACATAATGTACGTCCCGCGGATATCACCGTGAATATACCACCCACCAAGTCAGTATCCCATTCGCGTTTTACCCGTTGCCGAGAATTTTCGCGCATAATCGCGGGTGATTCGTCGTTAGAAAAACTTTGTTTGGAACCCATCTGTAAGACCTTTCGTTTCATTGCATAATATTCTTGTATTTATTCCTCTAACCCTTTCACGATTGAAGGGTTTCTTTCGACTTTACGTTTTCCCTCATAAATTTCAAATAATGACCGACTATTCTAGTGTGACGCAATCCTCTCTCCACGACTCGCCAAATGCCAAAGGTGAAGGAGTAACGAATTTTCTTGTTATTCGGTTCCCAATAACAATATAAAACTCGATGAGTAATAACTGTAATAACTGTACCTACTGCTGTGCCTGTTTTTCTGCATTTTTGAAGGTAGGGACATGGTCTTTTACGACTCGACACGACGTGGGTCTTTTGAAATAGGTTACAAGGTACCATTGTATGGGAAAGGCTTCAAAAATGACTTCGCCCTTTGTTTATTGGCTATGTTTTTCACTCATACAGCGCTGTTGATGTAGGTATCATGCCAGTTTCCACATCTTGTTGTTATCTCACTGTCGTTGTAGCTAGTTACGTACTTCTCGACGTCACTCTCGTACCTATTTCAGGTAGGAAGATCTGAGAGAGAGTGAAAATCTTTGTATTCCCACACGTGTTGTCCTTCGGCACTCACAAATGCGAAGAACTCTACTTCGCAGACTTTACCCTGATCATACGCAATTCCCCGAGTCCAACTGCATTTGCATTTCCTCTTTAGTAAATAGATTCCTACAAAATTTATTCTACTTCTTAACTACCATCTAAATTTGGGTACAAACTACAGGGTTAGCATTACAAAACTATTCCAGTTGTAGGCATTGCAAAGATTTCTTACTGACAACGGAATAAAACATATTGCTCAACAGTGTGCTTTTGGTAGCATTTTAGTTTATAATTTTCAATAATGAACCTTTTTAATCCAGCATGAGAACATTTTTTGGCGCATTACAGGAGATGAAATATGCATATTTATGTAACTGTAATTGCCGAGCTTATACTTGGACTCCCGTGGTATGTATGTCGCGCGCGCGAGCGTGTGCGTGTGTGTACGCGCGCGTGTGTGCGCGTGTGTTGTGTGGGTAGGTAGGTATCTAACCGCTAAAAACGACCCTACTACGATTATTTTTTCTTATCCTGCTTGTCTGGGAAGCACGGGTGGGTGTTGACCTCAGAAAACAGCGATGTCCGTAATAGGGGTATCAATACAGGAAAAGTAAAAACCTTTGTGTAATAACCTGCAGCGTGTTTTTATTTTTGTTTTTAAAATTTATTAATTTATTTTATTTTTAAAATTATCAATAACTCGAAATCTGATGTATCAATCTCCCGTCGTAGTTAGGTACATATGATTCAACCTAAACCGTCCCTCCTGTCACCGATCTCTTGCAATATCTTTCGTTGATGTTCCCCAGAAATTGTAATCAAAAGGGGGTGATAATAAATCCCCCTCTTCCTCATGCCATCCGCCAGTCCTTCCTGCCTGTAACGTCATTAGCGCTACAGCTTCTACCGAAAGAGCTTCTTCTCCTCTGTAATTTGATGTATTTCGGTTACCTCGTAACCGAAGCAACTTCGGTCGGTAAAGCCATAGGCTTTGCCTCGGTCGTGTCGGGGAATGATCTGAATTCCTCCTCACAGGCTCCTCCCTCGGATAACGGCTTCTTTGACGCCGAACCAAGCATCTGCCTTTATCCTCATTATAAAGCCAGTAACCCACCCCACACTCAAATTCCTGTAACCTAAAACTTCCCGTATCTACCTATTAACCTTAAAATGCAATCACGAAAGAGATGAATTCCACAATACTGGCGTAACGCCCACCCTTTCACATATATAGTTGATCAATCCTTTATGTCATCCTGTTATTTCCCTACTGATCTGACCATAATTTTGATACATCGCCAATTTCCTAAATTTTGCTTCTTATTCAAATCTAAAACGTTCCGCTCACTTCGCTCGCTCTTCATTACACGGCTCCTTTGCTTACTATACGAATTTCATGAATCGCCCTTATTATTATGTAACCTGGCTCATCTCAAGGATGACCAGTATCCCAAGATGGTGTTGCAGCTCGTCCCAACCACTACTGTTCGGTCAGCCCTCAGATTTATTCGCCCCGTCAGCATAATCTCTGCTTGACTCTCAACCCATAATTTTATATAGATAGATCGTTCCTTTGCTGATTGTTCGATTGGTATTGTTTTGTGTGATTGTTAGATTGTTTATTGGTGATCTTGATGGTTTACTGCAATACAACATTTAACCCAATTGAACGATTAAAACTACTGTAGTAATATATGTATATAATTTCACAACTAATAGCCTTCAACCCCATGTTCCTGATATTATGGAACATGTGTTGGTGGTATGTCAAAATGTGTTCAGTTGTTGCAAAATGACACATTTCGATTATTCATTTTGATTTTTAAAGCCGACAGACTTGGCCCAGGAAGAGCTTTTATAAGTACAGGGTGACCAGAATTTAAGGCCCACCGAAGGGGGTTTAGAAAAAAGGTTCGAATTTTTTTGCGTAGAATCTGAATATGACATTTTCCCTCACGTACGCATGCTCAAAATGGGCGCAATGCTCACTAACTTCGTTTTTGCATATGAGAACCCCTATTTTCTATTGCGGATTTGAATTCTACGTAGTTTCCTGAAAAAATGACACGTAACTCGAATTTTTGAATGAGCAAAAATGCTCAAAATGCAATAACCTAGTTTCGTGGGTGCAGGAATCTACCAAGCGTGATACCTGATTTTAATATAGATAATAGATCCATAATAGATAGTTTTTGAGTTAGGCGATCTGAAAATTTCAATCTCTGTTTTTCACCCCTTAGAGATGACTGACAGTAACGCCGAGCTTCGCGGACCAACTAGACCCCAAACGGGACCTACAAACCAAATTTCATTCATTTTGGTTCATGGTAACCAGGAAAAGTGCGAAGTAAGTCGTACGGCGGACGGACAGAAATTTTTTATATTTTATTTTCGGATTCTGCATATCTTGAAACGGAAATCATCAAATTTTGAGGGTTGGTTAAACTTTTTTTTCATGCTCAATTCCAAAGGTTCATTATTGAAAATAATAAACCAAAATGAGAGTTCTATTCTAAAAAAATTAAGGGTAGATATCATTTGAAAGTTTTGTCTAAAATGTGCAAAATTAGGATGGGTAGGAGAGGAGAGGGCCGAGACACCCGTTTTGCGCAAATCGAAAAATGAATTCCACCACGTTATTCAGCGTGGTTAAACACATTAAAATTATGTGGCACACTTGGTAGATTACTGCACCCACGAAACTTGATTTTTGCTTTTAGCCTACATTTTGGGCGTATTTGCGCACGTTTTTCCGCACTCAGAAAGTTGTGTGACTGGTCATTTATTGTTCTCATGAAACCACGTAGAATCCGAATCTGCATACACATTCGTGGTTCTATTCGAATAAACAATGTTAGTGTGCATCGCGCAAGTTTGCACTTGCACAAAAATGTCATATTCAGAATGTACGCAAAAAGTAAGGGGGTTAACACTTAACCTTACTTTTGTTGAAAATTTTCTTATTCACGGATTTCCGTGTCCAGATTTTTTTTGAAAGGAGAGCAGCGTGGTTTAGGTAGGTCCTTGCAAAATCCAGAACGTGCAGATTTTGCAGAAAAAGCCGTTCAGCTGTTACTCGTTGCACGATTCTCATTCATAGGATTATCATGGTACAGTGTTTTCAAAACAAACAAAATGAACGATTGTACGATGTGGGGTCCAACCCGGTCGCCCGACACGTTAGAAACCACTTCTCATATAAGGCACCTCTCAGAAAACATGGGAGCAGAAATGTAAAAACTCCGTCTTATCTCCTCATAAGATTCTCAATTAAATCAGCAACTACGCCTATGCGATTCTATCCTTTTCGAGCTATCATCAGTTAGCTACATAACCCTCCATTAAAGTTACTCAACGTCGTTGAGAAGACCACCTGTGGTAGCCACTCCTTTGTTCGGCTTTCTTGCTTTCCCGAAGAAAAAAAACCCTCCTTTTCGTTCTCCCCCTTGTGTGCCTTGTATGAAGGTTTCCCACGTGGTTGCGACAGTGTGTCATCTTGATGGCGTCTAGGACAACGGGCGATTACTGGGTTATTCGTCTTATCAGCTCGTGAATGCCACTTCTTCGTTTATCTTCAATGATCTTGCCTTCAGTAGGAGGTTGTGAGATGAAACCGCAAGGTTCCTTTTGCCAAGGACTTGAATGGTCCGTTTTCAGATTTGATTATGGCCAAAGTGTATTTGATTCTGCCCGAAGTATATTTATAATAAATTATTGGGCACTCGTGGAGTTCCTACGCGAATTTGTTTAGTTCATAATGTGCATTCATTATATTCTTCCTCATATTCCTGCCATAAATCGTGAGTGCTTCAAATGTAGAATCTGTAAGTCTTATCAATCCTGACGGTTGGAACATATGACTCCAGTGCCCCCATTTAGCCTGGCCGTAAAAGCAGATTTATCTGCATAAATGTCACCATTGTGTAGCTTTTTCATGCCTCTTGAAACGGCTCTGAACGTTTATGGTTGTGCCACTTCAGATTGGCTCGCAGGATTCATCATAACTGTTAAATCCTAGACAGTCCCACGCAGTATGGTTACTTTTTGACTGATGTACATTTCTTTCTACCCTCAAGATGTAGTCTTCCTGCCATCACTTTGTAGGTACAATAAGATTTCATTGGATTTTACCTGCATACACCTCTGATTTTTCCGCATCCTACATACAATTTTTAAGCCACTCCTCTGTTTCGAATCATCTTATTTCGCCTTCTTTACTTGCCCCCATTGGAGATGTTTACTCTAAGAAGACTCGCTGATGAAGGATTCCGCACCAGGGAACTTGAATGTTGATTGCGATCACAACAGCCGAGACATCTCGGAAAGCTGCGATTGTCGCGGTTCGGGGACATGCGTTTTACCGTGTAAACTGTACGACCGCCGACTCAACAAGCCGATTACACTGTTAGATTACCAGACTGCGACCCCGAAACTCGGCGCTAGATGGAGTCGCCTGATACGGTTAATTACTTAATCAGAGGAACAGACCAGCCGCCAGCCAGCGTACGTGGGAAGGCGGCGACTTGTCGGTCCCCTGACGGTTTTCGTCGCGTCGTTTCCTCGCCTGAGCGACTGTTCTCAGTAAATCATCGCCTACAATTTGATACCCTCTGACTCCGCATCATTCTCAAACAATGAAGACATGTTTCGGTCTCTTAATCCCTCGTTAATCTTATTGTTCGTTTGCCTGATGAATGAAACCCTCTGTGGTAATTATCGGTGGGTTCCAGTCATACTTTTGTCATGCCTGGACCATGAAACGGACGCTTTCCTATCAATTATAAGAGCAATGCTACCAGTTGTTTCCTGTTGAATTGGTCGTTTACATACTAATTATCCAGTCTCAATTATGAGGAAGAAAAAAATGGTTTCCTTCCAGTGTTCTCACGTCGTACCCGTGCGCAGTCTTTACATTGCGAACATAATCATGTTCGTTTCTCTTAATCCTGTTCTTATAACTGCAGTGATTGGGATGGGCACAACTGTGCGATCCCCGAAACTCCTTTGCTGTCTGCACAGTGCAGTAGGTGTTAAGGTCTTGTATTATGTATCGTACATATGTAGGTAAGTATCTGAAGAACTCATTCAGATAGGACCGACAGGAATGGGTGAGCCACGGAGTTTTGCCAATATTTTATTTGAAATTCGATTGAGGTGAGATCATTCCTGTTTCGCTTTTGCGGGAGACTTCCGTGGTTATTCTTTAAAAAAAATTTGGTAAGACTCAATTCAGTTTATTTGAAATCAAAATTATATACAAAAAACAAAAGGAAAACTTAAAGAAAAGGAAGCTTACCTACGAAAGTTCAAAATAGAAATACAAATGGACGAATAATTCAAACAATAAAAGTAAAACTGCGAGTATTTAAAGATGCCCACCGAAAATTATGTTGTGCTATTCGGTGGAGTCCCAGTGTCAGGCGCAGCCGAACACTGAGCAGATAAAAAACCGAAAATGAATGCACAAGATGTTACCACCAAAAAAAAGGAAAAAAAAACACCAGAGAGATGTGCACCTATAGTATAAATAGGTACCTACCTAAATTCTTTTCACTAATTGAAAACAAGGCGATTTAGTTCGCAAATTACAATGAGTATAAATTAAAAGACACGAGGCGATCGAAAGACTTTCATATCATATGTGATAATTTAAAGTTTCCTTAAAACTATATTGTTTATGGAATACAGAGATGATGGTTTTATCAAAGAATAATCTTAAGTGGAAACAAACATTTCTCTTATACAACTTGGTATTAACCCCGGGAATAATAATACAAGAGTATGAAATTTCGTGTACCTACTATGCAGATAAAATTGTTAATACAGCAGAGCAGATGATTACATCGAAATTTTACCGAGAATGATTCTATGTAGTTAGCTGATTTTGACATGATCATTTGAGTGAGATTCGATGGCGTAGGTTTTTGTCCACATTAGCACATATCTGGAATAAAATTGATTTGGGAATCGACATCATTCTTCAAGCCTTTGTTCTGGGTTTATTTTTTAAATATTTTCAACATTACTTGTGGCTGCAACGCCCCCAACGCGAACACCCCACAGTTTCCACACAGGCTTTAGGTATTCTTTGTAAAGCAGACGGTACTTCGGTCTAGATTCGGGTCGTCATTCCTCTTTCTGGTCTGCTATATTTTCCGTGCAATACGGACAAAACTTCGGGATTTAGTGAAGCTGTTTGTGGAAATAGGTACCTAATGTGTAAGAAGTGATTGTGAAGCAAGGAATAACCAACTGAACAGAGTTATTGATACTGTCTTGCATCGTTTCGTCTATTAGTTGCCAGCTTCCATTGATGGTTGGTTAACTGGAGATAAATTTCTCTAATTCCCGAGATATGGATCTCAGCAGAACAGGTGCTACAATCCACCATACAGAGAACACATACCTACCAGTGCTAACGGTGCGCAACAAAAGAAGTTTATGGGATTTGGAGGGCGGGCGTACCGTGTACAGCTAAATAACACCAAGAATGTTGAAGTAATTATACAAAGCGTCTTCGAGCACGTACTCAAGCTCGTCGTTGCTTTTAAAGTGGCTAAGTCCACCACTCCATCATTTTACCGAGGATTGCGGGCTCGAGACTGTATTAAACGCTATACCGCCGTTTTTCTTGTCTCTTGAAGGGAGCTCTGGACTTCGAAGACTGTAATTGACTCAATGGGCATCACTTGGTTCGCGCCAAAGGCAACTTCTTTCCCCATTGTCCTGTCACGACCCATCCGAGGCTCGTGCTTGTCCTGTGTGTTGCCGCCCCCCAATCCGCTGTGATTTTGACTTTAAGACACATTTGTTCGTCTTGGAGAAAAGGACTACAACTGATGTCGGTGACCGTCACTCGCGTTGTCTGCAATAAAAAATGAGGACGTTTTTGAATAGTTCATAAATGACTTACCTAGATGGTGCAAAAAGTTGTTGATTTTAATGGGTTGGCCTTCGAGATAGTTGGTGATGGTAAATGATTTTTTTGGATCCCAGGTTGATGGCTTATTCGAAGATCCTATACTGCGTACTGGTCCGATTTCTTTCGAAAGTTTGTCATGTCAATCAATCAAACTGTACATGTACCTAAAGCTCACTTTCGAATAAAATAAAGCATAAAGCATATTTATATATTCATCAATCAATCAATATTCATCAATATTCAATATTCAAAATAATTCAATAATCATATTCATCAAGAGGATTTCAATATTCATATTCATTTAAGCATATTTAAGTATTGTTTATTTGTAAAGCATATTTAAATTTGTGCTGAGTACGATCATGTTAGATCGGAAGTTGATAATATATTTATATAACCTTGTATAAGACTTTCGTAATGGAGAATAGCTTATTCAGATCACACGATTTCGTAGTTAGACATGGGAAAACAGTTATTTCGGATAGTTGCGGTAAATAATTATGTACTTTGTGATAGAAATTGATTATACTCGATTATGTGGGCGGGCCATTTGACAACTACGCGAAGTTACAAGGAAATGCACCCACCCACAATGTCATCTTTTCAAGATTGTTCTGTTTCACTATACTTATGATCGTGGGCGGCTATATACACCCGACCTCTTCACTCGTAAAAATTGCCATTCTCGACTGGCTGTCGACATTGATGCGGAATCGTGGTGCCTAGTTTTTTTCGGGCACTTGAGCGATGACAATTTGATTACAGATTTGTCGGTTAGGCCTAGATGTACCAAAATGTGACACTTATCGTGATATAGACGAAAAGTAAGTCGAACTCTCACAGCTGCTTCACTCGGTAACCTGTGCTAAAAACTAATCCAGAACTGTTATTTTCGCATAAGCGGCCAAAAATGTCCATCATCACTTTTCTTTTGAATTAGGAATTTGTAATTGAACACTATCAAACTGTAACTGTAATCGAGTTTATGTTTGCAGACATCGATGTATTGAATTCAAAGCTATCTCTCGCTGGATATAAACTGTAAATTTGCATTAGGTGGCGATAACAATCGATCCGAGCATCGTCGAAGGCTGGTTTATAGCGCGACTATTTGTATTGTAGTCCTCCTAAAGGCCAGAGATCTCGAGCTTATCGGTGACCCTATCGATTCCTTATGTCGCAACCCGCGACTTCCCAATTAGTTCTGAGTAATTACGGGTGGGGGTCTTGTTTCCACCCTTGGAAAAACGGGGTCCCTTTCGGTGAGTCCTTTTAAAACAGACGCGCCCCGGTTCCTTTAAATCAACCTGGAACCTCCGGTGAACGGGGACCGGTCCCGTTATAAATAGGCGGGTTTTACAGGAGAAAGGCAAAGAGAGATCCGAGTCGGGACCAGACTCCTAGAAGACTGGAACAGTAAATCTGAAGTGGGGACGATTGTTTAGGCTGGCCCGGCGGCTTTTCTGCCCCCTCCCCCCTCCACTGACACCGGACCCGTTGGGCCACCCTCATTCCCAAGACAGGTAGCCTCATTTAATTAATGTCTCGGCCATTAGACGTCAGTTTTAACAAGCTCGAGACAAATCTGTAACAGTTTGAGATGGGGCGGAAATTAAAAAAAAAAAGGATTTCCGTTGTGATTTTGTTTTTTATTGTGGAATCTTTCCTTGAGGATACGGATTTTCTTCTACATTTAAGGAACAAAATTATATATATATGTATATATGCTCTACTGATTTTGGCACATACCCAGTAGCAGAATCGGCCTAAAGATTGGCCCCTCCACAGCCTACCACTTTACCTTGTCTTCCATATCACCCCCACAGCTCGATGATTGGAGCCTCCTCAGCAGGCCAGCAAGTACTTCCCAAGTACTCCTCTCAAATGACATATTTACAGCTGATGGGTTCCCATATGACCCGAATAGCTGGCTGCTAGTTCCCCACAGCTCGCTGTCTGTATGTTGAATGGCCCCCCAGTGCCCATTGCTTATCCTGGCTCGCAAGTTACTCTCATAGCTGACTTTCCTAAATGGCCTCCTCGGCTGACCTAAGTAAATCCCCGTTAGGTCTCACAAATTGACTTTGATGGACACAAAACCGGTACATTCATAGTGGTTTCTCTAGATTTTTATTATACGCTTCTATAGATTTTTCTTGTTCATACCTAGTAGTTTTTTATTATACGCTTTTGTATCGAAGTAAATTAGGTGGTTGTTCGAGAAATTGTCGAAGTCAAGAAACCATCAAAATCTGAGCGACTCACAAAATTTGTGGCTGTCGATAAAGATAATTTTTCGTGATTTAGTAGATATATTATTATCTTGTTCGAATTCATAGTCGTGTGGCAAATTGAATTTTCTCCTTTCATTTCTAGTAATATCTGTTTATAAGAATATCAAGTAGGCATTGTTATTTTATTGTTTCGCTTTACGATTACCTTCATTTAGTTAAGCTAGTCGAAGTTTAGCTTAGACTAAGGCTTTCTAGCTAAGTTTTATAATGCATTCACTGGCTGCCATTCTCGTTTGTAAAATTCAAGCCTAGATACTCGTACATTTCTCTGTTATGAAATATTTCTACATAAGTGACAGAGGTACTGTTACAGTTTTTTCAGAGCAACTATGAATGGCTTATCATTCCCGTGCCGAAGGAAAAACTGCGTTTTACTCTTATCTTCATACTTGGTGTGATTCTGTCCCTGAGAGCCACGTTAAACATAGTATTTGGTATTTTTCCTGCGATAAATAACGTTCTGCACGATTATGATGATAGTATCTTCATTCATCATGAAATCATTGTAGAGACGATTTATTCAGATTCCCGCGCAATCAACGTGGCTATAAACACCAAGATTACGAGCTCGCACGCCACCATTTATTCAAAGATACACCGGGAGAAAAAACATCTCTTTTTATACCCTTTGGATTCTCCTTTCTTAATTAATTCATTCATTCGCCTCCTCAAACCCCGCCAGTCACGCACGCGTTTTCTTGTTGATTCGTCGGCGGCTCATGAGACCAAACGCTGTAACTGCCGGAAATAATTGGGGGTTCCCCACACACCGATAATTTTCCGACTTCTGATTACTTGCCGTGTTTCCGTGGGATGTTGAACGCACATTGAGAAGTGATATACTACACAACCGTATTGACTCAAGTTGAAGGTGGTAATAGTCAGATTATGGAAGGCCCGAAGCTCGTTAACCGGATTTGGGTTTTTTTACAACGACCTAACACGCAATTTCGCATTGTTAGGTGCTGTTGACGGTCGTAAATTTTATTTTATTTTTGTTCGTTAGTTCGAGTTACTGCCTTGCAATTATCTTGCTACCAAGATAAGTACATCTAACAGTGGAACTAGCTACTCAATTGATGGAAAATTATGCGTCCAAAACGAATGAGAACCGTACTTGAACTCTCACCCCTGTACAACGCTGTTTTATGAAACCCTCAGGTATCCACTGAATTACCCGTAGTTATAGTCCTGAAGTCAATCTAGAATTTCCCACATCACTGTTCGATTTGTGTTGTAAACAGTGTTTTTAGTTATCATCTGAACTCAAACCCACATCTTTCCAATATTTGCATTCCTACGTTGCAATCTAAACGGACTGGTTCGCTCCAATTCGTTCACTCTGAATATATTCAGTTTTCTAAAAAATCCGTTCACATTCCTTTCGCATTAATATTGTTTCTCGGTTCAAATTTATTATCTCTCTAGTAGCATCGCTTCTTGTTGGCCTCTTCATTAGAATATACAGCCTCCGTGAAATCGGTCGATTCTCCCTGCCTATTTAACACTCAAGTTAGTCGGAGTTTTATGGCTGCTCTACAGGTGGTCTCGGAATAACTTTAGGCCTCCGCCGGCCTGCACTGATTGAATATTTTCCTCGTAATCGCTAACTGTACCCCCACCTGGAAGTTCCTGTGTTTTTGGAAACCAGTCACAAAGTTATTGTTGAACAATGGATCGAAACAAACCATAGTGAAACTGAACTTGCTCACTCTCGCACATCTCACAGTCTTTAAACGTTTTTATTTTAGTGTTTTGAGTTTCTATGTAAAGCACTTTTATGTCTGTACTACATTTTATATCCCAGTAATAAATTGTAAAAACGTTTGCCAAGTTGGGTGGGCAGTATAGCTTCCTCACTTATTGTAACATGGACGTATAGGATCAGTTTGTAAAATATCGATTTTGATGGAATGTATTTGAGACCATCCAACACATCACCTCAATCTATCTTCCAAATTTCACCACTTTACGGTGATTTGCAGGGTAGTTACGGGCGCTACGAGGATCTGACGCTTGTGCATGGGCAAACGACTATGTTCAACGTAGTTAGAAGAGTTATAAGGAAATGGTCAACATCTCATCTCCGCGCATGCGCAAACGAAAGTTGCAGTACGATTCCAATGAAACTTACGTAGAACTATCAAAGTATTATTCGTGATCTACCCTCCAAGTTTTAACGCATTTCAGCTACATTTAAGGCAGTTATGGCCGTTTCAAGTATTTCACGATTGCGCATGCGCAGGCGAAAGTTACAGTACTTTTTCAGTAATTTTGATACGGAACCATCTTTTACCCAACCCGCACCTACCCTCAAAATTTCAGACCATTTCGACCATTATTTCGGGTAGTTATAGGATTAGTTATGGGCGTTACAAGGAACTGACCACAGACAGACAGACACGGAACCAAGAATGTTCCTTGATGTCTAAAACGCAAAATGGTAATAGCAGTTTTCATGTTGGAGGACATAAATTTTTTTTAAATGAATCACTAATCCAAGGCTCCCCTACCTTCCGGTAGTGAGGAGGCAAAAATGGTCTGCATTCGAGCCGTCTTCAAAAATGTAATATTTTATCCCTTCGGGGTATTTTAAGTGTGTACATAACCCTCCTGTTTTTATAATAAGTCTTTTCTGGTGCAAGGCATTAGGATGCATAATGAAAACCCATCCATGTTTGGAACCGACAAGTCGGTGAAGAGCTTCAAGAACTCTTACAAAAACAATCTTTTGGAAAAATATCTATAGCAGAATGATAAATATCGCGAGTAGTCGTCAGTGTATGAAAGAAATCTATTTTGTTCTACGTTGAAAGAGAGTAGTAGTTATGTTATGAAGTTAGTGTAGTGTAAGAGATCACTCGTTGAAAGTGAAGTAAACTAATATATTATATCGCTTTCATTATTTTAGTTCCAGTCTGTAAATTGAATTACATGTATTGAATTAAAATTGTAAATTGAATTACATTATCAAGTATTTTTAGCATAAGAGCTATAAGCGAGGAATTGTAACCTAAAGATTGCCAGGGGAGGAGTAAGAGAGGGCCTCATGGCCCTATCCTCACCCTGGTGTTGTAAATAAAGCGCTTAATCAATCAATCAATCAATCCTGTCTTAATACCCTTGAAATGCCCGAAGATCTTTCCTGGCTAAAAAAAAAGAAGAAAAAGAACAAAAATCACATGGATCTACGAGGTGTCCAGGAACCAAGAAAGATCTATGGGCATTTCAGGGGTATTGGCAGTGACATATAGACAGGTTCCTGGACTGGACACCTTCTAGGTTAAGTACCTATTACCCCAGTGTGGATTTTTTTTTTTAATCAGCTAACAAAGTTAAACCAACTTTTTCTTTTTTGTGTAAGGTTGGCTCCTTTTCTTGAACCGGCCGTAAAGGTATCATCCGGTGGGGCAACTGCGATTAGCCGCTTTAGAGAGGTTTTGGTTCCGGTGGCGCGATCAGCTGCATCGCGACGCGACTCAAGACTGCCCAGTTTGCTGGAAGATCGATCAAGAGATAGTCTCAGTGCGTGACATCGCCTTATTTTTACTAATTGAAAGTGTTGAGGAGGAGGACGAGCTGCAGCTTTTGTTGGTAATCCAAAGACAACAGGTCAACAGGCTCTTCAAACTGCGGCATGAGGACGGATTTATTCGTCCACATGGTTGTGTGGTGGGGGGTTGACTTATTCATATTTGAATGAAGATAAAACAGTATTTGGCGGATTTTTTTCAGCTGAACCGCCAACAGTTGCAGTTGGTTCTCTCCCTGATTGAAGCCGATATAAACAAGGATGGAGCTAATATTGTTCAACAGCACATTTCATCAGATTATATTATTAGGTTCTTTAATTTTTTATCGATATATCGGCATATCGATAGGTAGTAGATTAAAAATATATTTCCATATTGGATATCGATTTCGATATTTCGATACCCATCCCTACTTGTGAAAAACACTGTGAATCACACTAAAATATTCAGTTCTATTGGAGAGGGACAGTGTGATCAACATTTTCGTCCCCGGAGTCGCGCTAGACTGGTCCCTGGAGCATTCGAGCGATTGTCCGCAGTTGCTCAGCCGCTCCACCGGAACCTCGTACGTTTGAAATAATTGAAACAGTTAGCAGCGGCCCGTCGTAGTCGCAAAGCGCAGTCGCCAGCCGCCCCACCGGCACCATACCTTTTGGTGCTTACTCCCCGAATCAACTGTACATCAAATAAAATTTTATATTGTGGAAAGTTCCAGATATGTTTCATGACCCTTTGAGCGAAACGTCAAATTAGCTACGTAATCGATCTAGGTAACTTTGTCATTACTTACTACATTATGAAGCATGTTCCTCCGTTTTCAACGTCGTCTGCAAGTGACACACATTTTTTTTTTTAATTTGTTAATTTTGAATAAAATTTAATTAGGTACCTACCTACATATTACATTTACAAATATTGAATCAATATAATGCCACAGTTCCCTTTAAGAAAATTTCTTGTACTGGGAACTGGAGCGTCTGCAACCCAATCTTACATAATAAAGATTTTTATGAATTCAAACGAAGTAGGTACCTTTCAATATAGTGACCAATATCATTATCAAGTGAAATTTCCCTGTATTACTTAAACTGAAATAATAAATATACTTTTATTCGGCTTTTGAATTTATTTAGTGACAAACTATCTTTCCACATTTTCTTCCCCAGACAGCGTTTTCTTCACCAGAGCCGCGCGACTAACTTTACGTAAATATAGGAATGTAAAGGTACTATACTAAGTACTGTTAGGTTACATGGTACCTGTCACCAGGTGGAGTATGTTTCTCTGATTTCAACGATGCCAATATCTCAAGAATCGTTATTTTTGAATTACGACACTATTGTGCAGGTGTGCGACATGCGACTTATTTATAAGCCTTTCCTTCTGAAATTCGCTAATAGGAGTTTTCCATCCAACCTCTCATTGTTTGGGTGTCGAGATAATTCATTGCGTCGCTTCTAGTACCCGCTCGAGGAACCCATCCACTGGCACCAACAGCTCGGTAGCCAAAGGTTCGCAACCTTTAAACGCTCATTGCTACCAGAATAAAATGGTCCATGTGAGCTGAAATTTGAACGGGATAAGGAATAAGTGTCCAGGGAGTCCCACGTCGCTCTCGTCGATGTATCGAAGTGTACGGTCGTACAAATCTTGTTCATAACTACCCGGCAAAATAGTTGTAAAGAACTGAAATTTGGAGGCTAGGTGCAGGTTTATATCTAAGCGGTTCCGTGTAACTCATCAAAATCTAGCAGCTACTTTGTTGCGCATACCACCTTTCCACAAAACCCGAAAAAAATTGTCGACAAAAGCTGAAAATTTTCGTTCTTCTACTGTTTTGTTTCAAGACGTCAAACAAACGTTGATACGTTGCTTTGCAGCAAACATTCAACCGCCAGGCTCGTCATCCCAAGCGACAGGCTCCGCCATTCACCCGTTTCGGCTCCGAAGCGTTCCCCCGAGAATCCCCGACCTTCCGAAAAGAGGGAAATTCCACCTCGGGGTCCTGTTGGGAATAGGGAAAAGGAGGAGGCGCCGTAAGAATCAGAGCTCTCCCAGTACCATTCCCGCTCTTATCCTCCGGAGTCCTCGGAGCTCTCGCCTTCTCTGGTGGCCAATTACAGCGTGTTTTTGTCTCCCCTTCCCGCGGAGCGTGGGCCTCGTGAGACTTGAGGCCAAATCGTGCTATCTGCCGTCCCCGATCCCCCAGCTCAGATACTGTCTCGTCAAAGGAGAAAAACGCTGCAAAGTCCTTGTCACATGGGTTTATTATTCTACTGGACATACCTACAGAAATGTTGACTGTTCATTTATTGTTTCTTTCATGTGAAATAATTGAAATAGCTATTTCTGATGGTTTCCACCAATTTTGGCCCCCAAAACACAAATTAGGTTGGTACGCTCTTTTTTTTCTTCCAATTATCTTTGATCATTGGTAGTACTATTTAGTCGTCTTGATCCACGTGTTGACATTGATTTTATTATTATTATTATTTAACACTGGCTGACGCGTTTATGATTATTGTACGTGGAAATTAAATCACGCATTACTCAACTAAGTAAGCAGGCCGATTCAACAGTCCACTTTTCATAAATTACGTAGACGTCTTCCGATAAAGTTGAAAATTATAGGTATTGAGCTATGTAAATACGCTGGTTTCAATAAGTGAATCAAGATGATTCTCAAATTAGGAACACCAACACGCGATGTCAAATGGCTAGGACAAGGTGACAGCTGTGAGACTAATTGTCCAAAAATTCAAGGGGAAAATAGAGGGGCGGGATGTTTCAAAAAACGCTGCAAAGTCCTTGTCACATGGGTTTATTATTCTACTGGACATACCTACAGAAATGTTGGCTGTTTATTTATTGTTTCTTTGGTGTGAAATAATTGAAATAGCTATTTCTGATGGTTTCCACCAATTTTGGCACCCAAAACACGAATTATGTCGGTACTATTTTTTTTCCTTTTCTTCAAATTATCTTTGATTATTGGTAAGTAGTACCATTTAATCGTCTTGATCCATGTGTTGACACTTTTTCTAGTGTTATTATACAAACTGATGGTGATTTCAGACGATTTCCCAGGTTTTTGACTCATAAAAAATCAATTTTGGGAGCTGAACATTTGGTAGAACCTTAATTTTCCACTCTTTGGTCAAAATCGACTTCATATCCGGTCTTCTCGTCCCCAAAAACATGGAAAATAATACCTCAAAAGCTCATGTTACTAAAACACTCATAACACCCCTGGGTGCAAAGTTTCGGGACACAACTAGGAGCGTGTGTGCGAAAGAAAGAATTTTTTAGACCGAAAATGAAGCCGGTATGCGTGATACGACGGACAGCGAACGGACATTGCATTTTTGGAATCTGCGCACCTTGAAACGGAAAAGAAAAAATTGTGAGGGGCTGTTATAAACATTTTTTTGCTGAGCGAATACACAGGTGTATTATTATTCACAGAATTATAAACCAAAAGTTCCACTCAGGCAGCATAATCACATGAGAAAATTTTCGAAGTTGCCGACTTTTAGCCGTTTTGACTCCCAAAACCTCTAATTTGCCCCGCTCCTTTAGAAAAAAAAAATATTTTGACAGTATTGAAATGAACTTGTGAAAAATGTTCCGATTCTTTTCCGTTGCAGAGCACTCTGAATCCGTAACTAGATTTAAACATTCAAGTGCGTGCGTGTGTGTGTGTGAATGTGTATTTATTTACTTGTGCGTTACTTCGAACAATATCTGACCAAAATGTAATGGAAAACGAGAGGAGTTCGAAAATTGAGAAGATCTTACCAAGAAAGCCTCGAGTACAACACTGGAGTACATATGCAGTGCATTCACAAGTCACAAAGGCCTTATGAATTACAGAACGACTTTATCATCGGTGTGGCCACTACGTGTCTGAGATACCCAATTTCTCACGAAACAGTGGCCCCGATTTTGCTCAAATGTGGTGGGTGTTTTGGGTGTAAGGTCCTAGTTCCCGAGGAGTTTCAGAACGATCGGAGCAATGGTATGGCGTGTCTATTTCTCATGAATGAATAGCCCTATTTTGCTCAAGTTCGGTGGCTAGTTGGGGTGTAGCTTCTAGATAGTCCCGTTCATTGGTGGAATTTACTCTGTGTAGCGCGATCTGCGCAGAAGGGGTATCTACAGGAAAATAGTAAACCGTTCTGTAATAAGTTGCAGCGTTTTTAATGCGTTGAAGATAGGTTTAAATCTTACTGATACGTTGATATATGAATTTTAGAAGGTTTGGCCCACCTGAAAGCCGTATAAATTTTAGCATAATGTTCTCCGTATTTTTGTAGATAGCACAGCAACCAATATTTGAACACCCATGGAACGGAAGGTGTGGAGGGAACATCCTGCCATCCGGAACACTGCATTTGTGCCCTGCGGCCTTGCATATGATTATGTTATTGTGACCGACGAGACTTGAAAAAAAGGAAGAGGGACGATGGAAACCGCCATTGTTTACAATGAACCGGGGCAAAAAATAATTCCGCCCCTTGGGATCTGGGTTCTTGAATGATGTTGAGGGGATCGCGAAAGAGACAAAAAACTACCCTACGGAACTGAGTTCCCACCAGAAAAAGTGGCAGTTTCCTGGTACATCTCCACCCCTCATTTACCTGACCGCCCTAGAAACATAGGGGACCTTCGATATACACGGCGATTTCAACATCGAATAAACTGATCGATTCTTATGACGAACATAATGGAACACTCGGTCATTCGATGTCTCGATAATGCGAATTTGGAGATTCCAACCCGTCGCCCGGTCCCTTGAAAAACTGTCGAATCAACATTATCCCACATAAAACCTAGGCATGTATTTTGATACATTTGGTAGTTTGAAGTCTTCGTTTTTTCCCCGGGGTAATTTTGGATGTCTTATATGTGAACTAGCGTAGGCCTCTTCCCCAGCCTTTAAAGATTCAACTCATTCTGTTGCAATTTCACCATGTTTGGTGACAGTGCCCGCTCTACCATATAGGCAAACTAGGCAAAGTGAAGGGCGCCGAAATTTGAGGGGCGCCAAAATGACAAGTGGACAGAAAAAAAAATTGGGGAAAAAAGAAAAAAAATTGAAAAAAAAATGCACGATAAAGCTTATCAGCAATGTATTAAGTATTAACAAGATATTAATGATAGAAAGTAAATTATATAAAATGAAATATATAAAATTATGTCATTATAACATAATTAAAGTAATATTTATCCTCTAATAAAAAATGCTTTGTTGTTTATTTGTACCTGTTATGATATCAAAGATAGGCGCCGACCGCGCGAATTTTTTTAGGGGCGCTTTTTTTATCATTTGCCTAGGGCGCCTGTATTACTAGAGCGGTCCCTGTTTGGTGAATACAATGAAGATGCACGTTTCGTCTCAGTTCTTTCGCTAAGTAAATTATGTTTCTGTTGAAATATTCTATCTCTCGTTAATTTTAATTACTCTATCGACCCTTCACGGCAATTCAAACTTATATTTTCAATAAATTCAAACTCAGTAATTCCAACCGTTTGGTGGTGGCCCCCTTGAATTTTGGATTGCCGCGTGTCAGTCGTGTTTATCATTTCCAATTGCTTAAAAATTGTAATAGTAAATTTGAACTTCTTCCTTCAGTGCGCATAGTAGCGCACATATATTTTGCGCATAATTGTATTTGTTAATTACCAAAAGTGGATCCAGTCTAATCGGCTGGTTTTGTGTGTGACTCCTTACGCCATTACATAGATGCCACTTGACCTCTCGAAAATCGGCGTTACGCCGCTGATCTCGCCCTGCTGTACAAGATCCTAAAAAATGTCATCGACTGCCCATCACTTCCAACGAAGATATGCCTCGTTGGACCGCGTATCACTGCCCGTTCACCGTTGCTCTTCTATGTACCATTTCCCCTATTCAGCTACCAGAGAAATCGTCCCCTCCATTTACTTCCACGCAGCACCAACCAGCCTGTTTTTAACCATAAACTTCCATTTTTTCCACTCCTCCCTCGCAAAGTGAAAGACTATCATCGCCTGTTCCCCATTTATGTTCCTACTCCTAACTACTAAAACATAAAAAACCCGCAAAAAACACTGTTATACCGGTTTCGGTGATCAAACCGTCGTCAGTAACACACAATAACCGGTATAACAGTGTTTTTTGCGTTTTTCGTGTATTAGTGGAAATAGACTATTTTTTCAATAACTCCGTTTTTCTTTGAAATGGGTTTCCACGATTTCGTCGCGAGTGATTTAGTTCGTACTAAAACATACCTTGTAATATCACTATCTTCCTTGTTACATTTTAGGACACCCCCCCCCCCCCCCCATGTTAGAATGAAGTATTGTTCCTTACAGACTATATAATATTGTGCTTACTCATGTAATAAATAAATAGAGTTCTATATCCTGCAAAACCTCCTTGTTTTTGTTTTAATTGGTCGGCGATTCTAGTTATTGTATAGGATGCAAGGTAGTAGAATGGGAAGTAATAGAATGGGACATCACTGTCCGTATTCCTCACCATAATTATTATTCGATCTAAAATTAAGAAACTTCGAAAACACCAATCATTAAGTGTTAAGTAGGTAGGTACTTTGAGGAACATAGTGGTTCATTCTTCGTTCATAAAAATCATTACATCTCTAGAGATGGTCGATTCATCGACCGTAAATATCGATTGGAAATAAATCGATGTTTCTTCCACGTTCAGACCCTACGCCCGAAAACCATAGGGGGGGTAGCTATTGTGTTACCGCGCTTCCTTCTGCTAACAATCTCTTCCCGAGTTCAGAGCTTCTTTTTCCCAGTGAGACATTTTCACCATTCCCCGCGTCCACGCATGTGTCAACGTTTTTTTCACCTGTTTGGAAAAACAAGCTGGTGACTCCAGGTACCTACCACGTACGTTCCACCATGTTCGTATTTATTTTTCAGTTGCGTGAACTGAGGCAACAGCATTTTAGTTAAGCATTCAATATTGATTTGCCTAGTTCGGGATATAGAGTAGAATAGAGTACTACTTATTAGTTAAGGCCTCGGTTACACGATCATTATTATTGCGCAATATTCCGTACTATGCAGTATTATCAACCGTGTGCGGGCGATTGAATTTTTGCGCGATATATTGACGAAGGTCCAAAAGTGTTGATATTTATTGAAGCTTCCTCAATATTATTGCGCGTGGTGTGTATTGCGCAATATTCAGGCAAGCGAGCCAGGTACGTCGAAGAGTGCTGACCCCTTTCACCCCAACGTTTGGTGTTTTAGTGTCCTGCGCCAACCATATTTTTTCCACAGTTTCACCTACCTGTCGTTATGATGTCCGAAAAACAGTAAAAATTTGAGCAGGGCAAAGGGGAAAAAAAGAGGTGTTTTTTTCTCTCTCAGATGCATTGATGTACCTAAGTTGATTATGAATAACTTCACCGCACGGTACAACTAATAGTACAAACCTATATGTACTATCTACTTAATTTGGAAACCTAAAGCAACAAGGACACGCGCGGTCTGGTCGGACCATAGCACCATAGGGCTAGTTGAGTCCATTGAAGTCAGGTTGAAACTGAATATTGCGCAATATACCTAACAGTTTTCACGCAATATAATGTACATTGACTCAATATTGTTGTGAAATAATATTGATGGTTAAAAAAGGGGTCTTACGGCCAGGGGGTGTTAAGTCTGTTCAAAGGAGTATTCCGCAGTTTGCTCGTTGTTCAGCTGGTAGATCTTGACGAGCAGTTTGAAAGTGTGATAAATTCGAGTTGGTTTCGATTCAGAGACGCTGCTGAGCGATCAGGCGCAATCTCCCCACCCTTTTTATGGCCAAACTGCGGAATTCTGAGCTGAAAATGGGCATACTGGCATTCTAAGTTGGCTGCATGAACACAGTGGTGATGAAACAAGGCAAATTTAGACCTTCCGGAATGCAGCATTTCAGTTACGGTCCGAGCCAAGTATCATAACTATTTTTAATTTTCACTATACAACTCATTTTTATGAGCACTTAGGTAGTTGTAACTCTAGCACGGTTTGTTTTGACTGTGCTTTTGAAATAAAATGCTAACTTGTTGATCTGCCATTGACCACAACTGCAGCTGTATCCCCTCTCCCCCCTACCACAGTCCTCAACAGGTGAAAATCGGGCCCCTCCCCACGCTAGTCAGTCCTCTCTCATAACAAGTAAGGCTGAATTCAAAGCCTCAAAACTCAAGACTGAACCTCAAAAGCCCCCCACAACTAAGTACTTTCTCATAACTTCCTACCTTTTGTTGTACCTACAGGGTAATCTATTTGGTATAGAAAGAGGCATAAAGCACCACTAAATACATCGTCAGTTTCTTTCATTGCAATATTTTTGACTGGTCTGCTGGGGAGTAGTGTCACATTCGTCAAGCGGCGAAATCGCACTGTATGTCGACTGAAGACTGTCTGGCCCGACTGCAGGCCCTGTGCACTAGTAGTTGAGGTTCATAATACGAATTTGTTGACGTTCATAATACCAGTGTTGTATGTTGGTATTATGAATTGGAATTGGTTCATAATACCAATGTACATTGGTATATGCTCATGGTATTAGGTACATAGTATTATGTTCGTAATACCAATCAATGTATTATGAATGTATTATGGTGGTGATGTATTATGGTCATAATACCAATTTGTTCATAATACCAGTTTACTAGTTGAAGTTCATAATATCAATGTTGCACATGAATGTTCATATTTAATATCAATTTGGTCAAAACGTGACGGCCAGTTGCTGTTTTAACGTAGACCATATGTCCTCCAAACTCCATATTATATTTTACGTACCTACCTAACTTTCACGAAGTCAGTCATAATTTGTTTGTATTTCGTGTATCGTATTTTCACAGACCAAGATGATTTCATATTCGTCGTGATACTCGTAGTTCAAGATAGGACGGTTCGATTAGAGCTCACATGAAGGCTGTTGGGAAATGATTATAAAAAATCGCGAACACTGACCGTATTTTCATATTTATTTTAGTCGATGTACGAGGGCCCTGTATGCAAATAATCGAGGCAGGTTTACCGTGACCTCTCTTTTCAATCTACCGAGTAGTGTAGTAGAAGACATCGCTTCCATAAACTAGTACAACTAAATATCCAATAAAACCGAATCGAACTCTTAAACCTTCCACTACATTCCAGACAGACGCCGTAGAGGTAGGACATGGAACTGACCCGGAACCGTTGTAAATTGAACTTCCTTCCTTCACACTAAATTCTGCAGTTCATTATACGAGGTGTGACTACCGCTTCTCGCGCTCACCTCCACTTCTGGTTCTTTTAAGAGGCCCTCGTATCCCCAAGTAATATTATTAGCTTCGAACCTCGCCCTGACACCTTTGTAAGAGGTTGAATAGAACGAGACACTTCCAAAGAGCTTAGTATCTCAGGAGGGAGGCTAATCGAGGAGGAAGTGTTGATAACAACACTATCATCTGCTAGATTCGAAGTGAATAGCAATTCAAATAATCAACACTATTGATTGATCGTTCGATTTTTTGTTTACAATTCTCTTCTTATAATCACTGTTTGAACAAGATGTGAAAATTGGACCATTTTTTTATGTTGCCAACAAATCAGTGGTTTTAGTCTCATTGTGGTTTGATTTGCGGTAAAGAGCTAGATTTTGAAGGCTTAAGATTGAGAGCTTTCAAACGGCAACAATTCTTGGAAGGTCAAAAGTTTAAACATTGCGACAAAGTGGTTGTTCGCGAAATTCGTCAAAAAATATGCTCTATACTACTTTTGTAAAGTTTTCCAGGATAGGCTGAAACAGGTTTCCTGCTAAATTAATATTTATCCATCTGCGATAAGGCGTTGTAACTGAATCTTCAGACTTACATAGGAACCAAATCAACTCCAGGTTGTGATAGATAGGGAAATGACAACAGTAAGAGCAATTAAGATAAGGAAATTATTCGCGTAAAAGTTAAAATGTTGTGTGTATGACAATAATTATGAAACTATTGAAAGATGTTATTTTTGCGATTCATCATTAATTCATCGTTAATAATGTATGATGAATTATTGCAGAATTAGCAGTAATCGCATAATAATAATAATAACTGTTGAATGCCAACTTTATAAAATCCTGATCGATCATCTGCTCTGTCGTTGTTCAATAAAATCGCGACAAGCTGGAGCCATTTATGCTATAATAATAATAATTCCATCCCATGCCAATATTACACCCTCTTACTGCTGGCATTCCTGATAGTGGTAATCTGTCACCTCTTATTCATTACAGCGATGTAGTTGCAGTTCTTTCTAGAAATCTAATTAATGAAAGTTCTTTATTTTTTGTTCCAGGTAAGAACCTGCATCATTTTTCCACTCTAAATATCCTGGCTGGCTCCCGAAGGTAAAAAAACCGTACCAGTTATTATTCGTTGCCATCGATGCTCCGGGCGATTTTTATTTTCCAGAATCACGGTTAGGGGAACTCTGAAAGTCTGAAAGTCATACGTAGTACTAAACGGCGATTGAAGCTGCGAGTATCCAATAATACAATGGCTGATCCCGACAGGCTGTCGGTTCGAAGTGTGGTAACAGCGTGTTTGAAAAACGCTAGTCTTGAAAACAGTCAAAGCTTCATGTCCCTTACTATACTTTACGTTTGTTTCTGCATTTGTTTGAGCCGTCACGCATACCTATCCAACAGTGCGTCTTCGTCGACGCTTAATCTTACTCTTCTGCGAGTGAATATTACAGCTCATCAATTCATCACTTATTGAGATGCGGCAGCTGTGTTTTGTCGGCTGTCTAACTTCATATTCCCTGCTATAGTTTCGTGCCTGTATACGGAAGCAGTCGGTACGCATAACTGGCAACAACGTCGCTAGATATGTGATTAAGGCAAGTGACGCAAATACAACCCATGTGCTTCTAGCCAAGTGTGGCGACAGCGCATTTATCCTTTATCGAATTCAGTCAAGGAATCTATTGCGCATACGCAAACGTGAAAACCGTTGAACCGCCATAACCCACAACCCTGTGGTCCAAATTGGCTCAAATTTTGATGGTAGTTCAGGGTTAGGTCCCAGTTGGTCTCATAATTATGAATTTCGTCACATTCGTATCAGTAGAAGAGATTACGCATACGCCAGCATGAAAACCGTCGAACCGCCGTGACCCACGACCCAACAGTCAAAATATTAGTTACTGCCCAGATCTTGGAAAATATCCAGTGCCTATGCCAAACCATGTAATCCATCGATTACTCTAGACCAAACGTTTTGCAATGCACCTGTTAGATGTATGTAGTTATACCTACCTGCAGTCTACTATGATTTTCAGAGAAATTTTAGTTGTTATTTTCCCATTAACCTTACAATATATTTACGTGCTTTTCGTTTTGAAGCTGAGGAAAAATATGAAAGAAAGTACATTTAACTAACGTCTGACAGAGAATAAGGTGAGTCCGGAGGGGTTGCTTAGAAATGCCCCGGACGGGAACTTCCTGCAGGAGGGAGAAGTTGTTGAATTAGTATAGTAGTTATTTACTGGCAGAAGCATAAGAAGGGGGCCGCTATAAATAGTTGATGTTCCCGGAGGTATTGACCCAGTAAATAGGCGTTTAATAAGGAATGAGGTATTCCTCCCCTCTGCTCGTTGTAACCCCCTCTCTCTTGCTGTCTTCATCCGACAGCTAAGGCCGCAACTAACATCAATTTAACCAGGCGCTTCGCCACTTACCCTGTTCCTGCGGTGTTGAAACACGTTTTCTTCTCTTCGTTTTAACGTATCCTAAAACTCCACTACTGTTAACATGTAAATATTGTACATTGTTGATACGATGCGGGAGTGGGTGATGAGTTTCTTTTAAAAATAATTTAGTACTTATCCTTTAGTACTTTCGTACTAAATAATTTAGTAGTAGTAATTTAGTACTAAATAATTTCGTAGTAGTAATTTAGTACTAAATAATTTGGTACTTTGGTAGGCTTGTAAAAAATAATTTAGTACTTTAGTACTGAAGCAAGAACTTCGGCAGTTCAGTTTTGAACCCAGCCACAGCATTGTTCAGTTAAGTCATATCGTGCCCCTGCAGGCACAAGGACGAATGTAGCAAAATGAAAATTGCAATTTCCCACAATTTTGATTTTGCTACATTGTTCCTTATTCCTTGTGCCTGCAGGGTAACGACGGTTATCCCTAGATTCATTCTAATTTATTTACGGTCGAACTAAAACTAGGTACAGTATTCTAAATGATGCTCAATAACCTGTAGAGTTTTGATTTCCTATTTCTTCTCATTTTGCCGCTTGTTGAGGATGTAATAATGATTTGGTGTTTCTCCATGGGACCACTGGTTTGTTTGAAAAAACACGTTTTCAGGTCGCGTCATATGGACTGGAAACCCTGATTTGGCTGCCCGTTTGGCGGTCTTCTTGCTACATTCGCCCCTGTGCCCCCCCCCCCCCCCCCCCCATAACTCTTTCCTGATAGACTAGTTTTTCGCGGTCTTTCTGAATAGGAATAGAGGAGGAAAGTACGAAAACATTGACACGCTAACTTTCTCCATATCATCAAAAATGGCATACTCGCCAATTCTATACCACACACTTTCACATTTGTACCACTTCGTACATTGTAGTGCGGCTACGTCTGGAGTACATAATATGCAGTGTGCTTAAGCAACCTGCTGTTGGTTGATAAGTTTCTGACCGTCGAAATCATAAGCAAAGCTGTTTTATTTACGGTATGGTATGGTATGGCGCGAGCTTGTGAATGTTGGTGGTTCACTCCAGTGTTAGTAATTATGTTATTGTTCTATGTTAGCAGGTGTCTTGTGTGTTGTCTCGTTTTTGAATGGTTGCCTAGTCGTTGAAACCTCCCATGACGAAGATTTTGTCTTCTAATTCGACTACCCCAAACACATCACAACTAGACGACAGCTATTTGAGGAACTCCACATCACCGAACTGACTATACAAGAACACCTCAAAAACGACCACTCGGCAGAAACCCTCTGTACTATCTACCGATACTTACAAGATTCAACAATACTGTATTAACTGCCCCCACCAACATCCGCATATTACATCAATCCCGCCAATTCGAAAGCCGATCTACAGAAAAATCGGCTACACCAAAGCCATCAACAACCAACAAACAAATCTATGTCCACACATGACACAAAGTCTGGACAGATAATCACAGAAAAGAAGAAGAAGAAGAAGAAGACCGTTCATGGAAATTTGACCGTTGTGTCACATCCTTTCAACATCTGATGAGACACAGAGACCCTCCTTACTGCCCAGACTGCACCCAACTAAACCAAATCGGTGACATAGTCCATTTACTCAACTACTGCCCCAAACACTTCACAACTATACGACTGCTATTTGAGGAACTCCACATCACAGAACTGACTATACAAGAACACCTCAAAAACGACCACTCAGCAGAAACCCTCCGTACTATCTACCGATACAAGATTCAACAATACTGTTTTAACTGCCCCCCACCAACATCTGCATATTACATCAACCCTGCCAGTTCGAAAGCCGATCCACAGAAAAAATCGGCTACACCAAAGCCATCAACAACAAAGAAACAAATCTATGTCCACACATGGCACAAAGTCTGGACAAATAATCACAGAAAAGACGAAGAAGAAGACCGTCGTGTGGTCACGAGTGGAACATCCATTTTTGCCACTGTGTCGGCCTTGAAACGCTCAAAGCTCAATAGCTCAATCGCTCCACTGATTTCAGACGCGCGCCGATGAAGCCCCCTATCGCACAAGTGCTCTGTAGTAAACTAAACCGACTCCCTCACCTCCATCTGATGTTCAAGTTCGGTAAGTGGTGCCACGATTCCGTAGTATTCCGCCGACTCGAGGGCTTATTGGCCGTTAAAACCTCCTGCGACGAAGATCTGCCTTCCGACAGCGGCACCGCAATCCGACGGCGTCTGGTCACAGGTGGAACGAAAGTCCTTTGATAGTCAGCTACTGAATATCTTTCGGTGGAGCTCATTGTGATGTTGCTTGCTGTGTCGACACCTCTGCCTACATGCACGGAAGCCGTCTCCATCCACAGCGTCGTCATTTGGTCGTAACATCTTAGAGTTGAATTGGGTGGTTTCATCAAATACGCCGATCATGTGCAGAATTTTGTCTACGGGGGGACCAAGCCATGATCTTGGGGAAACAAAAAACAAAAAAACCCCAAGCCTCTACCGTATCCCAAACACATGAGTGTGCTAACCATTTTGGACTGCGTTCCCTTGAAACTTGAAAAAATTTTGAAAAAATCAGCAAAGGAAATCAGGGATTTTTGAGGGGGTGTGTTGGGGTTTCACTCCAGCGTTTGTAATAAATTATGTATCATTATTCGATGTTACCAGGTGTGTTACTTATGTGTTGTGAATCGTTTTCGAAAATAAACCACAGCCGACTGCTCGAAATGAAAGAGAACCACTTCGGGATACGTGCAAGTTAAAGGGTGTGTTGTCACTATAAACTTGAGGAATTTGTAGCGGGGTAGTCCAAATGCAATGCTGGAGCCAATGGAAACTCGAAATTAGATGACTTATTCCTATTTATGGGACCTGGACTTAGTATAAAACCAGGCCTGGTAGAGGTAGATGTGGGACGCTTTCGCTCGCCAAACAGAGTCCTTTCATTAGTGGCACTCAGCTAATACGTGATCCGTTCAGTCCAAATACTCTTGCCAAGTGTATGTAGCCTAAGCAAACCGTTAACATTTTCATCGAGAGACTGCTGTTGAAATAGCCGTCATTTGATAAACCTGTTGCGTTGTGTTCTGGCTGCGGTAATGTAATCCGCGTTGAGGATCAGACGATGCTCAGTTCCAATTATTGCCACGAAACCCGCTGCCCCAACGTCGATGTATGTTTAAATGTGAAAAGCCGGACTGCCTACAGCGTTTGATTAACCAGTTAACCATCTATGTATAAATTATTCTCAATTTACATTACCTCTCTCTCTCATCATGATTCAGAATTCATTCATTCGGATTCATTTCACTGAATCTGATTAGGGTCAGATATCACAGTCTTCCTTTTTGGTGTGATCAAAATGAAGATGTCAACGTTTTTGGGATAAATTTGCTTTCGTCATACCAGATATCTGGATTGGCACGTTCTGTTTTGCCGTCACGTTACCGAGCTGTTAGAGTTGAACCATTTTTGGTATGTAATCCTTTTCGCCAGTTTTGGTTCGTCTTTCAGTCTTACCATAAACATTCTTACCTGGGGATTTCGGTTTTGTTTCCAGTTCTTGGTTGGCTTTAGCCTCATCAGATTTTTTGGATTGGCCACACAGTTTTGGCTATTCTTCCAGTTCAGCTCTCATCCCTCCTACAGTTTATAGTTTTACGTTAGTTAACCTGCTCCTTTGCTCACGTCTTTCTATTAATGTTTCCAGCTCTACTGTCGTGATTGTAGCCTGTGTCCCTGTTGGTCATTCTGTGGATTTTCAAGTCATAATTGAATGATGTTGAAGTAGTTCCGCGTCTAGTGAAATGTAATGTTATAGTACGCACGAACACATCAGATTAATGAACATAACATCAACTTCAATTTGCGAATCTTCTGGGCACTGGAATGCGTCTCGTCAATCGTTTGGAAGACCAATATTGTTAATTTTGTTAATCTTTTCAAATTTTCCGTATGTTGATATTTTTAAATCTTAAAATCACAGTTCTGTCATATCCATTGCCGTCCCTCATTCCGTTAATAGCTGCTTATTCATTTTCTATTTATAAATTTTACAGTAGCTGTACATTTACTCATTAATCGGCTCCTATAAATAGACCGTGGTTTCCCGGCGTTATCGATCATATTTATTGCTCAGCGAACTAAAGACAGTTTTCATTCAAGTGAAACACACTGTTTAGTTGGAATCTTGAGATCAAGTTGGTAACAAAGATAAAATAATGTGACGCATTGGTTGATAGGCTTGTAGAATGTTGGATCTTTGGACGAGGACAAGTTATTCCGTTATTTTGAATCAACATCTATTATATGTTTCAACATATTTAGCTCTCCTTGGTTAAGTACTTGCTTACTAATTACAGCCTCTGGGAGCTCTTTTATATCTTACTCTATGCTAACCATAACCATTTTTCGGATTTCAGGTTAATTTTAATATTTCTAGCGCTTAAAACAAAATTCTGAAAATAAATATTTTATTTACTATCTACGTAATAATTATGTTCGACGTGACAACATTTAATTTTGTTTGATGTGACATGAATAAGATCAGTGATCGCTCAAAGGTAGGTAGTTACCAAGACTTCATCAAACGTAGCCCAAATATTACTTTCAGCAGTCAAGAATATAGTTACATAATCTCTCCCTGGCTTGTCAAAAATACCTTTCTATAAGGTAGTATTTTCTTATATCTTAATATATGTTTTGTTAATATAATGTATTTTCTTCTTCTCTGGAAATTTAAAACTGGTAGAATTGTGTTGTTTCTACGAAAGTTAACTGCACTTTATAGTTTGTTGACCTTCTAGGTCAATATGATGCTCCTCTTCAAGGTTCGAAAGTTCTTGATAAACCAACAATTTGATGCAATCTCCTTTCGAACAAGTTTCTAGGAGGGTTATCACCACAACAGGACACATTATCTTATCCGTCGTGTTCTGGTTCCCTGAAACTCCGCGTTTATCATGAAGCCGTAAGTGGTGCAGTGTATCGCTATGTGCTGTCAAAAGGAAGACAGAGCTCTGTATATAATTTTCCTTAAATGAACCTCACCAGTATTTATTCAGTGTCGGCAGTGGAGGTTAACAAACCACCAACCTCTTTTCATAACCTGAAAATGAAATGCAACTCGAAAGCACGACTTCCCTGTAGGAGGGATGAATATGCAATAAACGGCACACGTTCTCGCATAAAGAAAAGAACATTTTGCGAGCTGATGCATCAAACGCGTAGAAGACTCCTTTGATATAAAAGGCTTTTACTTGGAATCATAAACCTCCCGGAAGGCAACAGGGTTTTGCTTCATTATTCTTCACAACTCCCGAACATCGCAGTTTTGATTCATTTTCCGTTGAACGAATCTGGTAGGAATCGTTGGTCGACGGTTTTTGGTTTATTATTTTTCATAATAAACCTTTGGAATCGATCATGAAAAAAAAACACTCATTTGATGGTTTCCGTTTCAATGTACGTAGAATCGGATGGAATAAAAAAGTGTGTCCTCCCTCCATCCTTCGCACTTTCCCGTGTTACCGTGTACCACAGTTAACGAAATTTGGTTTGAAGGATTCATTTGGGGTTTAGTTGGTCCGGCGAAGCTCGGGGTACTGTCAGTCATCTCTAAGGTGTGAAAAATAGGGGTTGAAATTTCCCGAACGCCGTAGCTCGAACACTCGATAGAAGGGTATGGTTTTTTTAACGTTTTGGTTTATTATTCTGTGAATAATACACCTATGTATTCGCTCAGCAAAATATTTTTATAACACCCCCTCAAACTTTTTTCTTTTCCGTTTCAAGGTGCGTAGATTCAAAAAATGCAATGTCCGTACGCCGTCCGCCATACGCCGTACGCCGTATCACGTGTACCGGCTTCATTTTAGGTCTAAAAAAGTCGTTCTTTCGCACACATGCTCCATTGGGCCCTAGTTGTGTCCCGAAACTTTTCAGCCCGATCGGAATATACCCAGGGGTGTTATGAGTGAAAATGTGTGTAAAAATAGGTACTTTTTGCGTTTTAGCAACATGTTGGTAACCATGAGCTTCTGAGATATCTTTTTCCATGTTTTTGGGGACGAGAAGACCGAATATGAAGTCGATTTTGACCAAAGAGTGGAAAATTGAGTTCTACCAAATGTTCAGCTCCCAAAATTGACTTTTTATGAGTCAAAAACCTGGGAAATCGTCTGAAATCACCATCAGTTTGTATAATAGCACTGGAAAAAGTGTCAACACGTGGATCAAGACGATTAAATGGCACTACCAATGATCAAAGATAGTTAAAAAAAAAAGGAAAAAAAGGAGCGTAGGTACCTAATTTGTGTTTTAGGGGCCAAAATTAATGGAAACCATCAGAAATAGCTATTTCGATTATTACACATGAAAGAAACAATAAATGAACAGCCAACATTTCTGTAGGTATGTCCAATAGAATAATAAACCCATGTGACAAGGACTTTGCAGCGTTTTTAAATTGATCTTGAACTAATGAATTTTTTGGGGCCACCCGGAGCATTGTACGTCCAGCCGTTCGTGTGAACCAAAAAGTTTCGTCAACACGATCGTGAATCAAACGGTATAAGTCCGGCCCGGATAGCATCACTAGGGAGCACCTGATTATAATCAAGGATGGCTGTATGAAGTCGAGTTGGTTGTCCTGCGATATTATTTCATTTGATAAGTTGGACTATTGGATTTTGTTGGTAGGTACTTGTGAAACTTGAACAAACGTTGAAGTATTGTTGATGGGTAAATTATTACACAATGGTAAATTATTACACAGTGGTAAATTATTACACAACGGTAAATTATTACACAACGGTTCATCTACCAAGAAGGGGCTGGGTTTTGTTGATCGGTACTTTTGCAACTTGAACAACCGTTGAAGTATTATTGATGGGCAAGTTATTACACAACGGTTCATTATACTTGACCACGAGGGTAGGTATTGACCACAGAAAACAGTGATCTACGCAGATGGGGCATCTGTTTCACACATCAACAATTTTCCTTCAGAACGTCATTATTTGCGTTTCTTTTTGCCATTTTAGTTACTGTTTGTCATCGACAAAATTATTTTAGCAACATTTAACTCGTGATTTAGGTAGGTACCTAGTAACGAGTACGGGGTTAGGTACTAACCTACGGAGGATCTGCGATCCACATAATATGTATAGAATAGTACATATCATATTATATAGAAGGGTTATCTATACAGAGAGCTGTGATCTGTAACGGAAGGGTATTCTATACAGAATAATAAACCTGCAGGGATTTGCAGCGTTTTAAATTGATATCGAACTTGAGAAATTTTTAGTGCAGCCGTTCGTTTGCACCTAAAGCCTTTGCCAACATGGTCGTGAATGAAACGGTATTAAGGTAGGGTCACATGGAGACGCAATTCCGGACGGCCATCTGGTACGGCAACGCGTTCACCGTAATTTTTACCGCAGAGGCGTTCACATGGCAGCGGAATCATAACCGGATCTAGCCGGCAAAATCAACCAGGAATGTCGAATACCATTGTGGCTGAACACCCAAACAGGAGGTGTGTGCCCAGTAACCTCTACGCAGATACGGCAACAGATCCGACAGCGGAAAACATCTGGAGATTTTGATATAGTATTCATGACATCGTTGCAATAATCCATTTTGCGTTGGCCAGTAGCATTGCAGAACGACTTGCCGTACCGGATTGCCGTCCGGAAGTGCGTCTCCATGTGAGCCTAGCTTTACATCCAGACCAGACGTCCAGTAGGGAACACCTGACTATAATCACGCATGGCTGTATGAAATCGAGTTGGTTGTTCCGTGATGATTCAATTTGAGGATTATTTTGGATTTTAATGATAGGTAATTTTTTTAATTTGAACAAACGTTATGCTCCATAACAGCAAATAATGATGAACTCTTGATTCCACCATATTAATTTATGAATTGTGACTGCACGGCTGGCTCCTGAACTTGATTTAGGGCTCTCTTGGAGGGAGCACTAGGGTAGGTATTGGACCAAAAAAACATTGATTCACGCAGAAGGGGCATCTGTACGGTTAAACAATAAACCGTTGTCTAATAATTTGCTCCTTTTATATGTTTGCATGTAGTACATACTCGTTAAAGTACCATGAAAATTAATGGAAATACTCGTAGCTTCAAGAAAAACACGAAATCCAACATCCTTTCAAACATTTCAACGTTATTTCGCATTAACATTTTGGTTTATTATTTTCAATAATGAACCTTTGGAATCGAGCATGGAAAAAAAATATCTGCAACCCCCCCTTAAAATTCGCTGGTTGCCGTTTTAAGGTAGGTGCGTAGAATCCGAAAATGGAATTTAAAAAAGTTATCTGTACGCCGTACTTTTCTCTAAGTTACCATGAACCAAAATTAATGAAGTATGGTTTCATTGTTATCATTGAAATTTGGTTTCATTGGGATCTAGTTCGTCGGCGGGGCTGGGCGTGACTGTCAAACGAATTTCTTGAGACCACCCGGAGCATTGTATGTCCATTCGTTCGTTTGCACCGAAAACCTTCGTCAACATGATCGTGAATGAAACGGTATACATCCAGCCCACATATCATTGCTTGGGAACACCTAATTATAGTCACGCATGGCTGTATGAAATCGAGTGTGTTGTTCTGTGATATTGTCTCATTTTAAGAATGATGTCTGTTTTGGATTTTGTTGATAGGTACTTTTGCAACTTAAACAGACTTCGTGTATCATGAATAACAACAAATAATTCATGACTCAATTATTGAGTCCCGCGCATTTTTATTACTATAATTCCCAGTCTGGCTCCAGTACTCGATTTAGAGGTAAGTATTGACACAGAAAACAGCGATCTATACAGGTAATGAATAAGCCGTTGTGTAATAATTTTACAGCGTTTTTAAATGACAATTTTAATGGATAATGTGGCTTCCCTTACTCCTCATAGCCTCATTCAGTCGGTTTGGCATTGATTCTATCAACCTTTGCACTGTTCTTTGATGGTCTTACTGTGAAACCAAGCGCGTCAGACTGCTGATCATCTTGACTTCTCTTGTGGGGTCTTCTTTCGCCAAAACTGATTTCAAAATCGCCCAAGGGTTAAGATAAGGAGAATTTCCAGAATGTTTGATGTGGTGGTTGAATTCCATAAATTCTGGCTAACTGTGGTAATACCCTTTCATGTAAAACGTTCTTGTACTTTGGAGATTTCATCATTCCTTCGTATTGGCATCTTAATAATGGCCTCAATGATGTATGGATCTGATGTATGGATGATCATGGATTTGATGTATGGATGATCATGGATTTGATGTATGGATGATCATGGATTTGATGTATGGATGATCATGGATGATTACCGCCAAATACTAAAATCTGAACTTCGGTTGACATATTTCCATGAATTGTTACAGTACTGTGCTTTTGTTTCTTGAACGGAATTCTTCATTAATTATATTTTCCGTAAATGTATCGGGGGCGCCGGCATTCGACGTTCGAACCTTTCACGGTCGTTTTCAAAAACGTCTGTCTATATGATGATATATTATTGCAAAACCTCCAAGTAGGTAATGTTTTTTTAAGAGGTTCCTGCCAACCCGTAGGTTTGAGTAAGAAAAACAACCCCAGCGATTCTTGCGAAAATAAGAGGGCTTGTGAACGGTGAGTTGCACGCTGTTTACGCGTATAAGCGCCTACTCGTAAAGACAAAGCATTCGTCATTGTAACACAGAGGAGATTTTTTTTAAACGAAAACTTGAAGGAATTCATCAATTTTGAAGCTGTTGCCTCGTCGACATTTCATGTGTTGTTTTTCTTCATTCAATGCTGTTTTTTTAACGAAGGAAAAATAACACTCCAACACAGTTACTACGCAGATTGGTGGTGGACACTTCAAATTATATAATCATCGGTGATAGATTACCTAGATAGATTCATTTAGATAACCATCGGTTTTTCTAGTTTGAAGTGATCGCCACCAACTAGCGCGGTTTTCATTGTGTTGGCGTGTTTTTGCCTTCTTTCAATACTCCTACGCAGTAAGTTGTTGGTTAGTGAGCAGATGTGATTTAATCTATATGAATCATACTATCCGGTTTGAATCTGATCACCATCTGATTGAAGTGGTCACCTTCAACTTCTATGTAAGTATTGGGTTGCTAGGTTTCCTTCATTCAATGCTGATCGGTAAATTGGTGGTTGACGAGCAAAAGGTATGCAGCTACATGTTGATGTGACTCATGTTTACGTTCCATGGCATTATCTGAATTAAATCGATCGTTTTCTGGTCCATACTGGTCGCCAAGTTTGTGAATGCTAGTTTCGGTAAATATTATGTTTCTCAGCAGTTGAGTTACATTCTTTATTTACCTAAATATTATGTTGCTCAGCAGTAAATCTACTTACTTTTGGTTTATTATTTTCAATAATGAACCATTGAAATCGAGCGAGAAAAAAAATCTCCCCCCCCCCCCCCCCTCAAAATTTGATGGTTTACGTTTCAAGGTATGTAGAATCCAAAACAGCTATACAAATATTTCTGTCTGTCCGCCATACGCCGTACGGGCCACTTTTCTTAGTTACCATGAAACAAAATTGATGAAATTCGGGTTATAGGTTCCGTTCGGGGTCTATTTGGTCCTCGAAGCTCGAAGTTACTGTCAGTCATCTCTAAAGGGTTCAAAATAGGGGTTGAAATTTTTAGAACGCCGTAGCTCGAAAACTTCCGATAGAATGGTATGGTTTTTTTTACGTTTTAAATTTGTCTTGAGCTAAACAATTTTTTGAGACCACCCGGAGCATCGTACGTCCAGCCGTTCGTGAGCACCAAAAAGCTTCGTCAACACGATCGTGAATCAAACGGTATAAATCCGGCCCGGATATCATAACTTCGGAGCATCTGATTATAATCAAGGATGGCTGTATGAAGTCGAGTTGTTTGTTCTGCGATATTATTTCATTTGACAAGTGATGGACTATTGGATTTTGTTGGTAGGTACTTGTGAAACTTTAACAAACGTTGAAGTATTATTGATGGGTAAATTATTACACCATGGCAAATTATTACACACCGGCAAATTATTACACAACGGTAAATTATTACACAACGGTAATTTATTACACAACGGTAAATTATTACACAACGGCTCATCTACCAAGAAGGGGCTGGATTTTGTTGATAGGTACTTCTGCAACTTGAACAACCGTTGAAGTATTATTGATGGGTAAATTATTACACAATGGCAAATTATTACACAACGGTAAATTATTACACAACGGCTCATCTACCAAGAAGGGGCTGGATTTTGTTGATAGGTACTTTTGCAACTTGAACAACCGTTGAGGTATTATTGATGGGCGAATTATTACACAACGGTTCATTATTCTATCTCCGTAGAAGAGGAACCTATTTACCAGTTGATTCAGCTCGTATTCCCGTTCTTAGGCATAATCCGATCTGAATCTGATTCGAATTTGAAATTTGAATCTGAATCCGATCTGAATTGAATCTGAATCCGATCTGAATTTGAAGGCATAACTGTCCGACTTGAAGGGATCGCTAGGAATCATTACCTAGTTAGAGTCCCTATTTAGAAAGCTTTAATCTTACCATACCTTCCGGAGGAGTCCGTCGTCACTAGCTGGTTGAGTACTGGAGGCGAGCGCTTTCGATGTAAATGTACGGACGTCATCATCAGGCCATCGAGAGAATACTGAGTATTCAACTCGGTACTCAACCATCTAGTGACGACGGACTCCTCCGGAAGGTATGGTAAGATTACTTCTTATACTAATTCCCTTTAGATTTGATACTAGAAAGCTTTAGTTCGCGTGCAGATGGGTAGGAATATGTATCTACATGTTCTTGGTTGACATGGCTCAATCATTAGGCTCATGCTCGATAGGCATGTAATCAATTTATAATTCTTTTCCCGCGTTTTAATTGCTTTGCAACAGTTGGTCAAATTACTCAACATTGAACATACTGTTGAACGTTCATTGAACATACATTGAACGTATTATTGAACATGATTGAACGTGAACTCGTCAACATCATACTATTGAACGTACTGTGTTATTAATTTAGTAATCCGAATTTGAACTCGGTTGAATTCTATATGATCGGGCGAAATGATGTAACTCGACTGACCTTTTAAAATTCAAAGAACGAGGATCATTTCTCACTTTTACGAACATTTAAGGCGTAGTGAGCGCATCGATGTAATCAATAGCCGTCTAACTTTTTATTTCATGGGTTTTATAACTTTAGGTGGGTATAAATAAGGCGCCTTCAAGAACACCGTCTACCGTATATTGCTCGAATGGTCCATAAAAACACTTGTGAAAGGTTTTTTTTGCGTAATCCGTCTGGGTGTAAATGTACAAAATGTTGTTCAGGGATGTTTTTAAGGGGAATACGGTTAAAAATCGGATTTTTTTGCTACCGTAGATGGATGGGAGAAGGCCGTTTGTTCTGAAAACATCGGTAGCCGCGAGGTGATGTCAGTCGGCGATAGGTAGGGGAATTTAATTATTGGGCGATGGGTAGGCGATGTATCGTGGACCGGTTGGTGGGTCGTTGAGGGGGAGCCCGGCCTCGGTTGGAATCCCCTACCTTCCTTGGCAAGGTCGCAGCTTCGCCACTGACACACATCCATATCAGATGCACCCGGGCGATCCCGACGCCTGTAAACTAGTTTGAAGCCTGATGACGTGTTTTGAATTCTTCCAGTAAAAAAACCCTGTAAATAATGAACCGCTGTGTAATAATTTAACGTTCTTTCTACTGGAACAATTCAAAATATGTCATCAGTAGAGACTGGAACTATATGCACAAAATTCGGCCAAAATATGCACCCGAAATGGGCAAATATGCCCCCCAAGCAAAATTACGTTAAAAAAAAATTTAAAATATTTCTAAAACGAACTAAATTTTGCTGTGAGACGTAAGGTAGTCTATACATTATGTTCCAGTTATTATCGCGTCCTTGAAAAATTATAGAAACGGACCAAGGAAGAAAATGGATTGAAAATGTACACACCTTTTTTCTTTAGTATACAAAATTTACGTTTATTAAAAAAACGTTGCAAGTCCTTGTCACATGGGTTTATTATTCTATTGGACTTACCTACAGAAATGTTGGCTATTAATTTATTGTTTCTTTCACGTGAAATAATTCGAATAGCCATTTCTGATGGTTTCCACCAATTTTGGCCACCAAAACACGAATTAGGTATTAGGCTCCTTTTTTTTTTAAACTATATTTGATCATTGGTAGTGCCATTTAATCGTCTTGATCCACGTGTTGACACTTTTTCCAGTGTTATTATACAAACTGATGGTGATTTCAGACGATTTCCGAGGTTTTTCACTCATAAAAAATCAATTTTGGGAGCTGAACATTTGGTAGAACTCAATTTTCCACTCTTTGATCAAAACCGACTTCATATTCGGTCTTCTCGTCCCCAAAAACATGGAAAAAAATATCTCAAAAGCTCATGTCACTAGCGTGTTACTAAAACACAAGAAGTTTTATACACATTTTCACTCATAACACCCCTGGGTGTATTCTGATCGGGCTGCAAAGTTTTGGGACACAACTAGGGCCCAAATGGAGCAAGCGTGCGAAAGAACGACTTTTTTAGACCGAAAATGAAGCCGGTACACGTATACGGCTTACGGCGGACGGCGTACGGCGGACGGACCTTGCATTTCTTGAATCTACGCACCTTGAGACGGAAAAGAAAAAATTTTGAGGGTGTGTTGTAAAAATTTTTTGCTGAGCGAATACATAGGTGTATTATTCACAGAATAATAAACCAAAAGTCACTCGCTATCACAATTATAGCACTGGATCACAATTGATTTTTCCGAATTGTCAACCGTAAATCTCCTACAGTTGTCGCTGAGGAGCAACTTTAAGGCAGAAAACGACCTCGCGACGTCACAGGACACGATGGGTAAAAATCATTCAAGGGATGAATGGTAAGGGCGCGCCTAAGCCCTACCAGGTACACGGATTAAACGGTGAATGGCCCAAAAATATCCGTGACCCCTTTTCAGAAAACACTTATTGGAGGATTTGGGGAATGGAATGTCGTAAAATAGGGAAATTCCACAGTTTCGATTAAAAATTCAGAAATATTCACAAAACGGCCAAAATATGCAAAAATCTCCTACAACGAAAAAAAAATTTCAATTTAACACACGCTAAACGCTTCAGATACCCTCAAAACGGAAAAGCAGAACGATATACACGATAAAAAACGCATATGCATAATATGCAAATTCCAGTCCCTAGTCATCTGGCTTCAAACTAGTTAACAGGCGTCGGGGTTGCCATCTGACACGGATGTGTGACATTGGTGAAGCTGCGATACTATTTTTCTGAATAGCTGCCCCTTCTGCGTGGGTCACTGTTTTCTGTGGTCGATACCTACCCTCGTTTGTCCCCCCCCCCCCCCCCCCCCTTGGAAGCCCTAAATCGAGTACTGTAGCCGGCTGGGGAATGCCAGTTTTATAAATATGAGGTGGATTAAAGAATTCTGTCACTAATATTATTCGTTAATTCATGAAGCGTAACGTTAAAAAAGTACCTACCTACCAATAAAATCCAAAATAATCATTCTTCAAAATTGAAATAATATAACAAAATGACGAACTCGATTTCATACAGCCATCGGTGATTATAATCAGGCGTTCCCTAGCAGTGATATCTGGGCTGGATGTATACTGTTTCATTCACGGTCATGTTGACTAAGCTTTTTGGTGCAACTTCAGGGCTGGACGTACCTACAATGCTCCGGGTGGTCTCAAAAATTTTAAACATGCAGTTTAAAAACGTTTAAAAAAAAATAAAGCGCCCTGTAAATTTCAACCCCTATTTGTCACCTTTTAGAGATGGCTGAAAGTAACGCCGAGCTTCGCGGACCAGCTAGACCCCAAATGGGACCCGCATACCAAAACTTCATCAATTTTCGTTCATGGTACTAAGGAAAGTGCGAAGTTCGGTGGGCCGACAAAATTTTTTTAAATTCCATTTTGGATTCTACGTACCTTGAAACAGAAACCATCAAATGTTGATGGTTTGCGGCGGGGGGGGGGGGGGGGGGATTACTTGTTTTCCCTTTGTGTCATTTTAAAGGCCCATAATAAAAATAATAAACCAAAACGAAGCGCCTTCTTCTGCCGTCAAAATGTCAAAGCGTTAAAAAAACCTTTTACGGTCGTTAGGCAGAACAGACAGAGGAAAACATGGACTGTCAGACAGATATCGTGGCAAATGCCTTCGGAGAATTTTTTTCTAAATTATGCCATCCAAATTCGCTTTGGCAGGGACATACTGAATCAATCCAAATGCATTTTAACATTTGTCATGTATCTACGTCATGTACTTATCGCGACCTTGGTTTGTTATCGATCCAACTTAATGCCTAAATTGAGAAAACGCGTTCAAACTTTTAATTAGCCATTACATAAGTTCACTATGGAGAAAGAAAATTAAATACATTTATACATATATTTATACATAAATTGTATTTCTCTTGTTAATTTACCTCAGAAAACGAGTTGAGAAACGCAGCTATCCCTAATTCCAAGTTTATGCTCCCCAAACATCCGTTGATGTAGCTATCAAAATTATTTACCGTTAGAAAGCTGGGTTCGCGAAAAGGTTTTAAGCGATTGTTCAGCCGCTAAAGCCGTACCTAGCGTAACTGATGATTCGATGAAGTTGTCTTGACATTTTTAGCTTTTTGTTTCTCTCACATTTGAGCCTCTCAAATAGGCATTGTAGGATATGTTTTTTGGATTTATTTCGAAGAGTGTGGTTTTTGCCAAATACTGCGGTTATGTCATGTGTGAACTTTTGCTTAGAGGATAAGGTAAAATAGAAACGTTTCCCTATCATCCTGACCATAGAATCCACGGAGGAAAATTTTTTTGTCTAAACTTTCTTATTATGGTCTAAATTACACAAAAATGACCTCTCCAGAAATTTACCCCCCTCCACTTTCTATTGGCAGAAAGGTATCATATATGATACTGCAGGACGATACGGTAACGGCACGTAGTATCATACGTGATACTGCAGGACAGTATGGTAAAGAAAAAGTCATAGATATTTCTGACAAAATCAGTCTTCAGTTTTTTAATTCCAAAATGGTAACTCGAATAGGTCTGCGTTAGAGCTCACGAACACACATTATTCGCTAAAATGAAAGAAACTTGGGAAAAATTAGCCTCTTAGATGATTCAAAAACATGGTGCACACTTTTACCGCAACTTCCTGCAGTATCATTGGTGATACTTTTGTATTTTGGCAACCATCTGTTTCCTGGAAGCTTGAAAATAGATAGTGAAGCTTTTCACGCGATCTTGACTACCAGTGGAACATGCATGGATTTTTCCAACACTCTGGATTTTGGTTTATTATTTTCAATAATGAACCATTGGAATCGAGCATGAAAAAAAAAATTCTTACCCCCCCTCAAAATTTGATGGTTTACGTTTCAAGGTATGTAGAATCCAAAACTGCAATAAAAATCAAACTCCAAAAGAGCCATCATTTTTCAAATGAAATAATATCACAGAACAACCAACTCGACTTCATACTCCGCCAATATAATCAGGTGGCCCCTAGCAATGATTTTATCTTCGCCAATTTTCCTCTTGTGGGCGCGTCTCTGGTTACGAGATTTGGTTTGAATTGTATACAATTTCATTCACACTGGAGTCGAAAATGCCTGTCGGTGCAAACTTCGAGGCCTTACTGTGAACGAACGGCTGGACGTACGACGCTCCGGATGGTCTTAAAAAACTCGCAAGTTCAAGAACTATTTGAAACCGTAAAAATACTCACGTAAAAAAATGGTATAGGCGTTTTGAAAATTTCAACCCCTATTTTGAACCCCTTAGAGATGACTCACAGTAACGTCGAGCTTCGAGGACCAACTAGACAGCGAACGGAACCTATAACCCGAATTTCATCAATTTTCTTTCATGGTAACTAAGAAAAGTGGCCCGTACGGCGTACGGCGTACGGCGTACGGCGGACAGACAGAAATATTTTTATTGCAGTTTTGGATTCTACATACCTTGAAACGTAAACCATCAAATTTTGAGGGGGGGTAAGAATTTTTTTTTTCATGCTCGATTCCAATGGTTCATTATTGAAAATAATAAACCAATATTTCTGTCTGTCCGCCGTACGCCGTACGCCGTACGCCGTACGCCGTACGGGCCACTTTTCTTAGTTACCATGAAAAAAAATTGATGAAATTCGGGTTATAGGTTCCGTTCGGCGTCTAGTTGGTCCTCGAAGCTCGACGTTACTGTGAGTCATCTCTAAGGGGTTCAAAATAGGGGTTGAAATTTTCAAAACGCCTATACCATTTTTTTACGTAAATATTTTTACGGTTTTAAATAGTTCTTGAACTTGCGAGTTTTTTAAGACCATCCGGAGCATCGTACGTCCAGCCGTTCGTTCACAGTAAGGCACCGAAGTTTGCACCGACAGGCATTTTCGACTCCAGTGTGAATGAAATTGTATACAATTCAAACCAAATCTCGTAACCAGAGACGCGCCCACAATAGGAATTTGTGAATACGGCCAATCATTGGTAGGGATCACCTGATTATATTGGCGGAGTATGAAGTCGAGTTGGTTGTTCTGTGATATTATTTCATTTGAAAAATGATGGCTCTTTTGGAGTTTGTTGGTAGGTAGTGAAACTTGAACAAACGTTGAAGTATTATTGATGGGTAAATTATTACTACGGTAAATCATTACTCAACGGTAAATTATTACACAACGGTTCATTATACCATCTACGTAGAAGGGGCTGGAGTTTGTTGGTAGGTACTTTTGCAACTTTTTTCACTCCTCATCAACAATTTCTTTTCAGAACTTCATTATGTGTGTTTCTTTTTGTTAGGTACTGTTTGTCATCGGCAGAATTGTTTTAGCAACATTTAACTCGTGATTTAGGTAGGTACCTAGTAACGAGTACGGGGTTAGGTCTGCGATCTACATAATTATGCATAGAATAGTACATATATTATATTATATAGACGGGTTATCTATACATAGAGCTGTGATCTGTAACAGAAGGGTATTCTATACAAAATAATAAACCGTTGTGCAGGGATTTGCAGCGTTTTTCCAAAATAGATGAAAAATATGTGTGAACTTACCATTGTCAGGCTGGCGAAGCGGAGAACTCAACACTCATGACTCATGACATGACGCTGGTTTATCAAGAGTTATCACTGTTTCCTTATTCTTATTCAGGTTCTATAATTTTGTCTTGGCTCACAAGGGTTTGAGCCGTGGAGGACAACAATTTCTGACCAGTTAGTCCATACCCGATAAACGTGGAAAATCGTCAAAGAAGCGGTATCATAATATGATACCTTAGGACGATAGGGGTTAATAAAATGGTGTAGAAAAGGCGTTTATGTGTGTAAAGTTGCATGGTTTGACAAAAACATATGGCTTTAAATTTGTTTTCCTTTTTTTACTGAATTACAAAATAAAATCATTAGTTTCAGCATTGCACTACATGTTTTGTGTGTAACCCCCAAGAAAAAAATCAGTGACGAGCCTGTAGTTCAGCGGTTTTCAATGTTTTGGGTCGCGCCCCCCTTGCGAGTATGGAGGCATCTTGGCGCCCCCCTTCCATCAATCCTCCTCCAAAATTACCAAAACCAAGGTATTTGTGTTAACAAATAGGAGAAAATATCGTTGCCTAGCAATTTATATAGTTTTTACTGAATTTCATTTTATATATGCAAACAAAATTATTAATAAAAATAAACTTCTGAATTTATTTTACAAAATAAGAAGGACGGACGTACGAAAACTAGTGTGATGGATGGTAGCGGCTCATTTGAGTTATCATCAAATTCTTGATATCGGGCTGCAATGTTGAGAGTGAACATCTTAAATCAGATTCGACGTCCAGACGATTTCTGTCTCAATAAACTTCTTCTGAACTGAGGTCTACACGGGGGGCGTGCCCCCCAATTTGAAAACCACTGCTGTAGATGATCTTTTTCACAAGTAATAAATTTTCCGTATCAAAAAAGCCTAATTAATTGTTTCTGTCATTAGTTTGCCTATCCGCAGCCTAAAAAGGAGTAGGCATCGAATTTTCAGGACGTCAACATTAATATTCTATCCGTGAAGAGAGGAAGAGCCTACAAGGCGTGTAAAAGGCCAGGTGAGGCCAGGGGGTCTTCGGTAATTACAGTAATCGTAGATCGGTGCCTCCGGGTGGTTTTCTGTTCTGCAGGGTCGGTTCGTCATGTGGTGGCGAGTGCCAGATGACCTGGCCGGCACCCGAATGAGGGGAAATATCAGACTGTCTATTATAGTACTAATACTGTGTAATCGTTTTGCACGTCTGTAATTTGGATGGAAATAATTAGGGTGGGCTTAAGTGCATACTTGAATACCAACGCGTGACTTGTGTCTACCACGGTGGATTCCTCATCCGCGTGCCCGAGCAAAAATGAGCAATGCGACCCCTATCCTCCTCTCAGGGCCGAAAAGTTCTAGTCATGCAGCATGGCCATACGGGCTGCGTGCAAATTTTCGAAATCATGTTGCTACACACATTCTGCCCTTCTTCAGTTTACTGCGTTATCAAACATTTTCAGCCGTTCCCATAAAATTGTTGACGATTTTTAGCGACTTTTGACCGACGCAAATTCAAATTGACCCGCTACGTATTACAGGTACTGTTATACTCGTCATGGGAGAACTTGTCTTTTCAGAAAAGTTTGTAACAGAAAACCTCGGGTCCCTGATGTTTCATGATAGGTGAATATTAACTTCCCTTCTAAAGGCTGCTTCTTCTTACGGCGGTGTTGTGGAGTAATAAAACTGAGAAGAACAGAATCTGTATACTTGGACGTAATAATTATGAACTATACTTAATATTATAATTTATGTAGTTAACACTTGGGCGTGACTTTGATTGTCCTTGACCTTTTCTAGGAGGCTTCGTTGATAATATTCACAGCTCCTTTACCTACTACATTCATTGGGCGCCACTACAGTTTTCACGTGTTTGCTGTAGCAAAACACGTAATAATGTGTAAATTATTATACAATAATAATGTATGCATTATATTAGTGTGATGAATGTGTTTTAGCGTACATCCACCACGAGCGGTGTGAGGGGGGATGTGCCGGGAATTTGATTATGAGCGAATCACCACCATGATCCGGGATCTTTTCGGAAGATGTCCGTTGGTTATGGGCATACCACCACCATTCACGGATTCTTTTAGGGTCGTTGCCTGGTCGTCCAGGATCTTTTTGGAAGTGTGCTCGGTTTGGTTATGGGCGGACCACCACCATGCCCGAGATCTTTTAGGAAGCTTGTCCATTGGTTATGGGTGTACCACCACCATTCACGGATTCTTTTGGGTAAGGAGAGAGAGACGAGGTAAGGAGGAGAGAGAGTAGTCAGCGACTAGAGGAGAGCGTAGAATGAGGAAAAAGATGCAGGAGGCGAGTTTTTATGAGCTTGGGAGCTGTCTCCCTCCATCTTCTAGCTAGTAGAGGATGGTGGGGACCTCCAGGCTGGCCCTCGACTCTCTTGCGTCCTCTGTCCCCACTTCTAAGTTTATTTGGCGAGATCTTATTTCTATGTACAAGAGTTGTGGTTCTGGGAGGATACCACGACAATTAGTATACATTAAGTATACATTATTGTGAAACACGTAGCAAAACATGTAATAATGTGTAAATTACTATACAATAATAATGTATACATTATACATTATATTAGTATACATTACAGTAGTATACATTATTGTGAAACAGCCTTAAAACTTGATCTACTGCATTTGGAACATATAAGGAAGCTGTATTCCATACTTCCTCAAAATTACGTTGCCTCGTTAATCTTCCTTTTTCCTTTTCATCCCCCCCCTCACTTGATTTAAGAGAAGCGAAGGTACTCATTCGATTTTTTGACGTCGCCATCACAACAGTGTTATCCAACGAGGAAATAACGTCCGCAGAATTTATTAGCCTCCCTGGAGCGGAGACGGCTTTGAAACCGGTAAAAGTTACTGAAGGGAAACCTTACTGGGGGCAAAGACATGTTGAAAATTAGAGAAGAAATGACGTAACCCGAGCGCCGTTTGACATTTTCAAGTGAGAGCTGCCATACAAGGGATCTAAACAGTAATGAAAGAGGCAGAGCGAGTTTACCCGGCCTACGCCAACCAATACGATCACCTTACCGGTTCTGATCACGGGATTAACTACCCAGCAACCTGTTGAGCAATAGCCTTTAAAACTGAAGGCGGTTTGAAATTTTTGATTTATGTTACCTTCCAGAGGTGGGGGTTTTCTGTTGTGACGGGAGGGATTGCTTTCATTCTTCGCACTTGTGCATTCCGAGCTGTTCGAGATGAAAATCATTAGTCGTCCCGTCACGTTTGGAGGTTCTGCCAAGCCGTCGTCTCTAATGCCTAGAGCAAATTGCCTAATATCCATTTTAGGGCAGGGCAGCCATACTGGACAATCCGGATTCCTCGAAACGCTCCAAAAATAAAGCCTGGGGTCGGAGGACGGAGCTTTATTTAGGCATTCCGAGATTCCTTTTCGTTTAGCTCGCGATAACAATCACTTATCTCTGAGTGTGATATGGTGGTGTGACATACGAGGTGGTAGTCTGGGTAATTGGCTGTGAGTTTTCTGGTCGGCTATAGGTACGTCTAATTTCAGGGAACTGAGGTTTCAACCCTGTGGAACTCATGTTTAGTTGTTCTTCACGTGACACAAGTTCCTTCGTGATTATCGCTCGCAGGTCACCAGGAAATTGACATAGGGTTGATTAGATTGAGAGATTCATGTACACCTTCCTTCGTCGACAGTAGGATTGATTAGATTGAGAGATCATGTACACCTTCCTGCGTCGACATGCATAAATAGAAGTTAGGAAACATAAATCATATAAATCGGAAAAAACTTGGTCGTCACGGGATTTTTTAAATTGTAATAAATTGGTGTATTTAAAAAAAATACATATTGGATGGTGGGCGAGAGTACTCAACTCAAAAACGCTATTTTACAGGAAAGACAAAATGAATACGACTACTGCAAGTGTTATCCATCCAATTACTTTCTAGATTAGTTAGTCATATGAGTCATTAAATTATGCTTAATTTACAATATTCAGGGAAAATCACAAATTTCTAGGAGAGGTACCCTCGTAGCCGTCAGCCTTCCTCCCCGAGACGAAGTGCTTGTAATCTAATGAAGAGTTCACTAGACAATGTATCCCTAATAATAATTGTTCCTATTTGCATGGGAATCGGCCTATTATGAATAAATTGAAGAACAAAATTTTCCTCTCGATTTCATGTTAAAACGGGGAAATTCCCCATTTTACCGTCAACTGGAGTTGATGTCAGTAGTGATAACGGAAGTCACACCTTCCTGGTCGGAATATCCAACCATTTTGTTCCACCTTTGGAGTTGATGTCAGTAATACAGGAGATAGCGGAAGTCACACCTTCCTGGTCGGAATATCCAACTATTTTTTTCCACCTTTGGAGTTGTGGGAAAACTAAATACCTACTTGAAAAAAATTATTTTTAGTTCACTTTTCAGCGTCAGAATCGCTGCTTTAAAAAAAAAACCAAAAGTACAACGAGTCCTTGGTTGAAAAACGTATTATTTTGGCAAAAAATGGCCCTGTACTTCGTGGCGGGTGGTTTTCATTTTTCTTGTCAAGTGATTTACCCTGCAGCGACGTTTTCCTCTACTATCTTTAATGATATTATTTCCTGCAAAAAAAGTTCTTCTTGGTGAAGTGTATCAAAACTAGAGAGCCTCTTTTGGTTAATTATTCTGTGAATAATACACCTATGTATTCGGTCAGCAAAAAATTTTTATAACACCCCCTCAAAATTTTTTCTTTTCCGTTTCAAGGTGCGTAGATTCCAAAAATGCAATGTCCGTCCGCCGTATCACGTGTACCGGCTTCATTTTTGGTCTAAAAAAGTCGTTCTTTCGCACACATGCTCTATTTGGGCCCTAGTTGTGTCCCGAAACTTTTCAGCCCGATCGGAATATACCAAGGGGTGTTATGAGTGAAAATGTGCACAAAAATAGGTACTTTTTGTGTTTTAGTAACATGTTAGCAACATGAGCTTTTGAGGTATCGTTTTCCATGGTTTTGGGGACGAGAAGACCGAATATGAAGTCGATTTTGACCAAAGAGTGGAAATTTGAGAAGAGATTTTTCAACAGGTATGGTAGGTACATATGGAGGTGGATAAATCTCCATATGTACGCTACTCCTTTATTTCTATTGCCAACTTTTCTGCTACTTTCCTGCTTTTTTCTTATTTAATTGCTCTTTCATTTCTCAACTTAACTGACCATGTACCATGCAAATTTACCTGTATATATTATAATGCCAACCTTTTAACGCCGGAAGGCCTTTACGATAAAATAATTTAATTTCATTCGTGTTACGTACATAAACATAAATTAACTTAAACTAACAAATAATTATTATATAGCTGTCTGATTGATCGAATAGAACCAGACATACCTATTGGTATTTTGAGGTACAGTTTGAATTGGTATTTTGAGGTAGGCCTTGCTGTTTGAATTCTGGGTGTATGCCTCCTTCTTTTTATCCATCACCTTATGTGCGCTGCTCCTTTATTTTTATTACCTACTTACCCTTTTATTCTACGTACTCTTCTCACAAGAATGTTTTTTTTTCCAATTTAATTACTTATTTCACTTCTCAACTTAACGGCCCTATTAAAGTATATATTATAATGCCTTAGTAAGGTATACATTATAATGCCAACCTTGTAACGCCGAAAGGCCTTTACAGTAAAATAATTCCATACCATTTCATTCATATTACGTACCTAAACATGAATTAACTTGAACTGCATAATTACTGTATAGTTGTCTGATTGATCGAATAGAACTAGACGTACTTATTGGTTTTTTGACATACATATTTGCGCATGCGTGGAGTCTTTGGGGGTCATCCGAAGCACAATCTGAAGTCCGCATGTTCGCTCAAAATATCTTCAATATCGGACCGATTGTATTATTCGCTCGGTACAAAGGTCCCACGTGTGGAACATGAATTAATAGACCGTGGACAGGGACAGAACGGCAGAACCAGAAGACCACTTGGCATTCATGTACAAGAAGTTGGGTAGATAACCCTCCCCTCGACGCACCTCTAATGAATCACTTTAACTGTAATATAATCATGACTGAACGGATCAGGAGACCAGGCAAACATTGAGTCATTGCCATGTCGTTGCTTGCGAGAAAGTACGTGTGAGTCATTTTTGCTACCACCAGTTCTTGACGGTTTGTGGCAAAATCCGCAATGGTTGAACACTGTATACCATCAGGTATTTTCCGTGTTCATCCAAGTACCGAATTCATGATCTTGTCAGTGTCAGTCAATTGTAAGTACCTATATTCAGGCTTAACACCCGATTGTCGCTTTGAATGAAAATACATATTACCCTACTCGTATAAGTGTTAGTGGTACCTTACGTTAAAATGTAGTTAGAAAACGGAGATAGAATTGAAGTTGAATGTGCTGCTCAAATATTCAAAATTAAAATGAAGTCGGATGAATTGATTTTTCACAAATTTCGCGTGGTAGTAGGTGTGATGCATTACATCGCGTTAAAGTTGCGCTGGCCTCTCAAAACGAGGATTTTTTTTCCATCACACTGTATCATAACCTAGTTGTAGAATAGCTCATTGATTTAGGCTACTCACATTATTAGTACGTGAGCATTTCAGACGATGGATTCGTTGGATACTCGTATATTGATCTTTGACATTAATGTACTTCATGGGAGCTTTTGAAAACCTCATACGGTCTTTTCTTCTCGCTTTTCTGAGCACCAAGTACGTCAATAGCTCTTAGGACAGAGGCCCTCATCTCAGACAATAATTTCTCGAAATGTAGCTCCATTCTCTCCTCGATAGAACGAATTCTGAGATACCCGGTAATGCGCTTACTTCATCGCCGCGAAAGATTATCAGCTCGATATTCTTTTTCTTCCTTTTGAAAAAATTGAACGCAACGCTGAAGGAAACCGACTGATTGAAAGAGGCTTTGGGAAGAAGAATCAGATAAAAAGTGAAAAAGTTGAGACCTCTAGCAAAGCTCCTTTTAAAAAGTTCTTCATCTTGAACGTGTAAATACCGTCATGCTTTCTACCCTCGGCCTTCTTTTTTAATGGCTGACCTCATCTCTGGTGGTGATCTTCCTTACAAATGGAAGTGCGGAAGTTTCAGGACCAAATCCTGTGAACTGTACTACTTGAGAATTTCGCAGCTTTCAGAATACTGGGGGAATGGTTTGTTAGGGAACACCAAATTCATTCATTTGGTCATCTAGTAGGTCTACAAGTAGTTTTAGCTTACAAAGACCAAATAATTTCCTCAGTAATTTTCCATAAACTCTCCACGAAATCGTTTTCTGCCTAAAAATGTGGAGGTCTATCCAGGGACCGATAATTATGTTATATTAGTGATAGCATGCGATTTCCTCAAAGTTAAACTGTAAGTTTAAGAGGACGCCCAGGTTGTTGCTTCAAGTTATCGTAGTATTTACTTGGATAACTACTGATTTTGACGTATATTATAGTAATCTAATCACTTACCTATAATACAATGCATACCTAGTTTAGCTTGCATAATAATACTATGCTGTACACAACTAACAAAGTAAGTGCCCAAACTTACATTTATATCGGTACATCGCAATGTATATAAGGAAAGTCGATTTTTCTATGGTTTGTATCAAATCAGTAGGTAACTCCATGAATTTTTTTATTTTGAAATCCGCTATTTTCAGTTCTTTTCCGGGTTTTTTTTTCATGTGCTACGGCTAGAGTTTCTGTATTTAAACCTGTCGAACTTAAATAAGTTTTGCTAATGATTAATCACCTAATGACATCCTTTGCTATGATGGGGTTTTGATCAGGTTTTTTTTCAGCCATTATTTATACCTTTTTAATGACATCATCAAGACATGAGGTCCATGAAATTGTTTGAGTATTATTCCATACTTGTGTCTATTGTAAAATTCGGTTCAAGTATGGCGCTATTTCCTTGAAGTGAGGAGGGGAAGTTGTGGGGGGAGGGGGGGGGCTTGTTGTATTATGTGAAGGGAATCTACTCAAATAATGCATTTTTGTTCATCGCCACACTACTCGAAATGTGATCGGTTTAGGGGAAAACTGTAGAGGACAGTCATTTCCCAAATCCACTCAGCTTCATCATTCGTTATGACTTATGATGGTAATTTCACTCAGCTTGATCGATTTCGAGATATAAGCCAAAAACGGCGGGAAACCCCGACCCTCCTCAATTTCACCCGTGTAGTTGGTGAGCGTTCTGACAGCACTGACGCCATAGTGTGACTTCCACCATGCCCAACTACTGACCAGAGTTGAAAACAAATTATGTAAGGTAACGCCAACCTTACATAATTTGTTTTTACCTCTAGTCAGTGCAATCTGAATGTTAACCACAAATTCTCAAACTGGGAAAGAACTCCTATCCTCAAACGATCTGTACATACCTACCTTTGGAAAACAAATCCACATGAATAGTACCCAGATCCTGGTTAGAAACGTTGTGGAAATATAACTTGTGGAAAACGACTAGACGGGTGTCAGTCCTGGATCCTGTATCTGTGTAGAAGAAGGGATCTATGTAACAAAGGTTCTAGAAGGGACGGCAATCTTATGGGCCCACTGGAGGCGAGAAGGAGCGAGAATGACAAACTAGACGAGAAGCCCCTCCACTGGAAAGTGTGAAATGAGTACTACAAGTAACTACCAAGATACAGAGAGAGAAGAGGGATTGGATACAGAAGGAGGGCCACTTGAGTGCTGGCTTCACCCATCTCTGAGTGCCGTGGGGTTTCTCGAACTGAGAACTGCATGAATGTCTTACACTCTTGACCTCTCAAAAACTGCACTGGCCTCTACACACTTGCGAGGACGTCCCCCAAATGTTCGAGAAACCTAGAGAAGGTTCTAGAAGGGACGGCTTTCTGATGGGCCTACTGGAGGCGAGAAGAAGCGAGAACGACAAACTAGACGAGAAGCACCTCCACTGGAATGTGTGAAATGAGTGCTTACAAGTAACTACCAAGATACAGAGAGAGAAGAGGGATTGGATACAGAAGGAGGGCCACTTGAGTGGCAGTTCTTTTGCCGGCTCCACCCTCTCGCGAGAGCCTTCTCGGAGTACCTTGGGGTTCCTCGAACTAAGAAACTGCATGAATGTCCTACACTCTCGACCTCTCAAAAACTGCAATGGCCTCTACACACTTGCGAGGATGTCCCCCAAATGTTCAAGAACGAGAGTGTGGAGGGGCTTCTCCTCTAGTTTGTCGTTCTCGCTCCTCGCCTCCACTGGGCCCATCAGAAAGCCGTCCGTTCTAGAACCTTCTCTAAGTTTCTCGAACATTTGTGGGACATCCTTGGAAGTTCGTAGAGGCCAGTGCAGTTTTTGAGAGGTCAAGAGTGTAAGACATTCATGCAGTTTCTCAGTTCGAGAAACCCCACGGTACTCCGAGAAGGGTGGAGCCAGCACTCAAGTGGCCCTCCTTCTGTATCTAACCCCCTCCTAAGTGGCTCTCCTTCTGTACTTGAAGCACTCACTTCACACTTCCCAGTCCTGCTCAAGCAGTCTTGACAATCATTTGTACGTAGTGCATAGGCAAGTTCGTGGTACACTTTATTTTGGTAGGTACCTTGTTCATAATATTTGAACTTCCGAGACCAATTTCTGTAATTGGTTACGCACCCGATAGCTGTGTTTTTAAGAAAACAATTTCATTCGGTGCCTTGATGGACGACGGTGTGCAGATTGAGACGCTGCCGAAGCAGCGAAGCAGCGCAGCAGAGGGCAGTTTTTGTGAATCACTTGTTCGAGTGCGCATATTGAGGCGCAGGGCAGTACTGGTCCACGTGTCGACTGCGCCACACTAGTGTAAGCGGCACAGAAACTGTCACGCAGTTCGCTTTTTTATACTATTTGTACCGGTTTTTTAGTTTATTTGAAAAAAAAGAAAAAAAATGCCTTCGTCGACCTGCCGCACGAAACTGCGACGAGTAGGTACAGCTGTGCGACACAGTGTTTTTTCGTGCTGCCCTGTCCTGCGCTGAGGAGCACGGGCTGCGTGACAGCTTAGTATTCTTCCCAACATGTATAGAAATTAGTTTCTTCTCGCTACGCATCTCGCAAGGCTCGCTACAAACCACATCTAGAATGGGTGGAAAGGTGCGCGTGACGTCGAAATTGTTAAAGAGCACTGCGAGTTTCCCTGGCAAATCGTTGATGACGTCATAACTTGTTAATTTATACACCAGCTTTTACTCATCGTACACCCGTTCATTATTGCAACTCCGTAAAACGAAGCGACTTTTGAGAAACCTGAACGGACACCCCGTTGAAACCACAGGGAAACCACATCCATTCGTCCATTCGTCCATTCGTTGTACCTACTTGGTGAATTGCTCGTTCTTCGCGTTGATATTTGAAGCACGCTGTACCTGACGATGTTAACATCCTCATAACCTGTACAAGATTAAAGTAGTATTTTGCTGTATGTTTGCAGCTATTCATTGGTTCTCAAAAGTCACAATTTAAATAGGCAAGAAAATTATTAAAATTTATTTCTCAGCGTTTATCGAAAAACGTTCAATAATGAACCATTGCTTAGAGAATTTCTCGAATTAAAAATTAGCCTACCTATCTGCTCTTCCACCACTGATTACCCAGTATGTTCCCGATTGTATTACAAAATTGATGGCATAGATGGGACACTGCTATAGGTACTTCGTCAGTTGATCATTTGGTTGAGACTCGCGTTCTTCTGTTCCACGAGAATATCTCGGCGTAGCTTTTATGAACGTGTTTCCGCGGTTTTTCCGGAGGATCGCTATCTTCCACTTCGAAGGTCCATCCGCGCTTCTGGGCGAACTCCGCTGCTTCCTCAGAGCTGTTGAAGTACATATTTAGGTTGCTCATGGGATGGCCATTGGAGCTCCAGCCCATGCACGGGTTCTCCCAGCGCTCTTTGACTTCGAATTTGAGCTCCCAAACGCCAACGTTGTCAGTTCCTGGACAAAGAGAATACTACAATTTCCTTACATACGTTTCTCAGAGTACCCTGTTAAGAGCGAGGAAACGTGGATGCTAATCATCGATCACCAATTTATTTTTGCCTCCTCTCTTATTTTGATTAAAGTCATGTGTTTTTACTGCCAAAATGGTAGAGAGGGCCTCGTGGTCCTAATTTTGGTAGATGTACAATAAAAAGTCAAACGGTCTCTCCACGATCAAAAGTAATAGGGTCGCAAGACGCTTAAGTCACAGTGGCGTTTGCGTCCGAGTTATGTGAAAGACTGAAGACATATACTTACCTACCTCCATCATTCCAGCCTTTTCCTAATAACTCTCCACTCCCAGTTTTCCTGAACTTCCTGATTCCAAGACCTTACTTCACGCTTCCTAAAACTCAATTTTTGTGTGTTATATCATCATTATAGATATAGAAGGCAGGAATAGAGGATTGCCATCTGCAGACTCTAGTGCGCCGTAACATAGGCCCTAGTACCCTGCATGTTGCCCAGATATTAACTCTTTTTACTTACTTTTATTTTCTTGTTCTTTATTTTCTGCCGTGTCGTGAGCAACCGACGTCAGCCTTCATTTATATGCTAGTCCGGGACATGTCAGGTAGGTGTGCCGTTTTAAGCGCGTATTGTTAATTGTTAGTAGGTTCCGTGGCATGGACCACAACTTGTGACATCCCCTTAGTGGGTCGTAAACTACGTGTACATTGGCAGTACCTGCTATAAAACTTCCATTAAATTGCTGAGTCGTACCTTGCTGAGTGACCAATTTCGGGCGCCTCCTTATAAATGCATGGGAGTCTTCAACCACGGCTTGTGGAGCTCCGTCGAGTAATTTCAAACACTGGATCGCGCATTCGGCATCAACCTTGAAAATAAAATTTGTATGCAGCAGACCCGACGAACCAAAATAAGGTTTTTTTTGGTATTGTTCTCTGAAATACAGTTATAAATTATTGTCCTCACCGGTATCTTTTGGACGGCCAGCCCGGTCTGGGATTCGCATACTTTGCGCATCTCCACTCTGTTGTCCTTCATCTCGGCTTCCTTCGTACAATTAGCCTTCGCCACGAGTTTGTCCCATCCGCAGTCCTTCATCAAGTCGCCCGTCGACTTACCGCGCGTCCCTAGCCTCATTGGACATCTTCCGGTGCCTAACATTCCAGTTCTCAGCATAGTTTTGGCACTTGGTCCTACGATCGAATACACTAGTTAGGATCTACTCAAATAGTTCTAATTGAAAACTACCTACCTTCCTACAGTTCTGAGGCATGACAATCGACGTAAGTCATCTGTAGTAATACCAGACCGGTAGGTATTTAATAAACGCCTTCAAGTTTATTTTTTCATCAACACCATAGTTTGAATGGATCTTGCATGTACATGGCGTTCTGTCTTGCCTTTTTCTGTTTACATTAATGGTTTTTTTTTAACCAAACGGGTTACTTATTTAAATGGCAAGCACATTAAGTTGAAGTAAGCGGATATAGTATGAACGTGGTTACCTTCTGTTCGTTGATCCTAATTAATTCAGGCAGACACTTGAAAATACCGTTCGTATTAGTCCAAACCAGTGAAGAGAGGTCCAAATTCGTGTAATCAATAAATAATCAATATAATTTATCTTTACGAGACAGTGATCTACGGCTAACGCTGTACACGTAAGCACCACTTGGCTTACCAGTTTCTTGGCAATGCAGTCACCAATCACGCAGTCAGTTATTGTTTTGTTGCTTGATATGATTCCTACAGATCTACTAGAGGGACGCTAAATTTCCCCCAAAGTGAGAGTATAGAAATGAATCTGCTGAATCACTGCTTATACCATTATTTGGTTCATGCTACCCTGTATGATTTCTGCAAAACAAATACCCTTCTTACTGCCATACTTCCCTGTATGCTGTTTAGGCTAAGGTGAGCCTGATACGCTTACTAATTTTTCTAGACTGTTGTAAAGCCACATGTGTGTCCTTGAGATTCGGACAAATTTGCGCTCCTGGGGTTGTAAGGGGTACCTGTGTCAGTGAGAATGGCTCTCCCTCTCAGAATCCACTCCTGTAATATTATGTGATTTTACCAAATAAACGAGGAGAACGTAGAACGGCCGACTGTGGACCGGGGACGGGTGGAAAAGTCCCTATAAAAACAGCCCTTCTGGCCCAGCTCTTCATTCGACTACTCGACTCCCGACTACCGACTTTTCTCTCGAACTTCTCTTCCTCAAGCCTCTTTCTCTCTCGAACCTTTCTCTCTCTCGAATCCTTCTCTCCCATATCCTAAAAGATCTCCCGCTGTTGGTGAAAACAACGGGGAGCACAGCCTAAAAAAGATCTCCTGCTGTTGGTGAAAACCGCGGGGAGCCCATCCTACCACATCCATCATCTCTCTCCTGCTCCTATCAATTCGTGACTAACTCACGACTTTCTGGTGACCCCTACTCTCTAACCTACTGTCGTGAAAATCACCGTTCATGACAAGTGGTGAACACACACCCGTTCACCATACGCTTACCTACTAATTTTTCTAGCCTCTGTTGTAAAGCCACGTGTGTCCTTGAGATTCGGATAGTTGTGCTCCTGGGGTTGTAAGGGCTACCTGTGTCAGTGAGAATGGCTCTCTATTATTTTGTAATTCTGCAGATTTGTTTAATGTGTTCCAAATTCTCAAATAAATAAATAAATAAATATTTAAAAAAAATTAATTATCAGGTGCTCACCTTATTGTTTTAGGTATGAATTATGAGAGTGGGAACTGTGAGAATGTTAGGGTATTCATAAAGGGCAAAATTAAATCTTCTCTTAGCCTTCGGGGGCGAGGTCTCATGGGCAAACTTGGGTTAAAGGAAAGTAGCTCAGACGAGTATCCATGTTCCATGTAGTAACAATAATATTTGTTAACAGCTAGTTGTTTGTTAAAAACTAGTTACAACTCGGTTATTTTGTGCATCAATCTGACCAGCGAAAGTATATTCAGAGTTGGCTCATTGAATAACCGGTAGAGGCTACCACAACTCCATAACTTATGTTGACCAGTTTGTTCTGGCTCTCTACTATTGTTTACCTACGCTGGAGTAGTATAATAATTTATTATTTTGTACACATGTAAAATTGAACTCTGATTATTCCTGTTAGTGGAATCCGGCCCGATATTAATTTCGTTTTATCCCTTCGGCAGGTTACTATCAACCGGCAGGGCCTCTGATATCCCACCACTACCACGCCGCGGCGAGCAGTTCGACGTCGTCGCTCCCAGCTGTGAGCGCTCCCCCGGCCGCTTCGAGCAAGGGGAGTCCAGGCCCTGAGCAGACGTCTCGCTCTGGAGACCCGCCATCCGAACCTCCGCCACCACAGGAGTACCGGCCACCGCCCTTCACAGCCGCCGGTTATCCGCCGCCTCCTCACAA